>ML685786.1:8679599-8932106 GCA_007922175.1 Pelusios castaneus
TATTTATCGCATGAGCTTTCTCCCACGAAAGCTCATGCGATAAATAAATCTGTTAGTCTTTAAAAGTGCCACAGGACTCTGTTGTCTTTCTACAATAGACTAACACGGCTACCCCTTTGGAAATAAAAATTAAAGGTTCTCTAGAGGGGAAAGAAGGGAGAAATCTCCTGGAAACACAGGTATTTTCTATGACAAATTAAAACTGGGAAATAAAGATCACATTTGTATTAAGAGGGCTTATGGATCCCTTCTCCCTGAGTCTCTAGCAGGCTCCAAACATTGTAAATGGAATGACAGATTAATTTATTTTTACAGTTAGCAGCTAGATTTTGTTTTGTACATTATTAGAAATGTGCATAACATCTCTGAAACCGTGATATAGTGAAATATGGAATGCCCTTGTACTTGAAAATAATTCACACCAAGTATTTATACAAGAGAAGAACCAGAAAGAAATAGGCATTTAGAAATTTGGTCACCCTTCCCAGCATACTCAGAAGGAGAGTTCAACAGCCAGCAAGCAAGAATATTTAGCCAGGTTCTTTGAATATTAGCCTGTACTCAAAGAAGTAATGTATGGCACAGAATATTAACATTTTATTGTAACTTTGCCTTCATGAAGAGCTAAAACAAACAAAAAAACAACCCAATACTGACTAAATACGTAATTTATACTTGTCAGGAATAGGAAGAAACATATCATGAATCCTGAAAACACAATTCAGCCTGACTTATTTCAAGGCAGAAATGCTTTTAGCTTATTAATTTGGAAATTTGTCCATTATTTTGTTTCTTCGGATTATAAACAAGAGATAATTTAATATCATTTAAAACTTTTGACAGTTCTAATGTTAATTACATGTAGTGCATTTTATAAATCAATACTTCTTACATAAAATGTTATTTAGTTCGCCAAGTATAGTAATAGATAAATGCATCTACTGCTCTTGTTAACCTCAATACTTGCATCCAAATGATAAATAAAAGAAAAGGAAGGTATTTTTAAAAGCCAGAGGTTAACTTCTAGCTAGCCAAAGAGAGAATTTAAACAGCATTTTGAAAATAGATGTTACGATTTTTTTAAATGTTTGTATATATCGTCTTTTGCTTCTGATGTCAGTGTATAACGCTATCATATTTCATGTTCGCTTAATGCATACAGCATTATCATTTCAAGTACAATGATATAACAGTTGGCCAAATACTGAAAAGCTGAGTCCAGGGATCAAAACTTTCACAACAGAGATCTGGATTAGGCAATTGACTCCTACAGGAGATAAAGAATCCATAAGAATGATCAGGATCCAAAGCAAGAGAGAGACTCCAGCGAAAAAGGACAATATGACCCTTGGATGAATTAACAGGGGAGGAGGTGGAAGAAGGTGATTCTCTACCTCAGTATATGGCACAGATTAGACAGACAGTGAAATCCTGTGTGCAGTTCTGGCATTCACTTTTTAAATAGGATAGTGAAAAACTAAAGAGGAGAGATGCTTAAAGCAGTCTATCTGTTTATCTTATTGAAAAAAAAGCTTGAGAGGTGACTTGATTACAGTGCTTAAGTATTTTAAAAGGGAGAAAATACTGGGTTCTAAAGGGCTTGTTAGCACAGAAAAGCATAAAAAGAACCAATGGCTAGAAGCTGAAGCTAGACAAATTGAAGAAAGAAAATGTCACACATGAGAATCTCAAATTTGATTACAAATAGCAAATTTCTGGCCCTCTTAGTTGTGGAGAAAAGCTAGGAAACAAACCCAGAAGTCCAAAAAACCTTCTGACATGATTTCTGATAGTTTGGAATCGACAATACTGTACTTCCACAAAAACTTTTTCTGTTCCCATTGTCAACGTGCAATGCAGATCAACAGAGGCATGTTCAATACTAGTGTAACTGGGTCAGATCCCATACCCTGTGCTATATAGATAGTAGACTAGATGATCTAATTGTCATGAGAAGCATAACATAATTTGAAAGAATTTAGAAAGCGAGCTGGTGACAAAATTACCTGTACACTGATAGTTCCAGAGGAATTCGACTCATTTAGGTAAGCCTATTTCATAAAAATTTTGAGAAAATTAAAATTATTCTGTACATAATTAGCTTATTTAAATATTAGAGATATTAAGTTATTTAAATATTGTTATTTTTCCCCAACACATCTTTTGACCTTTTTTCTTGCTATACTAATTCTGTTCAAGTCACTGTTGTGACAAAAAAATCAAAGAGTAAGTACTAACTTAAACAAACATTTAACTAGCAACATAAAAAGATAGACAAGTAAGATTTTGGGGGGGGTTTCTACAGTCCCAGATAAGACACTGTTATTTTAAAGAAGAGGAGGTCCCTCTCAGAACATTCTTTTGTACCAGACTAGGTGCAATGGATTTCAAAAGCCAACCCAGAATATAAACCAATATAAATTTACAGCATATCATGTTGCCTAACCAGTCATTAGGGGAGCCTCATGTTTCATGAAATAGTGATAATTATTAGACTCGTGTGAAGACATGGGAGGTCACTTTGACACACACCCCATGGTCAAGCACAGCACTGCTGGCAAATCATTTTTTTATTTCCCTCCACATGGAATGTAAACAAGCCCAGATCATCTTTGGGTATTAAATCCTTCTAGTATCTAAATATTCCAATCCATACCCTTTTCTTGAAGCTTAAGCCCAAACAGAACAGCTTTTTCATAAGTCTAAATCATGATTTATGAAAGTTTCTGTGTCCTGTGAACCCTGGGTGTGTTGGCAAGTTCTGTAAAATCACACTCTGCAGGAGACAATCTACTGTACTGCTGATTTCCTTGATTCTCTACAGGATCTCAAGTCCATCCAGTCATCTGCTTCTGCTGCATACATTAAAATGCATCATATTCTAACTGACACTTTAGAAACTGGATCAGATGGATTTGTAAACCAAAACAACAAAGTTGTTTGTTAAAAATAAAAGGTACTAATCAAAATTATTTATTCTTCAAACTGTGTGGGAGAATGGGAAGGCTATATGTTTGATATTTTATACATATTTACTGGTACTGCATGATAGTGTATTGCCACTCTGATATCACTCTTGCCAAGTCCAAAAGATAAGAAAAATGTTGACAACTGAAATGTACCCTAATAATATGCTCATTCTCAATAAGTAAATAGCCATTGAACAAAGCAAAAAAAAAAAAAGTCTATTTAACCATCCTTATTGTTGAGATGACAGTATATTTTTCCTTTCTTTCACTAAGAAAATACACTTGCCAACCACTTCAATGAAGGTAACATATTTTAACTTAAGAACAGTCCACTGCCCAACAATTGGTCTAACTTCTTGTCACAGCAAAGCACCAATAGGCATACAAAGGCAAAAAAATAATTTCTAAATGATGATAGTAACATAGAAATGTAGGGCTATAAGGAACCTCAAGAAGTCATCAAGTTCAGAGCCTCCTGCACTGAGGATTAAGTAAACTTAGACCATCCTTGATATGTATGCATACAGCCTGTTCTTGAAAAGCTCAAATAATGGGGATTTTCCTTGATCTCCTTCTCAAGTGCTTAATTTCCTTTATAGTTAGAAAGTTTATCCTAATATCTAACCAAAATCTCCCTTGATGCAGATTAAGCCTATTACTGCTTGACCTACCTTCAGTAATCTTGAAGAACGATCAAGCAGAGTTCTCATTTATAGCAGTCCTTAACCTATCTGAAGACAGTTACCAGGTCCCCCTTCAGTCTTCTTTTCTCAAGAGCATGCATGCCCAGATTTTTAACCATTCCTCATAGGTGAGGTTATCTAAACCTTTTATCTTTTTTCTTTCCCCTCTCCTCTGAACCCTCTCTGTTTTGTCCATGCCATTCCTAAAGTGGACATAGTATTCCAACTGAGGCTTCATCATTGCTGAGTAGAGCAGGAAAATTACCTTCTGTGTTTTACATCCGACACTCTTATTAACACACATAGAATTATATTAGCTTTTTTCACAACTATGTCATCTTGTTGGCTCATTGAATTTGTCATCCACTGTAACCACATGGTCCTTTTCAGCAGTACCAGTACCAAATCAGTTATTCCCCGTTTTGTAATTGTGTGTTTGAATTTTCCTTCCTAAAGTACTTTTCACTTATCTTTACTTAATTCCAACTTGTTGAATTCAGTCCAATTCGTCGAGGTCATTTTGAATTTCAATCCTGTCCTCCAAAGTACCTGCAAACCTTTCAGTTTGGTGTCATCTGTAAATTTAATAGGCATACTCTCTACTTCACTATCCAAGTCCTTAATGAAAATGTTAACTACTATTAGCCCCACCCCTGGACTGATTCCTGGGGGACCCTACTGGACACACCCTCCCAGTTTGACAGCTTGATCTTTCCACCAGCTGTGAGCCTATCTTATAATAATTTCCTCTAAGATCACATTTTTTTAGTTTATCTATGAGAGTGTCATGTGGAACTGTGTCAAAAGCCTTACTAAAATCTAGACCTATTACATCTACTACTTCCTCTCATCCACAATACTTAACTCTGACTTCAAGTTTTGGAGTTTTGATATTAATCCATCTGGAAGAGAACCACATGATTTGCAGAGAAGCCCATTCCTCCCTTCAACCTGCAGAATTCCTCATAAACTCTATTGCAAGACAAAACCACGTATGCATGGCATTTGTTTGTCCAACCTAAACCAATAAAAAAAAAACGGTCATTTGAAGCTGGCATGAAGGCTATTGTAATTCTGGAAATAAGCAAAGATTTAGCAAAAACCAATACAAGGAATATACCATATGCCAATACAAGTAAAAAATAAATTAAAAAAATCATAAGGAAATGTCAATATATGTTGACATAAGACAGGAGAGAAGAGATATTTGTATATTTAAAAATAAATAAATCCAGAGGATTTAGTCAGAAAGAGTATGTTTTAAATGGGAAGATGTATTTTGTAATGTAAACCAATGGATGTTGTAATCCTATGATAATACTCTGTTACATTACAACTATGAAGATTGAGGAGCTTATAAAATGAACTAGCAGATGAGGCAGGAAACATTTTCTGGGAGAGGATGTCACAATGATACTGACAGGCTGAGGCAATGAGCAACTTTCTGTGATGGATATTTGCTTTCCTTTACCCTCTTCCGTAATGTAATTAAGGTGTTTAAAAAAGATACATTAGATATACGTGATCTTACTATTTTTAACATTCAAAGTACAGATGAAAAATAGCTTGCAGTATGCTGAGCATTGCAGACTGAAAATTGAATCTCCTTAAAATTACTTCACATTCTAAATGTCTTCATCTACTTTTTAAAAAAATTAAGATATTATATGAACATTGTCTCTTTATACAATTTTTAGAAAGAGAAGCAACTCTTTTAATCATATATCCATGTAGTTTATGAAATGTTCCCCTTTAACTACAAAGAATTCAGGATCTAATTGTAATAACAGATCTTCGAAAATAGATGCTTACTCAGAAATCTTTAAGCCTGATCTAAAATAAAATAGACTGAAATAATAACACAATATTGTTGGTTCACCACAATGTAAATTAGTTGCTTGTTTTATTTGCTTAACATCCAGAGGCAATACTTAACAGGTGGCAGTTTTGAAATTGGTTTCAGGTGCAAATTAGCATGTTCCACTGTTTTGGAAAACACTTATTGGACAAATGCCAATTCAGGAGGTTAACAACAAAAATGATAAGTTTTAAATAAAATCACCATACATTAAATTGCATTAAATAGCTTTCTCCATATGTTTCTTCTCAGCTTGCAGCATGTGGACACAATCTGCTATTTGTATAAATGTACTCATGGTTTACAAATATCAAATATAGCTGTATTGGGGAAAAAAAGCCTTGCCTCAGTATCTTACATGTTGAACTAAATAAAATTATGACTAGAGCAGATTTTTATCTGTAGATGCCAAAATAAGGAAATTTTGTAAACAAAGCTCTGGAGTGACTTAAGTAACCCCCTTCACTGCTTCCAGACAACAAGTTTGGCTAATAATCAGTCAGCATAAACATGTCTATCCAGTCTGACTTTTTGGGCCCCTGGTTCATAATACTTTAAAAGAAAACGGACCATGTGGATTACTGCAGGGAGGTACATTAAAATACATTGTTCCACCTGGGAGTCAGCAGACCCCAAAAAGCTCATGCGATAAATACATTTGTTAGTTTTTAAAAGTGCCACAGGACTCCCTAATTATTTTGCTGAACTAGACTAACATGGCTACCTCTGTAGTATAAGAAAGGTTGTTTTTCTTTGAGAAAACCAGTCCAATACTAGCCGCTACAAGCAATAACAACAACTCAGATAAAGCACTTCAGACTTTGCCTCCCATTTTAAATAGCTGCAGGTAAAATTCAGAATAAATCTGTCAAGCTGATATTATCAACACAACATAGCTGTGCCTGCTTGTTCTACATTTGTTCTGAAAGTTCACTTTTCGTCGCCATCAGTCAAGTATGAATAGGACAGGAGACCAAAATAATTCATATTACACAGGCACACAATTATACATTTAAATATTTAAGTGGGTTTTAAGGAACTGTTACCAGATAGTTCTCTGTGGGCAATAATCATGTGAGATTTAATATTTATCACTCAATACCAGACATTCTGAAAATTCAAGGTGATGTGTGGTGTCTGGTTTTGCTAACAATTATAATAAGACGACCTATCCTGATATATGACAACCTGTGCCAACATCTTAATTTTCTTCTTGACATCTGAAAACAAGTTCAAATAGAGAGACCTGTCTGAAGACAAGTATACTGCATTTAGAGGAAAAAATCAGTCCAAAAAAAAGACTAAATGTAAAGGTTAAAAACTGCAAGATGTGCAGTTTAATAAATGCTGACTTTGTTTTCTTTTCTATTTAAAGTCACTTGCACCATTTAAATGTTACTAAAAATGTTACTTTAACTATATTAATACATTCCTGCATACAGCTGCACTTCATCTTCATGCACCATTGTCTTCAGGATCAGAGTTAGTTGAAAACTGCAAAAACAAATAATATTCTCGAGTGGTACTTTGTTTGAATCCCTTTTTGCTTGCTCTCTGTAAACTTAAGCTTGGGCAGCTTTTTGTCCACACAAATGTTTGGTAAATGATTTCTTTTCATAAAAAAAATACCTGGGCTTGAGCATGCAAACAAATGTATTCTCTTTAATTATTATTGGTGATTTCTTGTTCTGTATAAAATGATTCAGCCCTACAGGCAGGGAAGCAAAAACAAGCTGGCCATTTACATACTGCAAATAACAAATAGCAAACGGCTGAAGTGAATCAATTACTATAAATCCATAGGCTCAACACATTGTTCATCCAAACTGTTCAGTGGACACAGATAAATATATTAACAGGAAGGAAAATCATCTCACAAAAAGAAAAAAGTGTTTGGTATTTTTTGATTGGTACTGGATGATTCAATCAGCTCTATGCATTAGAGAGATATGAATTAAGGACTGCTAAAATGAATCTATGAATGGAGAGGTGCTAACATCACAAGACTTGGAAGACAACACATAATGCAGTATCTTTAGATCAAGCAAAGGTTATTAAATGAGGATGCGGTGAGCTTCACTTTGGTACCAATACAATGCTTATTAGACTGGGATTCCAACATCTGCCCTGTACAGATGGCTTCTTTTACTTACAGTGCCTTGAACTGAGGAAAGATTAAATCTAGGAATACTCTTCCCCTACCCCTAGTTTGCTTTGCTGACAGGGAAAATGGTAAAAACTAGAATAATATGTACACCTTGCTTACGCTATATACATAGAAAGACAACAGAGTCTTGTGGCACTTTTAAAGACTAACAGATTTATTAGTCGCAAAGTGGGATTTTCTCCCACGAAAGCTCATGCGATTAATAAATCTGTTAGTCTTTAAAAGTGCTACAAGACTCTGTTGTCTTTCTACAATAGACTAACACGGCTACCCCTTTGGAATTTGGCTATATACATAGTACTTCTTCCTTGTAAGAAAAATATTTTTGTTTGGTTTTAGGATCATTCACTCTTGGTAATGAACCATAACAGTTTTTCTGTAAATATAAAAATTCAGTTCTTTGTGATGTAGCATTCAATATTATAAGCATTAAAAAAAAAACATACACTGAGACTACACAGAGGCAAAAGGGGTCTTTGATCACAGTGAGTAGGAAGCAATCATTATAGAATCAGTGTACCATGCATGTGTCTTTATTCCAGGGCAATATCTACCCTTCGCTGAATTCTGAAAGGTGTGAAGCAGTCTGCTCTGGGAAAAATTCTGATTTTCTTTGGTAAAAGAGATAATTTTCATAGTATTATATTTTGCAAACATTAAAAAGAATCAGACACACAAGGCTCTCTTTGTCCATAAGTAGACAGCTGTCAGAATAAAATCACAGTATCATGTACTGTGAAATTGGAGGTATGCCATTATTTGAAATAGATAATATCTGTTCTTTGTTGTTTGTTGAAAGATGCAAAATAAAAAAAATAAAAAAAAAAGGAGGAAAAAGTGTTTGGAATGGAAGCTAGTGAATGATACATTACTGAGCCCACAAGTCAACACAAAAGTGTTACTTCCTTGAACAATTCTTGTGCCTCAAACTTACTAGAAAACATATTTCAACTCCTCACCATTAGTTAATTTAGTTCCTGGAGAATGGCTAATCTTCACAGCGGGAGCCAAGGGGGTTAATTTCAATTTTGGGCTCCCCTGATCCTAGTGCAGACTATGTGTGGGGCTATTCAACCTGAACCTGGGTCGAACAGCCTTCAGGCTGCTACAATTTACTATGCCTACAAAAAGACTGAGAGGGGCTGAAAGTGTATCCAGGTGTGACAGTGGTCGCTGATGGGGCTGTAATGAAATACTCAGTCAGAACAAAGTGCAAAAAATAGGGCCAATGATCCCCAAGGATGGTTTATTCTATAATTAGTTTACATCAAGCCAGTAACCAAACAGCTTCTATAATAGCTTACTAGTTACCTTGAAGTCAAAATACAGTTCTCTTTAAGCGATCCAGCCTTTGGCTCCCACCCAGACATACAAGTCTATGTAGTCAAGATTACTTAAAATCTTATTCACCATCTATAAAGTTCTACCAATACCAAAAGATTGACCACATTACCCACCAGTTGCGTGAATATTTCTGAATTTATGCAAATACATGATCACAGCCAATTCTTATTAATCAATCTAAGACATATTTGAAAAGAAAAGAATTACTGTGATTAAAAGATCATAATATATGCACAGATATGAATAAACTTCTTAGGTCAGTTTCTTAGCAGAGATGGTGAGGCTGATGATTTGTAGAAGTCCATCTAGAATCAGTTCAATAGGTTACAGTCCACTAGGTAGTGCATGTAGACTTTGTTCAAATTCTTACATGAAAATTTGCAGGAATAATCCAGAGTCAACCTGAAGACCTGTCCATAAGACTTAGACTTTCCCAATCAAAGTTTAAGCAGATCTAAGATAAAACGCAATCATGTTTCCCTTCCTTGATAGCTGAAGCAAGCTGTCACCACAGCAGGGCTTCCTTGGCTGAAGAATAGGCAATGTATACTGTTGCTTTGAAGTTAATCCCTATTTCATAGGCATACACTGGTAAGTCATTAACATAAAACAATTAACCAGTGAAGGAGTTCAGAGGTAGTTTATGACAAACTTCAAAGAGAAATAAAGATAATTCTATTACCACACCACATCTTTTGTTGGCCTAACTCAAGTCACAAAGCCTTTATTGGGAACAATGAGCCCAACAGTGAACACTTCTGAAATTATCCTCTTACAGATTCATGTGTTTTTGCAACTAGTAATACTCAACTTGTACCCCTAACAAAGGGAGAGAAAACACTGGTGATGATACTTCAACCTGTAATGCCATTGTATCTGTTTTATTTGTTTAATTATTTACTTAGTACCAATATTTTTCATAGCTCTTTCTAATACTCCACTAGAGGACAAGCATTTTAATTTACTGTTTTTTATATATGTTATGTTATATTACTCAAAAGAATCTACAGATAGAGAAAAAACAATAAAAACATATCTAATGCATGTAATTAAAATGATCAAAAGTCAGGAAAATCTGTTCCAATATTTTGTCCATTTTTTGTCTTATTTAGCAAATTATCACAGAGGGTCTCTACAGGGAATAATCTTTTAGAAATCATAAAATGCTATATGTATTACAAGAAGAGTTAAGACAAAACATACATTTTAACTCAAAAGTCAAAGCAATAGCCCACCCCAGACAGAGAAATTGTATGTAATCTAATGTACATTAAAACTTCTGTCTGCTATTATTTCCAACAGCTTATAATGCTTTATAATTGTCATGCATTTCCCCTTTTACAGTTCTTCCTAAGATAAACTAATAGCTTTTAGAAGCAGTAATACAAGTGATAGTGTGAATATGTATGTTCAAGAACCAGTAGTTAAAATTTTTGGAAAACAAATTTCAACCCCGCGAACATTAATTCAGTTAATTAGCCAGATCTTAGACTGTGCCTAGCATAATCTTCCTAGTAGTCAAAATATCATGCAACAGGTGTCCCATGATGATGAATCTGTTATCTGAAGTGCGGTTCAGTGAACACAGCAATCACTGTGTGAATGTTGCTCAAGATCTCATTTTTGAAACCTGTTAGTTTCTAGACTTACTTTTTAATCTCTTAGCGATTTCCTTGCTATACTTCTGCTTGAATATTTGCATGATTGTGTCTGCCATTCCCACATCACTAGAATACCTAAGCCACCAGTAGCTTTCCTTGAGCCTTAAAGTTAGACCATGGTGTTGAGTCAAGGAACTACAAATTCATGGCAGCTATCATCCCCACTTCTAGCCCACTGTTACTGCTAACGAGTCTTCTAGTGTATATCAAATTGCAGAGAAAATTTCCCATAAATCTATTCAAGAGGCTATAACTCATTCAAAAGCTAAGATGAACTGATATGGTCCATGGATTTCTAAGGGGAAGACTTCTTTGGAATCCATACAAGAGAATTTAAAAGCCGAAAGTAACTCTCAAGAGGTATTTAAAAAAATGAAATTGAACCTCTAGCAGCATTGTCAACTGCATTTATAAGAGAGAACTCCTTTTTATCAAGGACAATTGAAATGATAGAAACTCTGTTTAAATGTAGAAAAAAATCAGAAACCTTGAAGTCAATGAAGCTTAAACTATTGATGGATTCTGTAGAATGATCAAATTTTTATTAGAAACCTAGAATTAAATGCCCCCCTCCTATTTAGTGCACATAGATGTGAAATACAAGTGTCACAGCACACTTTTACTGAAAAGTTGCTTACTTTCTCATTTTACCACATAATTATAAAATAAATCAATTAGAATATAAATATTGTACTTGCATTGCAGTGTATAGTATATAGAGTAGTCTAAACAAGTTATTGTTTCTATGAAATTTTAAGTTTATGCTGAGTTCACTGGTGCTTTTTATGTAGCCTGTTGCAAAACTAGGTGAATACCTAGATGAGTTGATGTAGCCCCTGAAAGAGCTCTGCATACCCCCAGGGATACATGTACCTCCAGTTGAGAACCACTGTTTTAGGTCATCACACAGAATTGCACTTGGATTTATCTTCAAATTGGAAGCATACGTATTAAACAAATGACATACCTGAAAGCTGAGTAATTGGAGGGCTTCCAATTTCTATTTTAATTAGACAGGTATTGGCTCTCTATTCTTCTATGGTGAATATAGAATGAAAACTAATGGCATGTCCCAATATTTTCAGAGGAGCTTTAATTCTCTGTACTGAAATTCCCCTAAAATATTAATCTGTGCAATATTCACTTGCTGGAGGAAATTCAGCTCTGGTCTACACTGTGGCACAGTTTTGGTGGCAATCGAAGGGAGATGCATAAAACACCTTGCGTATTTCCATCTGATTGCCTACCGCCTCTTACCGCAGGGTCCCCACAGCTCTAATTCGAGAGAAATGCCTTTGCGTCAACTCAGCGTTATACTTCTTGCCAGGCAGGTCTTATTCAATCGACCCCCAGCTAATTCTGAGTTCAACTGAGCCCGTCTTTACAGACACTAAATCAAACTCAGACCATCGATTCTGTGCAGTTGGCACTGTCGCCAACAGTGTAGCCTTGCCCTGAGACTCTGAATGTGGAGGATTCCAAAAGACAAACAAAATTTTCTAATTCGATTATATCGGACTAATGGCTTTTTCAAAAAAGCTTAAAATTAGTATGTTTTCACTCCAGAACCACTCGATTAATTTTCAGAACTTCTATCATTTCATGCATGCCAGTTTCCATCTGGAATTCCAAAGCCATAGCTACATATTTACATACATTTATTCTAAATTATACAAAAGCTATAGACTATGTCAAATGTATACAGAATTGAAAACTGTATTAATAACTGCTTGAATTGTGCAGTACAGATGGTTCTGATAAATCTCCTCTCCCAGCTGTGGCAGCTGTTGAAAAAGAGATGGCAGAAATATAATGCCCTCTCCTCCCCATGGACATGCACAGAATTCAAGCCCCGAGTAAATAATTTCCTGAATAATAGGCAATCCTATCAAAATCAGTGCTAAAAACTGATCTGGTGTAAAAAAGTTTCCCCCTGTTTAGCCCACTTTACAACCAACCTCTCCTCCTATAATGGAGAACAATCAGTTGCTTTAGGTCATGCTCTCATTCCCAAACCCATTGTGAGACTCTCCTCCTGCTGACTTTCCAACTTTCACAGAGCAGATACAGAATTGAAGGAAGAGCGACAGGCTGCATTTCCCATGTGAAATTCAATAACTGGAGCTCATCTATTAAAATAAGTAAAAACCTTAATATAAACTAAAGAGTGCAGACTACCACAATGGCAAATACATCTTCATGAAAATATAATGTAACAGTGAAAAGCACTGGAAAGCCACAAATAAAAATAAAGGCAAAATACAGAAGCTAGACCTTCTGAACGATACATGAATAAACACCCATTAATGTGGAGTGATATTAAGATACTTTGGCCCAGATTGTGGGTCACATTCTGTCTCTTAAAGAGAGGAGTTTCCCCAGCAGTATAAGGCTGGCAGGTAAGCCTTACACCACCCCCCCACCAATGATCTGCCCAAGGATAGGAGAGAGCATGGCCAGAGCACACTGCACTTCAGCTATTCTGGACTGTTGGAGCAGCCAATGTATGTCCATTTAAGGCGTCGAAACTTACAGCCACCCCTAACACTGCTCTAAGATGACTCAGAATTTGGAAAGCACAACGCTATCCTAAAGCCATCTTTGACTTCATTTTACCACCCAAGCTACACTTCATAAGCGTTGCCACCCAAAAAGAAAAAACTCACAGTCCCGCCCACTTTTTCTTTTTCTTGTGGTTCGCATGCCTTGCTGTCAAACAGAGATTTCATTGGTAGCCAAGGAAATATGACTGACAGCACAACATGTGAACCGCATACAAAAAAAAAAGAAAAAGTGGGCAGAATCCATGTGGGGAATGAGTCAATCAAAGGCTAAAATGCTGACTGTGAGCCCAAGCTCAGTTGCGGATGCGGTTACGGACACACATAAACATGGCATGCAGATTGCGGACAGAATAGAGACTGACACTAAGCAGTTGTGGATCGGTTCCAGATCCACATTTTTGCATCTGCCCAGGGCTCTAACAGTCTGCCTCTTTGACTGGTAGTACTTTTCTCAGGTAGACTAAGGCTTCAGTTGGTTGCAAAGATTGGGGTATTAAATAACCTCAGAGAGCAGAGGGATAATTCACAAACTAAACAGTTTGCTGCAGTAGCTCAGATTGCAATAAGAATCGGTTAGCCAGCAGAGTGTGAGATTTCTTTTAAGCACATAAACAACAGATCAGAACTGCATTGCTCCAGCAAACTGCCCTGGCTTCAGTCCAAATGTCTTTCTCTTCACTTTCCCATTGGTCACTGCCTGCAATACAAGCAGCATCTTTTAAAAAAAATCTCTGGGACTTCACCCAGCACTCTTTATGCACAGCTTCCCAATTGTTGGGTCTCAGTCATACACAGGCCACAAGGTAACCATTTTATAATTGTATACCCTCTTTCTCAGTCACACCCAATCATGCGTCCTGACCTTGCATTGGACTTATCCCTGGAACTTCACTCAACTTCTTAGGATGCTCTAGTAACACAACAGTTAGTGTCTGGAATAATAAGGATTCTTACTGTTGCAAAGCAGCATTTCTCTTTACTGGATTGGTGGCAAGCTGGGAATCGGTTGGAACACTTATCTAACTTGGGTGCTCAAAAACTTTCCCTCTCTTTTGTCTGGATTTTCTCCAGAGAACTTTGTTCTTTTCAGAATTTGCCCGTCCTTGTCAGCTCCCA
This sequence comes from Pelusios castaneus, assembly GCA_007922175.1. NCBI lineage: Eukaryota > Metazoa > Chordata > Testudines > Pelomedusidae > Pelusios > Pelusios castaneus. Next base: position 8,693,962 of record ML685786.1, read on the forward strand.
GCTCCTTTCTGCTGCAAAGATTGTTTTTCCTCCCCTTCTCCAAGTTTTGTTTACACCTCCACCTCTAGCCTATCTTCCAATCAGACTTCTATGCTGGTTGCTTAGCACACTCCAGCATGGTTTTGTTGTTGCATTTTATTTCATGTTATTTTCATGCCCCTCATTTTTTAGACAATGTCATTTCCATTTTTCTTCTTAAAATTAAACCCAGTCTATTGCACTATGTCTCATTTACAGAACCCTGCTGATATCTGTTTTATATTTGTGGATATCCACAAACATAGTTTGTGGACTGCAGATTGGATGCAGATAGAAATTTGTATCCATGAAGGGATCTATTCATTTTGATAGTGTTTAAAGAAAAAATTAATTATACTAGGAATTATGTACTAATCAACAATGGATCACAAAGAACAAAATATTGTTTATTGCTGCTTATCAGTTTTTAAACTACACCCACCTTCCCTACCATTCCTGTCACGATTCTTTTTCTTGCAAGAAAGAGAAAAAGCCATACTTAACACACAATCAGTATAATGAAAATTGAAGTACAGGGTTTTATTTTATTAAGGGATTGTTTTGAAAACAAATTAGCATATTGGACTAATTTAATATGGGTAATTAGTATTAAAGATCTTTTTACTAGCTTTACAAGAGATCCCATTTAATATACGAGAGCAATCTGAAGGATTCATTACCACTGGTTAGTTGAAGACGTTCAACTACCTAGACAACATTTGTGTAGTTTCCAGAATATCTCAAATTGAAACTGGTTTAAGCTGCTGAGTTTCTGACAAAGCAATAAAAGGCTCTCTAATAGATACATGAAAATAAGGTTCATGCCTGCAAAGTATCATTATGGATCAGTAACTCATAGCTATGTAAGACCAGGGGTCAATATTAGCAGCAAATTACATATATTTAATCCAATCGCTCGGAACATAATTTAATAATCAAATTATAGCGCATTTGGAGCCATTGCTCACAGAAAAAGGGCTGCAAATAAGTGAAATGATAACCTTCTCAGATGCAAAGCAAATTTACACAAAAAAAAATACACAAGCTCCTAGTGTCCCCAGCCAGTGCCCTGAATCACAGGCCCAGCAGCAGCGCAGGCTCATACAGCCTCCCTGCCTGGAGCAGTGAGAGGAGCTGCTGACCAGCTCCTCCCACCTGCAGCAGGTAGTCAGGGCAGGAGAGGAGGGGGGCAATTTAAATCCCTCCCTCTCCTCTGCCACAGTAGCATGTGCAAAGGGGGCAGCAGCTCTGGAGTGGGGCCAGGCCTCACTGGGTAGAGGGGAAAGAAAGGGGGTGCGTGGCCATCGGACTGGCTGAGAGAGGGCTGATAGCCAGGCAGAGCCAGGCCACAGGGTCTGGGAGGCAGCTGCATCATGAGCCGCAGGGACCAGGGGCCCTCTGTGGGGACGGGCAGCTGGAACCAAGCTGCGGGCGTGGGCTGGGGGGGATGTGGCTGGAGCCGGGCTGCAGCCGCTGGGGGGTGGAGCCCGGTTGCAGCCACTGGGAGGGTCCCACACGTGGGTTGCAGGTCCCCAGTGAGGGGGTGTCACTGAGAGGGGCAGGCATCAGGCCTGTGCCCCAAATCTTTTTTTTTTTTAAACAGAACAATGCTCCTGGTCCAAAAAACAGTTATATATCTATAACCCAGGGCTTGAAACCTTTAATGTGTGGGACAGCATTTACTACTGTGAGTATTGAATGTCAAGGAAGCAGAATGATTACAGATTTTCCTTTGGCCAAGTCATCAGGAGGTAAGCTTAATGTTGAAGATCTGTTGACCTTGCTCCTCTTTGTCTGTTGAGCCATGACGTGGCTCAGTTGTTGTCTGTCATGATCAGCCCATGAGAGAAATCCAAATATGAGAGCAGAGCTTAAAAACGATAATGGATTGCCTTGTTCTCTCACTGGCTTGCATAGTATTGCTCTCTTGTTTGGATTAGTCCTTGCCTCTATCAGTGTCTCATCTCTCCAGGCTGACGTCTAGGGTAATAAATGTCCTTGATTTGAATCTGCTTGGATTCATCCACCATCTGTATGATCTGAGAATCTTCCTGGGGAGAGATACCTTCACTGAGAGGTAGCCCATAGGGCTGGCTAGCTTGCCTTTATTTTATTCACTGCTTTTCATTATATTTAGTAGTAATCCAAGTCTACAGGGTTGTATCCTATAAGATATTAGCTTCAGCAGGTTAGCATAAGGCTTGAGACTTAACAAACTTTGAACAGCTAAATGGCCCAAAGAATACCCCCAAGGATTGAGGAGCTAAAAACAGAGTGTTTAAAAAGAATTTCTAACCACAGGTACATGATCCAAGCACAAGAATGTGATGGCAGTGAACTGATGTACATAACAGGTACATGATAACAGATACCTAACCACAAGAGGCCATGGTAGTGAACTGATGTACATTATAAGAAGCTGAGATCACTGATGCGCTAATCTATAAGAGAACATTCCAACATTAGTAAGGGGAGAAAATTCAAAGGGGAAAAGAGGAAAATTCCTACTGAATATATATTAACCACAATGGCGCCAACATATTGTATTATAAGTTACACCCCAGTGTTGGAACACTAGAAGAGAGATGTACATTTTTGAGAGGTGTTAGATTCATGTCCACTGGGGAATGAAAGGGAAGGTGATGGTGATGAAGAAGTTGATGGCTAACATTTCAGGTTGTTCTAGAAATAATAGACACGTTTGGTCTGCTTCAAAGGCTGTAGGAACAGAAACTCAATCTCACAGAACTGTGGACAAATGAGAAAGGGAAATCCCTCACACACCTCTCAGGTCCCATCTCTATCAGTCCAGAGGCGGCTTTTGGGGTAGGTGAAGCAGGCGCACGCCTAGGACTCCAAGCAGGAAGGGGCCCCATCGCCTGCTTTGCCTGTCCCAAAGGTCACATCTGCCTTGGTCTGCAGCAGGAGGAGTAGCTGGCCCCTGGGGCTGGGGCTGGTGGCAGGGATCTGGGGCTGGCAGCAGTGGATGCGTGGGGGGGGGGTCAGAGCTGGGGTGGGGAACTGGTGCCGGTGGGGGGGTGTCCAGAATTGGGAACAGGAGAGCGAGGGGGCTGGACGGCGGGCGGGGGGGGCAGCAGCAGGTAGCTGAGGCCACAGAGGGGGGCCACAGGGTCCTATACATGGGCCCACTCAATGGGCCTTTGCCTGGGGCCCCCAAAAGTCAAAGGCCGCCGCTTTATCAGTCATTCATCTCTTATGATGGACATGAAAAACCTAAGGCATGCAGAGGGAGGGAGTTCCTGGAACTTGCCAAACACTTTGGATTAGGAAGAATGGATGGGTGGGCAGGTGGTGGTCGGGAAATCTTCGGTCATCTATCTATCACTCTGTTTGTAAACCTGTGATGATACCCATTTGGCCTATTCTAAACTATAGAGCTAAACTAAACAATAAATGTAGAAATGTAAGAGAACTGGCTATTGTGTCATACAAATGTAATTCACACTGTTTAGAGAAGTCCTGCTGATACTGAAGTAAAATCCTAACAAGCATTGCACTGAAGGGATTTTGTTTAACTCTACTTAAACATACAATACAATGCGATATAATTTTATAAGACATAGCTCAGTACAGAGTTGTAAGTGTATGTGTGACAATAATGGGTAACATTCTAAAATATTATAATAAATTAAACTGATTACAAGATTAAACAAGATTACAAGAGATATGAAAGGCTGGTAAAAATCCTGTTGCTGAATTAAAATATATTAAAAAACATATTTATGAATTAGTTTAGGTAGTAGATCTAGATTGTAAAAATAAGGTTTCTACTGAATTCTGGTTGAGAACACCTATTTAAATTCATGAGTTAAATACAGAGTGGAGAGTCAAAATAGTAGTAGAAGTCAGCTATCCTTAGTTAATTCAAGGAAAATATGGAATTCATGCTAACTAGATATTCTCAAATGCACAGGATTGTGCAGAAGCACTGTGAGATTTTGTTCCAGATTCCTAAAAAATGTAGCTTCTAAACACACTAGGCAAAGAATATGGGTGGAAAACTTTCATCTCCAGCATAATCAATACCATAAACTAGAGAAATATGCTAAACAAAATAGAAGATGGAAAAGGAAATGAACCGTTAAAAACATGACTACTAAAGAAGAAATATTCTTTCCATCTTGGAAATACATCTCAGAAGGTGCTGGAAAATGAACACATACGTTAGACATGTACAAGTTAGACTTCAGGAAAATTGCATTATTGTTGGTGAAAAGAAGAATCCCTTTAGTTTGACTTCAAATGTACCCAACAGTGGAACAGTTGCTAAGAGGCTTGAATAAATTCTGAATTTGCAGGAGAAAGCACTAGTGGATATAACAAGCCTTTTCTACTTCTTACTTTTACAGAATCATAGAACTGGAAGGGACCATGACAGGTCATCTAGTCCAGTCCCCTCCACTCATGGCAGGATGGTCATCTAGATTCTAGACCATCCCTCACAGGTGTTTGTCTAACCTGCTCATAAAAATTTCCAATGATAGAGATTCCACAACCTGCCTAAGCAACTTACTCCAGTGGTTAATCACCCTGACAGTTAGGAATTTTTTCCTAATGTCCAACGTAAACTTCCCTTGCTGTAATTTAAGCCCATTGCTTCTTGTCCTATCATCAGCAGTTAAGGAGAATAATTTTCCTCTCTCCTTATAAAAACCTTTTAGGTACTTGAAAACTGTTATGTCCCCTCTGAGCGTCTGCTTTTCCAGATTAAACAAACCCATTATTTCATCTTCCCTTGTAAATCAAGTATTCTAAAACTTTAATCATTTTTGTTGCTCCTCCCTGGACTTTCTCCAATTTGTCCATACATGTATGAGTCTATCAGGGCTGGATCAAGGCCCTGGGAGGCCTGGGGCAGCCCACTCTCGTGTTCTCTATCCCTTAGGTGGCCCCCAGCCTGGTGGTGGGGCAACCTGGCCTTGCTGGCAATGGGGGGAGGGGTCTGGAGCTGAGGGGAATCCGGGGCTCACAGCCTGACTGGCACCACCGGGACGGAGGGTGTCCAGGGCCAACGCTCCAGCCGGTGCTGGAGGGGCAGGATCCGGAGCAGGGGGGTGGGGAGGAAGCAGCCAGCATTGTGGGGGGAGCCAGCAGTGCTTCGGGGGGAGGGGAATCTGGGGGCCGGCCAGCTGCTGGGGGGTGAGGGGAGCCCCAGGCCAGAGTCTCCTGGAGCAGACTAGTCAGCCCAGGGGCAGGGCAGGCAGGCCGGCCGGCCTATGGTGGACAGTGACAGGACACCACTCAGCTGGGGCCAGATTTGGGCAGGGCTATGGGGCCTACCTTTAGCCAGGGCTGCAGCCCCTAAAGCCCCTGCCTTATCCCGACCCTGGAGTCTAGGTATCAAATCTCTTTAGGAAACAAGAAAATGGATGTGTAAATTTGAATCAATCTGGCAACAATATAAAATCAGATTAACAGATGCAATTTCCGGTATAAAGGTTGTATTAATGTTCATTTTCACATCATCACCTAGTTACACTGCAGGAGAAGAAACCGCTGCTCTAGATGATGGAAAATGAAAAAGAATTTAGGCCCACAGAAATAGAAGGTGTTCGTCTTGTGCACGCACCCCAGGTTGGTGAGAAAGCAAGGCATCCAAGGTTACCAGGAAGATACAGAGAGCGGCGTGGGTGGTCAGCGGAGGTGCCACCAGGAACAGTGCTGTTCTCAGTGGTGTCCCCACATAGCTCCCTGCCCCTGGGAGTGGCAGTGATCTCAGCGGTTCCTCCACTTGTCCCCCCACCCAGGCCCCCCCATGCCCGTCCTCAGGGCCAGCAGCAGGATGCCATTTGGTGGCATCCCAGAGGGCGCCCTGTGCCTCTCCAAACTATCTAGTGTGCCACTCGTGCCGACCCGATATAGACAATGCTGTACATATTAATACAATTACAGAACGTTCCAGATTCAGATCAAACGTCTTCAATCATCACTGACACCGAGTAGTATTTTATGTATAGATTTTAAGGGGACCGTCATGATTATCTAGTCTGTGGTCTGCACAGAGCTGGCCACTTCTGTGATAGACCCAAAACCTCTGGCTTAGTTACTGAAGTCCTCAATTGTGATTTAAAGACTTCGAATTAAAGAGAATCCACCATATACACTAGTTTAAACCCGTAAGTGACCCATGCCCCATGCTGCAGTGGGACGAGAAAAACCCACAGGGTCTCTGCCAGCCTGACTGGTGGAAAATTTCTCCCCAACCCTAAATATGACAATCAGTTAGACCAATGGTTCTCAACCTTTTGTGGGTCACAACACAGTCGGCAGGACACACCAGCCCACTCCCTCCAAGCCAAATCCAGCCATCTCCCCGGCTCGCCATGACACATTTACTGCTGTGTGGTGGCACAGTGGTTGAGAACCACTGAGTTAGACCCTGAGCATGTGGGCAAGTAACCATATTGGGACTACGTGGGTAAGTACTAATCAATATAATAAGGGTTGCAGAATCAGGCCCTAAGGTTATGTCTACACTGCAGCTGGGAATGAACCTACCAGCCTGTTTTGACAGGTTCACATTAGCAGAGCTCAAGCTAGCATAGTAAAAATAGCAACGTGAATGTTCCAGTTTGGTCTTCAGCTAGGCGGGACTTGAGAGCCCCAGATGGAACAAGCACATTGCTATTTTTAGGGTGCTAGCTCAAGCCCTGCTAGTGTGAGCCTGTTTACCTAGGCTGAAAGGCTCGCTCCTGGATTTAGTGTAGAGGTACTTTAAGAGAGTTCTACCATGAAAGAAGTAATCCTTACAATTCTACACACATTGTTTCCAGTTTTCTACTGTAAATGAATATTAATTCACTGCTGTGTTCCTTAAAATTAATATGGCTTAATGCCTTTTATTTCTTTATTGTTTCAAGGCTATTACAGATGAAATCAACATATCTGCAAGTAAGATTTGCTAATAACTTGTGCTCTCTTCTTTCTGCTCTACAGCAGAAAAGCACAAAACAATGTAGGACTATTATTTATTCATTTTATAGGGAAACTGAACAACCACAAGTGTCAATTTCAGGTCCTTTAATTTCTATTTTCCATATGAGCTCTCTAATTTTTGCTTAGTACTAAAATAATAATAGACTTAACACTGATATCTTATCACACCAACATCATCATCTCAATTCTATTAATTTGAGGGTCTGTGCAAGCTTTTAACATTTTTGTTATTTAAAAAAAGAATATGCTGCTTTGAAAAACCTAAAAACACTGTCTGTTCCTTGGCTATAGATACAAATTAGTTAAATTCATAGGCCCTTTCAGTATTCATTTCATTGATGGGATATTATTACACTCTATGCAAGTATTTAAGTACTGAGGTGTTTGTTTAAATTCTCATTTCCTTTTTGATGTGCACATTAACTTATAGCCAAGATGAATTTGAGATAGAATATAAAATTCATATATGACTTTGTCTATTTGTAAAAAGGTTATTAACCAATTAATTTAAGAACAGATGGATAACAGGGATGTGGTTTATTCTGAAAGGGTCTTTTGTTTATGTGTGTACTGTGTTTTCCTCTGTGTCATTTTCTTTTTTTCAGGCTTCTTTTTATTTTGATGAGTATGACTTTGCATAACAAAGTTGCCCTCAAATGTGTTAACAACATGTAAATACTTAACTGACAACTCTTACACATTATTTTTGTTACTACTAAAAGAAAAATATGAGTAGCCTGGGATATTAAGTTCAGTAATCAACAACCCAACAGAGTTGGCTGATTTGATATATCTATAATATTCCACAGTGAAATATTCTACATGCATGTGTGATCTCTTATAATGTTTACACATCCCCTCTAAACTTTATATGATACCCACAAGTGAAATATGACCCCTCTGAAATATTATATTGTTACTATTAGTATTTATTATATGGATTACCAGAGCACCCAAGAGCCCTAGTCCTGGTCCAAGATTCCATTTTCCCAAGTGTTGAACAAACACATGACAAAAAAACTCTCTCTGCTCCAAGAAGCTTTCAGTCTAAGTATAAGAGAAGAGAACAGATAAATACATATCAATGGGGGAGTGTAAGGAAACAATAAGACAAGGCCGTATAATAGGGAGCAGCAGCAGCGGACCAGCAGCCTAACATTTGTCAAGCTATTGGTAGGCATCATAGCAAAGAAGAATTTTGAGGAGGGATTTAATGGTGAATAATGAGATTGTTTTGAAGATGTTTATGGGGAGCATCTCCCAAGTGTGAAAGAGAGCATGGGAGAAAGCACAAAGATGCTTCTTTAAAAATTTTAACCTACATGTGCTGATAGGAGGCATTATTAGCATTAGTATGTGGAATTGATCACGAAGAGCCTAGAAAATAAGGATAATCAGTTTATATTTGATGTGATAAAGAAGGGGAAACCAGTGGAAGGATGCAAAGAGAGGGGTGACATGGTCAAAGTGATAGGCTAGGAAATTATCTTTGCTTATATCTGAATAGATGTAAGCACGGCAAGACTGCATTTCTCAAAGCCGGAGAGAAGGATATTGCACTAATTTAGACATGAGATGGGATGAGAAGTATAGTTACATGGATGGACAGGCAAGACCCTATCTTACAGATGTTAAACAAAAAGAAACAGTAAGATTTAGCCATAACCTTATGTGAGGACCTAGAGAGAGATCTGAGTGAAAGAGGACACTTAAATGACTGGCCATGACGTGAAGGATGGTGATGTAGTCCACAGTGATTAAGGAAGAAGATACCTGGAAGAACTTGTCTGCAGAAGGTAGGGAAAAATTAGGAAGTTCTGATTTAGCCATGCTGACCTTGAGCTAATGGCTTATACATCCACCAGAGAGTCAGGCCAAGATTTTCATTTGGACAGAAGGAGACAAGTCTGGAGTAGATATATAGATCTGTAAATCATCTACATAGAGACGGAAGCTGAATTTGTTTGCTGATGAGATGACCCAAGATAAAGTATAGAAAGAGAAGAGAAGGGGACCAACAAAAGTGCAGTGGAGCTCCCACAGAAAGCTGGAGGGCAGATTAGGACGATCCTCCAAAAAATGCGATGAAGAATTGATTAGAGAGTCGGAGGAAAACCAGGAAAGGACAGAGTCATGGAAAGCAAGGGAGGACAAGATTTCAAGAAGTGCATGATTAACTTCATCAAAGACAGCTACTGGGTCAAGGAAAACGAGGATGGGGAGTACTAGTTCTGAGCTAGAGCTAGGCACATGGGGCTATCTAGGAACAATTTCTTTCATTATTATATCTATCTTATCAAAAAGGTCTGCTGTTGTTAAAATTAAAGATGTATTTTTCAGTTTATTATTTAAATATGAAGCTTGAACTGTATCATTTCATTTCCATCCACATCTCTATATCATTCTGTCATGTGAAACAAATCTTAAAGAGTTTAGCAATTTACCACTTTGAATTACATGACATATTTGCCTGGAAGAAGGTTTTTATACTTTAATCTAAAACTATTACCCAAATCTTGTACAATGTAATTAAATAAATGAAACCAGCCCTTGGGACCTCTTGCTCCAAAATGAAATTTTAGATCCACGGAGCACCCGTAACCTTTACTGTAACCATGTCTAAAATGCCACTTGTAATTTCAACACAGTAATCAGATCATCATAGGAAGGCAGACACTTGTTGAAGTGCATTCTTATTACAGATGTCTCTAGGAATATATTTATCACATCATGAGTCATACAAATCCTATTAGACCACAGTCCATGTTTTTAAAAGGGATATTATAAGAACATAAGAATGGTCATACTGGGTCAGACCAATGGTCCATCTAATCCCGTATCCTGTCTCCTGACAGTGGCCAATGCCACATGCTTCAGAGAGAATGAATAGAACAGTAATCATCACGTGATGCATCCTATCAGACATTCCCAGCCACTGGAATACAGCAATCCTTGTCTATCCTGGCTAATAGCCATTGATGGACTTTAACCTACAGGAACTTACCTAGCTCTTTTTGAACCCTGCTATAGCTTTGGCCTTCACAACATCCTCTTGGACCAGATCCTGAGCTTCACTTAGTACTAAATCAAGAACTGCCTCTCCTCTTCTGAGTTCCTGGACTAGCTGCTCCATGAAGCACTCATTTAAGGTATCAAGAAAATTTATCTCTGCATCCTGTCCTAAGGTGACATGTACCCAGTCAATACGGGGATAATTGAAATCCTCTCGCTTATTACTGAGGTTTTTTTATTTGTATAGCCTCTCTAATCTCCCTGATCACTTCAGAGTAATTATCACCACCCTAATCAGGTGGTTGGCAGTATATCCCTATTGCTATCTTTTCATTTAAGCTTAGAATTATTATCCAGAGAGACTATATGGCACCGTTTGGTTCATTTCAGATTTTTATTTCATTTGATTCTATGCTTTCTTTCACATACAGTGCCATTCCCTCACCAGTATGACCTATTCTGTCCTAGTATTACTGTGTCCCAGTGATCATCCTCATTCCACCAAGTTTCTGTGATATATATCAATGTACTCATTTAATACAAGGCACTCAAATTTGTCCATCTTAATATTTAAACTTCTAGCATTTGTATATAAGCTCTTTAAAAAATTGTCCTCTTTAGCTAGTCTGCCATTATGTGATATAATTAAATGGGACTCTTTTTCATTTGACTGTTTCTCATCAAATCCTACCCATACTTTATCCTCTTCCATCCTCTCCTCTTTATTAAGATATAGAGAAACTTCATTAATAGATCCTAGCATAAGGAATGTCTAAACCATGTGCTCCTCCTCACCCGTCATACTTCCCTAAGTCCTTAATTTAAAAACTGTTCTACGATCTTTTTAATTTTAAGTGCCAGCAATCTGATTCCATTTTGGTTTAGGTAGAGCCCATCCTTCCTATATGGGCTCCCTGTTCTCCAAAAGGCTCTCCAGTTCCTAATAAATCTAAACTCCTCTTCCCTATACCATCGTCTCATCCATGCATTGGGACCCTGCAGTTCTATCTGTCTAACTGGCTCTGCATGTATAACTGGAAGCATTTTAGAGAATGCTAACATGGAAGTCCTGGACTTCAAACTTTTACCTAGCAGCCTAAATTTAGCCTCCAGGACGCGTCTCCTGTCCTTCTCTATGTCATTGGGACATACATGTAGCATGACCACCAGAGCTACACATAGGTCTGTCTAGATGTCTTGAGAGATTCACAACCTTCACATCTGGCAGGCAAGTCACAATGTGGTTCTATCAGTCATCACAAATACAGCTATGTACGTTTTTAGTGACCGAGTCCCCCATTAATATTGTCTGTCTTTTATGAGTTATGAAGCAGTGCAGATGGCACTCTATTGCTCAGTTATGTACTGTGATCTCTTTTTCTCCATTACCACCTTACTGAAATACATTTTAATAACATTACACTTCCTACTTTGTATTTTTCTTCTGAAGTATTTTATGACTAGGAACAGGTGAGTGAAAACAAGATCATTGTTGCTTCTTTGGTTTATTCCCTGAGCAATAATAAATTATGGATAAACATGAAATCCTTGAGGTGGGTAAATCTAAATTCTCCTAATTTTTGCCATTACAATCACTAGGAGCTTTATTAAGACTTAATGTGTTGCTGAAGACCAAACAGAAGGATTCAATATTGATAATTGTGAAAATAACTAAACCAGTGGACTTTTCTGCTGCTGACCTTCTAGGCATAGATAGATTTCTGAAATATCTAGAGAGGTCATGAGGTACTCTAAAAGAGTGTTATTATGGATTCCAGAATATTGATTCATATTTGTTTAACTGATGTACTTAAGTGTTGAATATAACAGATTTGGGTAACACAGTGAACATATCTTGTCCTTGCAAACCAAGAGGCAGTACAAAATCATAGTTCATTGACAGAATGCAACATCCATTTGGAATGGATGTCCTATGCCTGTGCTGAGTTTCTTGAGAGATAATACGACACTCCAGATTTCTTTCAGTGAAGATACTGAGAATTTTTTAATAAAAATTTTTTAACAAAAACAGGTTGTCACCAACTCCTTTATATGCTTTCGTTTTGGGCTGCTGGAAGCCTAAGACTGGATTTAGCAAGAATAGTTCGATACCTCCTGAGTTCTAAGGAATACCCCAGAGATTTACTGTTCCCAATGGCCATCATCCAGATGATAACTTTTCTCATCCTATGGCAAAATGCAATTATATTTTCCTTAGTTTAGGTTTCCTCCAGATGCCTGGCACAGTGATTCCATTATTCATGTAATAGTAAGAGCTCTTGAAGGAGGACGGGGCATCTTGTCTAAGTCTACTTATTCTTCCGGTTTTTTTTACAGCACCTTTTTTGATATATCAAGTCTCTCCCCAAACTCTTACAGTTTTTGTATGAGTTCCAAAAGAACGGTATCTCTGGAACTTTCTCTTGTAATCTAGTTGTGACTTCTTTTCATAGAAAACAGATTCTTTCCATGAAATCAATTAAAGATTAAAAGGGCCCCGCAATTCTAAACTCACAATGTACTTGAACCAACTTTTGATTATCACAAGGGATTTTTGTTCCTGTGGTCTTCCTGCTAAAGAAGAAACCGCTTCCATAGTCTTATTTTAAAAAGGACCCGGACTTTCAGCAGATCATCTATATAGAAGAAAACAGAACTAAGTCCATCCTGTGGCGCATCATGAAAGCAGCTCTTTGCTCATGATGTTGTGTTAGGCTCTTTGTCTGGAAAACGAGGAGAACCCTGAAGTACTGCCAGTCAACAGTCTTTGCAACATATAGGAAGGAGGCAACGAATCAGTGGACTGAATTTGCAGACAATGGTCTGCATTGAGATGGTTAAATGAAGGGTAGATTAGTGAATTTCTCCAGCTAATACAACTTGATCTAGCATCAAATAGTATTGAAGTCAAACATTTCCAAACTGACTTTAGCTGCAATGGTATTCATTGTATAAAAAAGGCTTTAACATCTAATCCAGACCTACAATTATAAAGAATTACACTGAGAAAAGTTGAGAGTTATAGAGAGGTATTTCAGAGTAGACCGAGGAATTACTGCAGTTCTAGCACTCAAAGTAACTTGTTTTAAGAAAACTAATATTATTAATGAACAAATGCTGGTGAAGAAAATCTTCTAAAAATATTAATTCTCATGAAATCTATGTAATACTAGTTAAATATCTGAACAGCTACTCCACATTGTTCTATATCATTTTATTGACTTCTTGGGAGCCATGTCTTTCTGTGGGTCTGTTAATGATGCACATGGCTTTGACAAGACCTTAATTATCTCTGGCTGAAATTGAATCTGTTAAGGACACTGAAAACCAAATAATCCAATTCCTTTTAGTACATCGGATTGAATCCCTGAGCCCTAATGAACATTTTTTCCTTTTTCCCTCTCCCTAGAGCAAACTAAATTGTTGTCAAGAACCTAGCAATTATATATCATTTAAATATTTCTAGTTTATACTCATTAACCAGTTGCAAGTGAGGACATGATTGCAGTAAATTTCCCAACAAATCCATGTAATTTTAATTTAAAAACTCAACACATTAGATGAAATGAAGGTGTCAATATCTAACACAATGAGTTGAGCATGCCTCCCAAGATTAGAAATACTTTCATAAGCTATCCTTACAACAATGACCAGTGATATTTACTGGAAAAAATGAAGATTAGATAATGTTTATAAGTACACTGACTATCAGGGGTGTGCCGAAAGAGGGAGGAATAAGGGGGGTGGGGAGTGCAAGCAGGGGCATACCCAATAACTGGCAGGGAGACACAGAGCTCCTCCACCCCTGGGCCCTAGCAGGGAAGGGAGGGGCACACACATAATGTGCCCTTCAAAAAAGCACTGGAATTTAAATTCCTGAGGATGCCCCTGTTATGTATTTCATACATAACTTTTTTATTCAAGTTTTAAAATTGTATTTTATTTACATTGATATAGCAAGTTGAGCATAAGAACTAGAAATCCTAAGCATAATACAGTATTCTGAATTTGCTGGAGTCAAGGAGACTCCATACCTTACAAGATAATTCTTTGTTCCAGTTATACAGAAAGAATGGTCCGGTGTTTAAAGGTCTTTCCCGTTAGGAAGTTTTGTACAATTTAGCAGTCATCTATTTTTTATTTATTTTTTATTTTTTTTTGGTGTTTTGACCTTAGGGAAATATTGAGTCTAACCCCAAAGAGGAAACAAGAATATTAACTTTCTCCTATATGTAATACTGCCAAGAATAGAAAAATCACAATATTTTCTTATTGTTAAAATAAACAACGAATCTAGTAACACTTTAAAAGACTAACAAATTTATTTATCCCATAAGCCTTCATGGGAGAAAATTCCACTTTGTCAAGTATCCCACGAAAGCTCACGTGATAAATTTGTTAGTTTTTAAAAGTGACAAGACGCCTTCTTTGTTTTGCTGAACTAGACTAAGAGGGCCACCCGTTTGGAACTTCTTAGTGTTAGTTTACCTTAGAAAGGAAACGTGATAGGAGAGAGACTGAACACTACCACTACTGTTTTCCTCCTTCAGCTTCCAATTTTTCAAATGTGAGACACCTTTCTGACCTTAAGGATAATCCCTCTTTAGTGCTCCTGAGAACGGTGAAAGACACCCAAACAATTACCTATGAATACTTAATATTTATCATTCAAAACATGGGCATAACCACAGTAAACTGCTTTTGTTTACAGAGAACAAAAAATATTCAGTGTTTATAGTTACCTTACATTTCAATTTACTAAAAAAAGTAATTTAAAAAATTGATATGAGCGAACACACACAAAATTACTCCTACTTTTTTTGCAATTATAAACCTAGAAATATTCGATAACTGGAAAGTGTGCTCTTACACCAAGACTTAGCTGGAAACAAAATTTGACCATAAAATTCTAAGTCCTTATAAACAGGATATAAGAGTGGAAAAGTTGTCAGAAATCTAATCTTTCTGTTGCTGATTCTTCACTTCAATAGCCATAAGGCAGTTTTCCATAGATATTGAAGTCAACAGAATGACAAGACACACCTGTTATAATTAGACAGGCAGCACAAAAGGACAGGTATAGTCTGTTTAAAATTCAACAGCAGTCAAGCAATGAAACACAGCTGTTCTAGATGGATCTGCTTGTATACAATGCCAACACCTTAAATCACTCATAGTGCAATGCAGTTTGGGGAATCTTACAGAATCTTGGAGGATTTCAAAGTGTTTGACAGAAATGTAGTTTGTGTCACAAAAATACATTAGTTTGAATTCACCACAGTTTTGTTTGTTGTTCAAAGTCAATGCTGACCAGCATAATATAAATACATATACAATGTCAAGATGACATTTAAAAATAAAACAATATGCAATAACACAGACCAAATGGGGAAAAACTTATTTTAAATAAAGTATTCATTTTGCAATGGTGGAATTCTAATCAACATAAAAAGATTTGATCTGCAAATGAAATGTTCTTAGCCACTGAAAAATTTCACTTTTCAACAACTATATTTTCAACATATTGATACTCTAAGAACCTGAAAACATTTTCAAGGTATCCACAGCATAGAGGTCAGAGCAGAGACTCTTCTGCATTTCAGATGGTGAATTGGTGTGTTGACATTTCAACCACTAGCTGCCTTTCTGGGTCACAAGACAATACTGCACAGCACATGCAGCTTGCACAATGAAATAAGGCATTAACCATGCCACAGTGAATGAAGAGCTGAGCAAAAAGTGAATGACTTTACCATAAACGACTTTGCTCCTACAAATCTATTGAGCTTACTGTTCTAATCCAAAAAATTAGCTGCCAAATTCCCAGAACACCAGTACTTACTATTTTTTGTCTTAAGTATTTTTGACCATCATTTTGACCATTGTATCATAATACAATTTTTTTATTTGAGCTGATGTGACCATCATCAAGACTGGCAACGATAGTGCCAGGACTCTGCCATTAGATGAAGTGTTTCCTGTTTAGTGCATGGGGAGCTCTGCTGAGACAGGCCAGGCAGCCCAGGGTTGGGGAGGGAGTGCTGCAGACTGGGGCCTCTGGCCCCAGGGCCTGGGCCCCATCCAGCACTGAGGGCCAGCATTGATCCTGCACAGTTAGCATTTCTGCCGAGTGGCCCCGAGTGCCACCCCACCCCGCCAGGTTTGTCACTGCAGCAGGGGGAGTGGGGTTGGAGGGGTCCACGAAACTGGGCAACCCAGCTCCCTTTAACCGGCCCTGATAGAGGGATCTATATAGTAGCATTTCACAACATACGGCTCGCTGCAAACATTCCCATCCCTAGATCCGATATTCTCCAGGACTTGGTCTCACACCAGAAGGTAATACTATAGCTCAGCACTATTAGAAATACTACTCATTTGAGTAAATGTTAAGTAGCAGATTTCAAAGCTAAAATAAAATATTCCAGATTTCCAATACTATCCATTGAACTGCATAGGGAAATACAACTGCAAAATTATAGGTAAGATCACTTTGGATTGGGTCTATGACTTAAAACCAAAAAGTGAAAACTTCATAACCAGTACGTGTATTGTTGGACACAATTTGTATGCAATCGTTATATATTTTCACTTATCTATATGATGAAATGTATTAACATTAGACATGGCTGGACACAGAGCGAGATATTCACTCGTGTGTGTGTAACATTATATTTACATGGGAGCAGTAAATGGTGTTGGAAACCTCAATACTACATCTATCCTCAGTTTGTGGAAGCAAACAAAAGAGTCTGTCATTTTAAAAAACTGGTATGTCATTAACTATTTTAATAGTGGAGAATTCTAATTCTGTTCCCTTCACTCTTGAATTTGAATGGCCTCTGTCTGAAGTTTTAAATATACTGAAAAACACAAAACCAGACTGTTTTATAACCATTAGACACATATTAAAACTAGTTTACAAATCAGACTGTAATGAGAGAAAAAAACCTCTTAAGGTTCCAGTCTCCAAATGAAATGAATGCCAGTTTAGCTGTAGGGTTTAACAGCACCAAGCTCTGAAGGATCAGTTTCTTTAAATCAATTATAATCGATACGAGCCAGATGGCTGGGCTGTCACGCTGGATAGAGCTGTCTGTGTGAGAAGGTCACTGCATCTGTCAGTGGGAGACGGCTGCAAAAGCATCACATCTAAACACTCCCTAACCTCACAGCCCATCTATTTGAGAAGTGTCCACCAGGGATTAAGATCAGCAGTGAAGGAATTATATGGGGTTCCCATATTTGACAGTGTTTGTCAAATAATTTTACCTTTGTGGGGAAAGAAAAAAACCAAGCCCCCAAAGCTGTTGTCCCTACAGTCAACAGAAGTTTCTAAGAGTTTTCCCCAAAGTGTGAACATTTTCAGTCTTCATATTTTTAAACAATGCTCTAAAACTCTATACCACAAACTGCATAATGTTAACATACACCATGCTGTGTATCAGTTATCAGGAAAGATACTAACATAATTAAATGTCATTTATGTGAGGGGCAGATATTACAGGTTCAGACTAGAGCATATCTGGTATTATATTACAATTTGCAAAATAATCACTCTCCTGCTGCTTCAGAAGCTCACTATAGAATAGCAATGACTACTAAGTTACATTCCCCTTTCTTTCATCATGAAGCAGCTATGATATCTACATTTATACTATCCAAGTTCTTATGAATGGTAATATAGATGATTGAATCATAGGAGTGGAAAAGACCTTGCAAGGTCATATAGTCCAGTCCTCTGTGCTTATGGCATGACCAAGCATTATCTAAACCATTCCCAATTGGTGTTTGTCTAGCCTCCTCTTAAAAATCTCCAATGATGGAGATTGCACAACCTACCCAGACAATTTATTCCAGGCCTTAACTACCCCAACAGTGAGGAAGTTTTTCCTAATGTCCTATCTAAACTGCCCTTGTTGTGATTTAAGTCCATTGCTTCTTGTCCCATCCTCAGAGGTTAACAAGAACCATTTTCCCCCTCCTCCTTGTAACCTTTTATGTACCTGAAAACTGTTAACATGTCCCCCACTCAGTCTTCTCTTCTTTTCTGTCTTCCAATATAAGTCATTTTTTCTAGACTTCAGTCATTTTTGTTTCTCTTTTATGAACTTTCTCAAATTTGTCCACATCTTTCCTGAAACGTGGCATCCAGAACTGGACACATTACTCCAGTTGAGGCCTAATCAGTGTGAGTACGTGAAAGAATTACTTCTTGTGTGTTGCTTACAACACTTCTGCTTATGCATCTCAGATATCAACTTATTTTATCGAAACAAAACAGACTATTGTCCCTACAGTTTTCAAGTACATAAGACGTTGTTACAAGGAAAAGGTAGAAAAATTGTTCTCGTTCACTTCTGAGGATAGGACAAGAAGCAATAGACAAATTGCAGCAAGGGCAGTTTAGACTGGATATTAGGAAAAACTTTGCAACTGTTGGGGTAGTTAAGCTTTGGAATAAACTGCCTTGAGAGGTTGTGCAATCTCTATCACTGGAGATTTTTAAGAGGAGGCTACACAAACACCTGTCAGGGATGCTCTAGATAATGCCGCATACAACACTTCTGCTAAAACACCCCAGATATCAAATTATTTTATCTTTGTGGGGAAGAAAAAAAACAAAACCCCAGGCTGTTGTCCCTATAGTCAACAGAAGTTTTGAAGAGTTTTCCCTAAAGTGTCATTATATCATTATGGGGTAAATAAAGTGCAAAGCAATCTAGTCACACTTCAAAAGATATGAACTCACAAGAATTTTAACTTACACGAACAAACAAAAACACACCACTACCCCATACCCACATGCAATGGAAGAGGGATCTTGGTTGGACAGTGGGAGTGGGAGTGTGTGCGAGAAGAATGCATACTTGGCAAAACAGAGGCTGGCCCCTCCTTTGATCAGGTCTTCCGCCTTCCCACTGGCTGGGGCTGGGAGGACTGGGCTAGCTGATTGGCTCTTGCTCTGCCTATTTAAACTCTCTGGAGCATTTCAAAAGCCTCTTGCCTCAGTTACCTGCCCCATCCTTCCTCCTCTTACTAGTATAGGAGCTGTGGGTCTGATCATTTGGCTTTTTTAGAATTGGGAAGGAATTTTTCCTCTTTTGCCAAATGAGGTCCAAAAGATTCTTTTGCCTTCATCACAGCGTTACAGAAGCACAGTCAGGTTCAGAGTAATAGGACTTGAAAATTTAATACTAGGAATGATAAAACTGTTTAGCTCATTGCAACTTATGTCTGGAGTCTAGTGAAGATAAAAGCTAAAAAGTCCAGCTCCCAGAGGTAAATAAGAGCCTATAGAAGATGGAGATAATGAGGTTCCCCTTTTGTAACCACTATGTGGAGAGAAAGAGGATGAGTTATAAGTGAACTAGGTGCCAAGGAGTGAACATCCTGTAACCACACAATGGACCCAGTTAAATGCTGCTATGTGAGATCAGGGGATGGGCCCAGAACACCTCAGCCTAGAACCGCAGGCCTGTTTCTTAAACCCACCCCACGGTCTGTAGATCATTTGCCTGCATGTCCATATCAAAGTATTCAAGGTTTGGTGACCATCCAGATTACTTCCATCAAATATCAGCATTGTCTGTAGATACCTGCTTCAGCAGATCAATTAAAATCTAAACTCATTTTTTTCTGAAGACCTTATTTACAATGTTATTTTATTTCCCTAAAAACATAAAGTAAAAATAAATGAACTAATATCACACAGCTGAAAACAAGTAGTACAGTAAGTCTATTCCCCCTAAGCTATAGTTAGAATACATAGTCCTGCAATGTTTAATAGCCTTAGTACTAATAAATATTTTATTCTAGAAACTCCAAAAATAGTCAAACACCATTTGAATGGAACACTTTTCATATAATTTACATACGGTAAATTACCCGCGGAAACTAACTTTTCCATTAGTGTTAAGTGTTTTATGTGAAACAATGTAACAGAAAAATAAGAACCATTTGCTCTGACATTTTAAAATGTTCCCAACACACACTAAAGAAATTAGAGCTGCGCTTCTCTTTAGGTGTTTGTGTACAAGAGCACAAATTAAAAAAATAAAATATAGTGTGTGTCTCTGATGTGCTAATGCACATAAAACTTTCTGAGTGTTAGCTAAAGTTTATTGAATCACATTTTTTAAATTGCAAAGTCTGTACATATAGCACTAAATCAATTTCATATCATTTCAGTAAAAAATTTCTCCCATCTTCAGATATTGCAATTCAGTTTAGATTTATAAATTCTATTAATAGTAAAAACTGCCATATTGACTAGGACATACGACACAGTAAATTCAGTAAATATTAAATCCACTGTAAAGTAACATAAATATCCAAAACAGTTTAGGAATACAGAAAATGTTTCAGAGTTTTTAAGACAATATATCTTGTATGTATTAATCTCAGAGTGTATGAGATGATAATTATTGCTTAAATCATGATATACGATCAGTTGGTCTCCTCCAATATAGTAAAAATGTTTTTTGCACATGTCTATTCTTTCCTGTGATTCATTAGATCAGTGCAGACCACAGGATAGTCCTCCTTCCCTCATTAAGGCAAACAAACATATTTGACTAAATACATCTCTAGAGGATTTTCATTTTGGGCCCCCACTAAAACAACACTAATAACAAGAACCTTCTCTTCCTGGTTGAGTAATTCTTATTCTATTAGTTAGAGAATATCCTCTACACTGGCCAGCTAAAAATGTTAATGGATATTCACTCCTTTTATGAGTCGTCAGGAAGAATTACAGACATCATGTTGACCTGCCATTCAAGTTTCAAAAATGAGAAAAGATAGCCATGTTTATGTTTCCAGCAACCTAAGTTAGTTTTTCTGATTCAATGGATTTAAAGTGAGGGCCAGATTATTTGGTGAAACAAGGGACGACACTTCAGGAGAGCCAGAAAATGTTCAAGTTCTCACAAATTCTGCAGTATATAATAAAAGGTACCAAGGATCTAATCTGCTATTGCAAATCCTATGTTATTTTACTCATAGAGCTCCATCAAGGACAAACAGGAGTAGTCAGCATCTGTATTTCTGAACTAGTTCCTGAAAAATTTTCTTCTTGCACTGAACTGACACAGAATTCCAGGGCTGACCCTTAACAGTAGAATACATAACATTTTTGCATAAAATCTCTTCCCCAGACAGTGACACACAAGGATACTTAAAATAAATTCTAAGTATGAACACTACTTTAGAACTGCTGAGCATTTAGTCTGTGAATATATATGTGTGCACAAGCGCGCACACACACCCCTTATAGATTAGGCAATAAAGGCAAAAAATTGCTCATTGTGAACAACATCAAATTTCTTTATTTCTTCAAATAATTAAAATATATCTATGGCACATACCCGGTGCTCTGGTTCTCTATCCCATAAATTAAAAATCACAACATAAACAACAGAATGTCCATTCAGCCAGCACCCTCCTCCACAAAGAGTATCTGGAAAGTTAACAAATTTGAGATGTGGTAGAACAAAAGAGGGAAAGGGGAGAGGCAAATTCCAAAATGTAGGACTCTTGACTGAGAATGCCCTGCTAGCAACTCCATTTCAATTGCATTGAGGGAACTCCAGCTCAAGTTTCTCTGTTAATCCCAGTGTTTTTTTGTAAAAACATTAACAAAAAACCCCAAACCAAAACAAAAAGGTGCCGGCACTGATATCTTGATAGTAAATTTGAAAAATGCCTCTCCCACCCCTCTTCTTCCAGTGGCTCTCTCCTTTCCCCTGACGACCCCCTCCAGCTAGGCAGCAGGGCCGGTAAAAAGGTGCCGGTACTCCATACCCCGGTGTACCGTCACAAAAAAAGCACCAGCTAATTGCAAATATGGCAGAATATCAAAGAAAGAGAGATGTTTTCTCAGGAAATAAGGTATCAAGTAGCACCAGCATTAGCATCTTACTTTTCAGTATTATTAATTCTAAACCGTAGGAATGATGTTTAAAAAGTTAGTTCTTGTTGAGGTAAATACCCTTCAACAGGGCTTTATTTGTGATGGTGCTGAGTACTGGCACCTTTCTTCCACAGCAATGAGGCTCTGGCTCTTGCCGGCGGCGACCCACGGTCTCTGACTGAATACTGGCACCTTTTCTTTTCTCTCTTTTTTTTTTTTAAACAAAAAAAGCACTGCCCTTTAAAAATTATGACAGAGATGGATATTATCATCCATATACCTACATATGTTAATCAAATTATCAAGTAAAACATTCCACTCAAGTCTAAGCACTCCTTGGACTTTCACAGAGATGGCTAAGTCAGAAGTGTTCTATTGCATCTCTTCCCAGTGCTATTTGTAAACCTATTACCATACTTTATTAGTCAGGGGGCAATGGGTAAAATTACTCATGTGTACGTTTACAGGATCAGGCCATAAATTTGTCTGCATTAACAATTAGCTGATATTAATAACATACTTACCTTGCATCTCTTTTACAATCCATCCCCTTATATGCTGTATGCTTAAATTACATTTTGAAAGTTTACTCGGGGGAAAGGTTTGTAGCCTTTGAAAACAGCAATGCATTTGATGTCTCATTTTCACTACTAAATTAAGCTTTTGATACATGCTGCAACAGCTTTTGAATTTAGCTGATTTTGCTCGTTTCAATTTAATACTCTCGCCATCACTTTGAAAGCAACTTTAAATAGCTATTTCTTAATTTGATAAGTATACATATGAAAGTGACGGACTTAGAGGCAACAGAATTTTATGTTTTAGTTTAGTAACAATGAAGAACACATTTACTCACTGATTGGTTAACTTTGGCAAAATAAATTAGTCTTCCTGTTCCTCAGTCTCGATCAGGAAAGTGGGATAATAATAATATCGTTACTTACCTACCTCAAAAGGATGTTTTATGCATTAGTTTATGTTTCAATAATGCTTTGAAGATATAAACGATCACATAAATTCTACGTATCAAGAAAAGGCATTTCCGAAAATGTAGTAACAAATTTAATTACATTTCAAATAGTAAATATAATATCGGAGGGGAGAGGAGAGGAATACCAAGGAAAACCACCACAATATCATTTAACTTCAAAAAGGGCAATTACAAAAAAGGAGGAGGCTAGTAAAACAAAAATTAAAAGGGACAGTTACAAGAGTAAAGATGCTTGCAAGCTGCATGGAAACATTTTAAAAACATCATAATAGAGGTTCAAATTATATGTATAATGCAAATAAAAAAGAGGGGCCTATAAAAATATCACCATGGCTAAACAGAGAAAAGGAGGTGGTTAGAGACTACAGATATCCTTTAAAAATTGGAAGTCAAATTTTACTGAGGAAAACAGAAAAAACTATAGAAAGAAAGCCTGCCAAATAATCAGTAGGGCCACTGGATGATCAAGGTGCTGAAGGAGCACTCAAGACAAACAACGCCATAGCAGAGAAGCTGAACGAATTCTTTGCTTCCGTCTTCACTGCAAAGAATGTGAGGGAGAGTCCCACACCTGAGTCATTCTTTTTAAATGACAAACATGAACATCTGTCCCAGATTGAGGTGTCATTAGAGAAGATTTTGGAACAAACTGATAAATTAAACAGCAGTAAGTCACCAAGACCAGATGGTATTCACCCAGGAGTTTTGAAAGAACCCAAATATGAAATTTTGGAACCACTAAATTGTGCTAGGATAACCTATCACTTAAATTACCCTGAGCCCTCTATACCAGATGACTGGAAGATAGCTAATGTTACATCAATTTTTTAAAAAGGCTCTCGAAAGGAACGGGCAATTGCAAGCTTAATTTTTTAGTCTAACTTTAGTACCAGGCAAAGTGTTTGAATCTGTAAGAAAGAACAGAATTACTAGACACATAGATGAAGATGATATTTTGGGGAAGAATCAACACAGCTTTTGTAAAGGGAAATCAAGCCTTGCCAATCTACTAAAATTCTTTGAGGGGGTCAGCAACCATGTGGACAAGGGTGATCCAGTGGATATAGTGTGCTTTGACTTTCAGAAAGTCTTTGACAAGAACCCTCGTCAAAGACTCAAACAAAATAAGGAGTCATGGGAAAAGAGGGAAGGTCCTCCCATGGATCAGTAACTAGTTAAAAAATAGGAAATAAAGGGAATAAATAGTCATTTTTCAAAATGGAAAGAAGCAAATAGTGGTGTTCCGAAGGATCTGTACTGGGACCAGTACTGTTCAACATATTCATAAATGATCTGGGAAAAGGGGTAAATAGTTAGGTGGCAAAATTTGCAGATGGTACAAACCTACTCAAGAGAGTTAAGTCCAGAGCAGACTACCAAGAGCTACAAAGAGAGCTCACAAAACTGGTGACTGGGTAACAAAATGGTAAATGAAATTCAGTTTTGATAAATGCAAAGTAAATGCACTTTGGAAACCATAATTCCACCTACACATACTATATGATGGAGTCTAAAATAGCTATTTCCATTCTAGAACTTGGAGTCACCATGGATAGTTCTGTGAAAACGCTGCTCAATTTTTAACATCAGTCAAAAAAGCTAGCAAACTGTTTGGACCCATTAGGAAATGGATAAATAATAAGACAGTCAATATTATATTGATACTATATAAATGCATAGGGCACTCATAGCTTGAATACTACATGCAATTCTGGTTACATCTCCATAAAAGATATGAGGATTAGAGAAAGCATGGAGAAGGGGAACAAAAATTATAAGGGTATGGAACAGCTTCCATACAAGGAGAGATTAAAAACACTTGGATTGTTCAGCGTGGAAAACAGATAACTGAGAAAAGATATGAGAGATGTTTAAAAAATCATGAATGATGTGAAGAAGGTGAATAGGGAAGTGTTATTTACCCCCTCACAAAACACACAAACCTGGGGTCATCCAATAGCAATTGAAAACAAATATAAGGAAATAGTTCTTTACAAAACACATAGTCAGCCTGTGAAATGCTTTGCCAGGGATGTTGTGAAGGCCAAAAGTATAATTGGTTTTAAAAAAATAGATAAAATCATGGAGGATAAGTCCATCAATGGCTATTGGCCAAGCACATGCGCTGAGTGTCCCTAAACCTTTGACTGCTAGAAGCTGGAAGTGGAGACTGGGGATGGATTACTTAATAAATTGTCCTGTTCATTCCATCAGAAACACCTGGAACCGACCATTGTCAGAAGACAGGATACTGGCCTATATAGACCATTGTTCTGACCCAGTCGCTATTCTTATATACTTCAGATTAAGCCAAGTTCTGAAGAAATGCTTAAACTGTTTCACATGCTCAATGCTTCCATGCTGAAGATGCTCATTAAAAAAATAATGCGTTAATTAAATTTGTGACTGAACTCCTTGGGGGAGAACTGTATGTTTCCTGCTACATGATTTTACCTGCATTCTGCCATATATTTCATTTTATGGTGTCTGAGATGACGACCCAGCACATGTTGTTCGATTTAAGAACAATTTCACTACTGATTTGGCAAAAACACAAAGAATGTATCAATATGATATTTCTAAAGATAGCTATAGCACTCAATCTAAGGTTTAAGAACCTGAAGTGCATTCCAAAATCTGACAAGGATGAGGTATAGAACATGCTATCAGATGTCTTAAAAGAGCAACACTATGATTCAGAAACTACAGAATCTGAACCACCGAAAAAGAAAATCAACTTTCTGTTGGTGGCATTTGGCTCAGCTGATGAAAATGAAAATGCAACTGTCTTCACTGCTTTGGAACATTATTGAGCAGAACCTGTCATCACATGGAAGCATGTCCTCTGGAATGGTGGTCAAAGCATTAAGGGGCATACGATTCTTCAGCACATCTTATAAATACCTTGCAATGCCAGCTACAACAGTGCCATGCGAACACCTGTTCTCACTTTCAGGTGACACTGTAAATAAGAAGCAGGAACAATTATCTCCTGTAAATGTAAACAATCTTGTATGTCTTAGTGACTGGCTGAAGAAGAAGTAGGACTTAGTGGATGTGTAGGCACTAAAGTTTTACATTGTTTTGTTTTTGAGTGCAGTTATGTAACAAAAAAAATTCTACATTTGTAAATCGCACTTTCACAATAAAGAGATTGCATTACAGTACTTGTATGAGTGATTTGAAATACACTATTTCTTCTGTTAATCTTTTTTGCTGTGCAAATATTAGTTATAAAAATTAATGCAACATGAGCACTATACACTTTGTAGTTTGTATTGCATCTGAAATCAATATATTGGAAAATGTAGAAAACATCCAAAAATATTTAAATTAATAAGTATTCTATTACTGTTTAAAAGTGTGATTAAAATTGTGATTAATCATGACTTTTTAAAACTCATAATTAATGGTGATTAATTTTTTTAAATCATTTGACAGCTCTAATAATTGGCACTATCTCATAATGTTGGTGTGAGGTTTTTTATCTAACCTTAAAACTTTTTTTTCCCCAAGAGCATTCCTTTAAGAAAACATTTTATTTGACTCTTTTATTTAGCACTTTAGCTCTATAATAATTAAATGGTGTAATTTTGAGATTGTAATAATTTAGCATTTATACTTTTTTTTCATAAGCTTGTTAGGATGGCAAAATTTGATATTGCTTTGCTATAAAAAGAATCCTGTCTTTTCCTTCATAGAATTTTTCCTAGTTTTATGAATTCATTAAAAAAAAATCCTGTTATTTTTTATAGTAACTAAAACCCCAAAGAATGGAATGCTTTGTTAAGTCTTTTGAGATTTTGTTTTTCAGTTCTTTTCCAAATTTACACCCAAGCAGTTCTGGACAATGTAGATAATGTAATAGCATCTATTATTCAAGAAACCAATATAATGCACCGGCTTGGGGCAAAAAATGTCCTTCTTTTAGATGGTAATATCTGTTAAAGCTTCACATCCTCATTGTATCACACACTAATACTAAGAAAAAAGTAATACTGATCAAGTGGAGATACTTAGTGCATAGTGCAGTGCAGTGCATAGTGCAGTGCAATTTGAACATGGCTTTTATAACCTAATTTACTGATGGCTATGCAAGCTCCTTTTAGGACAGGAGTAGTCAATAGGTGGACCACAGGTCAAATCCGGAACATAAGACACTTTTGAATGGACCACGAAATCTTTTTATTTACTTATCATTTTTTATTATTTTCCCTGGAATCTGGACCTAGACTGTATCTTGACCAAGAAATTTGGACCTTGATAAAAATAATTGACTTCCCCTGTTCTAGGAAACTGATACCATTCAATGACTGATAGATCTATGGTCTTCAGGACAAGCTGTTCCTCTATCATCTTTTCTGTTTAAAGACTAGTTCTACTCTGAAAAGTGACTGGGTAAAAAATAAGACTGTCATACTCTTTTGTCAAATTCCAAAGGGGTAGCCGTGTTAGTCTATTGTAGAAAGACAACAGAGTCTTAAAAGTGCCACAAGACTCTGTTGTCATACTCTTTTGTGTGTTACAGTGTCACATCTCTTTAGTGAAAAAAAATGTATAAGAGCCCACACAGTGTATTACTGTTAGCATCATGATACAGCACCCTTCGAGACGTCTGATAGCATGAACTTGGTGTACTATGAGTTTGAAAAAGAGTGTGATAGGTTCTAGTCTTTGGTGAATTCCTATAAAACCTCAGATTTTGAGTAAACAAACAAAAACTACCTGTGGTCACCAGTTAAAGTTGCATTAGGACCTTCTACCCCTTAAATCAGGGGGAGGCAACCCTTTGCACAAAAGCCCATTGAGAGCAACACACAGTCCCCTCTGCAGCAGTGCAGAAATTGCCTCTCCTGCCACAGAAAGCCCCTCCGGGCAGCTTCTTTCAGGGGCGGCTGGGGTGCAATGGGTCCCTGCCATGCTCTTGCCCCTCTCATATAATGGAAAGAAGCCATCCAGAGAGGCTCCTCTCCACAGCATGCTGACATCAAAAGGAGCCACGCTGGGCAGCTTCTTTCTGAGGAGTACCTGGAGACCCCTTAGAGGAGCTGCTTTGGGCAGCTTCTTTCCATGGCATGCCGCCGAGAGGAGCTGCTCCAGGCAGCTTCTTCTTGCTGTGTCCCTGAGGACCCGTCCCCAGGCATGACTCCAAGAGGAGCCGCTCTGGGCACCTTCTTTCCGCGAGCAGTACCTTTTAGTGGCATGCCTGGGAAACGGCACTGCCCACCCACTCCAGCCACAGCTGCGGCCGAATTATCAGGCAGATGCCGCTTTTTTTTCAGTGGAGGGGGACACCAGCACCAGCTGAGGGTCAGGAAGGAGGGTCCGGCACGGCGATCAGCAATGGTTGCCGACCCCTGCCTCAAATCTTTGAAAACACGGAAATAAAAATTAAAGGAAACAATTCTACCATTCCATGTCACATTCACGTTACCCACAATATTGTTAATATTCAACAAAAGGTATTTATTTCCATCTCCAATGCATAAAAAAAATTCATTCTACATGCTATCAAGCAAAACCTTGATAGTCACATCCTACTTTTTTGTACCAAGAGATTGACAGAAATGATGGTTATCTAGTCCATAACTTTGGAAAGCTATTCTGCTTTCACATTGTTGACATCACTCAAGTTTTTCAACAACAGAGCAAGTTGGATCTAGCTCCTGGAGCAGTCCAGTAAAAGGATAGTGACATCTCATTGTAACCCCTCCGCCATCCTCCTATCTACAGCCATGGCCCAGTTTCTTCCTGCAGCAGCTTCTGATGGTTTCTGACAGCAACAGAGGGTGTTCCTGTCCAGCTGTCAATCTCCCAGGCCAGCTCAATGGCAGGCAACCTACTGTCCAACTTTCCCTCCAAAGCCAACTCCCCTGCTGCAGCCAGCCTGTTTCTGCCTTCGCACAGCCTCTGTCTCCCTCCTACATGTGATCCCATCTAGCTTCAAGACAGTTGTTCTCTTCAACTGTGTTCTGGGAATTACGGAGCCCTTTACATTCTGAATGTTAAACTGGGTGGCTGGAAGATGCTTTCATTACATCTCAGCTGGGCAGAGGGAAGCTAACCAAGGCATAGCCAGCCCCTTTATCACAATACATTTTAGCACGTGTTATGCCTGTTAGCCCTGAAGAGTTGACACAGCTAAGCAACAATGACCTGAATGCCCTTCCTTTTTGTTTGCTATGTTCCAATCAGTTAAATCTATGCAAACACACTGATGTCACTTGAATAGCACAGGTGTCAGTGAGGGTACGATTCTGCCACTAAAGACTTCATTACTGGTGGTGATGAGTAAGTAGCGAAAATGCTACTTTGGCTCTTATATCTCAGGGCTGCCAACTAGAAAAGAAACTATTTTTCTTGTAAATTAAGGAACTGATATAGAAATCATTGAGTGGAAATAAATATGGAACCCCACCATGACAGGGTGGTTTGGGTAGAGAGAACAGTGGGTAAGACAGGAGGAGGAAATGAAAGCTGAGATTTAGTTAGGGGCAGGGATTTTGAGGATGAGAACAATCAACTTGAATATGAAGCAGATGAGCAGTGCCTCATTTTATTCACACAGAAACTTAACAGTGTTTGAGTCTGTTAATAATCAGTAGAACTTCAAAAGAATAACACACAGTAGTTACTTATCAGAAACTAACTACATAAATAATTCAAGTATAATGAACCAGAGTAGAAATGCACGGTCCTTGTTTACGGAGCCACGGCATTTCAGTAAGCCATTGATCTATCACTTTACATAATGAGTCAAGTTATTTGCAATTTAACATTAGAAAGACTTGGGGATCTGTATGGTCACACCTGTTACTTTTGAAAAAAATGACACTTGCAGTTTTTTACAAATATCCCACCAAAGCTTGGACATACAAGATAAATTTATGCAATTGGTTTTTATTTAGATTACTAGAACAAGCCATATCTGATTGTTCATATCCCTTACTTCATTAATGTCTCCCTAATTAGCAAAACACATCAGAATCTGTGGCTGGGGTATTAATGATTAGTGATAAAAAACACAGGTGTGAAATAACTTAATTTGCAATATCAGAAGACATTAATGATTTCTCACAAAGCCCAGCAAGGTCTCATGAAAAATAATCTGAATTCCTTTTACTACCTACCAACAATCACAGGTTTACATCATGCCAAAATTGCTATACTTATCTTCTCATTAACAACTAATCTCCCTCATTCCACTTGCCAAGCCAATTATAAGAAAATTTCCAGGCTGAAATGAATTAAGAGGACATTGGACCTCATTCATTTTTCTCATGGTAAAATAATTAATAAGCACTTATATATAAAAACCAAAATAGTTTTGTTATCTAATTACCAAAATTAAGGACAATAAAAACTATCACGTACTAGAAGTAAAACAAACTCTAGAGTAAGGGGGCATTTAACAGCTTTTGCCAGCAATCGAGCAGAGCATAAGAAAGTGATAAACAGGCATGAACCCCGGCATGCCCCTTTGGAGTGTCTGAAAATACATTAGAACTGTCTATGAACCTTAACCACAAGATGTTCCAGATGCCTAAATATGATAGGTACCATGCTAACGGGCTGTGGGTAAAATTTCCAAGAGCTGTTGAACATCACCTCAGCAAATGTGCAGGATGTGGTCAGGGTATGTTGTCTCCCTGTCCTTTTTCCCAATGACCCACTTGCAATATGCAAATATGCTGCTGGAAGAGTAAGTGATAGGAAATTATATAAATAGAACAAGGTAGACATAACCCGGGCGCCAGGCGACAGGGGTTTATAGCTTGGCCTCTACCTCCACTGCGGAAATGCAGCGGGGAAGCCCCCTCTGACAATCAAAAATAAAACTGCTGGCGCCTGCCAGGGAGCCAATTTTGTGAGTCCTGAAATACAAGATAGTCTGATTGCGGAGTGAGCGCTCCTGAAGTTGAACACCGACCTCATCTTGTACTGAAGGAAGGTGCAGAGCAGAAGGCCCCTCCAGAGTAGAACTTTGACTACCCAGCAAGATTCACCTGGAGATTGTAACACTGGTTGGTGAACCATAGCTTTACTGCTCTGTTCATTTATCAAACCCATGCTTAGCAATTGTACAACAATAGGGTAAGAAACTGTAGTCTCTAAAACTGACAGATGTGCTGTGCTCTCTCTCGAAACCCATTACCTACTATCTGAACTTTGAAGACCTAAGTCAGTGATGTCTCAGGAGAAGAGGAACTTATAATTGTCCTCAGGGAGCCATCTGCATTGGGAAATTGGGGAAGGTTTTCCATCAGGGAGCCTCCAGAAGGAGGGAAACTGGGGGGAAAAAAACCACACCTAACCTTTATTCAGTGAGCCCTAAGGGGATGGAATCTGATGGGTCAATTCAATGGGTTCCGGAGAAGGAAGAATTTGAATTTCAGGCAGTGAGCTGTTAGGCAAAGGGACTCTGATCTGCAAACCCAAAGGCTCAGGGTAACAATATTGGGTAGTAAAATAATCATCGGATTTCTCCACTTAACAGTGAAATAAGAGTGACAAGAAAAAGACTATAACAGAACTGTATTACAGATTGGTTTCCCTTGAAAAATCTTAACAACTGCATCTCGAAGTGGAAAAGTGAGTAGTGGAATACCCCCAGGAACGGTATTGAACCAGTGTTTTAATTAACTTATTAATGATTCACAGAAACAAATGGTTAAAATTTCCTGATCATGTTAAATTGTTTTTAGTCAGTAAACATTATACAGAAGGACTGGGCAGTACAATGTATCAAGTATCTTTGCATGAGTTATACTTCTTTCTACAGTCAGGGGGAGACGGTTATTAGGATGTTGTGTCCACTTCTGGCATCTGCCCTTTAAAACAAATGTTGAAAAATTGGAGAGTCTTACAAATAGAATCCTCAATCCATTTTGCTTATGTAAGAAAACATTGAAGAGGCATTTTTATAACTGTTCACAGGTACCTACACAGGGAGATGATATCTAATATTAGTGGGCTCTTTAATCTAGTAGGAAGAAACGTAAGACGATCCAATGACTGGAAGCTGAAGTCAGAAAAAACTCAAACTGGAAATAAGATGAGGGTAATTAATCACTGAAACAGCTTATCAAAGGGAGTGGTAAATTCTCCATCACACACAGTCTTTAAATCAAGATTAAATGTCTTTCTAAAAAATATACCTTAGTTCAACTATAAATTATTGGTCTGATGCAAGTATTACGGGATGAAATTCTATAGCTTGTGTTACACTGGACACACTAGATAAACATAATGGTCCCTTCTGGCCTTAAAATATATGAAAGAAAAGAAATGCACATCCGTTAGAAAAAACAGTCTACACTTTGCGTATCTGCTAACAGACTATGGACTTCTAAGACCCATCAAACAGCCTGGAATTTTTGCAGATAATTTAAAAATGATAAAACTGTTCAAGTGTGAAGTAGTAGAGAAAAAAAGCAAACAGAAATAGATGCATTTTAAAAAGAATATAAAATAATATGATGACTTGTTTATGGTGCTTCAAAAAAGTCTGAGTAAAATGTGAAAAAGTTCAGAGAAGGGCAATTCAGGGGAACTGCAAATACTGGATAGTCACCAGCTTCTCTGGGCTACTTCCTTCCTCACCCCTCTCCCTGCAGTACTGATCTTCTGAGTCACCTTTGGCTTCCTCATAGTATTCTGCCAGGGGCAGGTTACACAGCCTTTCTACATTGCTGGCTGGTGGCAGGTCCAGAAACTCCTTGAGGTCGTCAGCAGATGGAAGCTCCTCCAGGTCACAACCAGGCAGAGTTTCTTCCCAGTTGTAGGCAGCTGGGAGCTCTTCTAGGGTGCTGGCAGTGAGTAGCACCACCGGGTCACCAGCGGCAAGCAGCTCCAGCAGATTCTCAGGACCCCAGGCAGCTCCTCCAGGTCGCCAGTAGCAGGCAGCTCCAGCAGTTCCTCAGGCTGCAAGCAGGTCCTCAGTAATATAGGGGTCAGGGCTCCTGAGGGGAAGGAGAAGCATCCTTCCTCACTGGCAGCTTGGCCCAGACTGAGCTACAGGGCTCTTCTTTTATACTTCCTGCTCCCCACTGGCTACTCCAACTACCAGGTCCATCTCTCTACAACTCTGCAGGCCAAAAAGCTCCCAGAGAAAGAGCTCACTCTTCTTTTCTAGGCTGTCAGCTTTGAACTGAGCTGGGCTCCTGTTCTGACTCCTCCAGGCTTGGCATTGGCTACAGATATACTGGGCTGGGGCTAGCTGGGTCCAGAGACTGTCCTTAACCTGTTCTCTGCTGGTGTGGGGCCCCTCTGCCCCATCACAGTGCCTAGCTACATGACCTTGCACTTTGAACTATTTAATTTAATCTAATTTCTACCACTCCAGTAGGCCAGGTTACCCAACTCTTCCTGTCAAATAGGCTTATCCTTTTCAGAATTGAAAATTTTTCCCAACTTTGTGTCATCAGAGATTTCATTAGCACACTCCTACATTTTGAGACCAGTGTCACTAATGAAAATATTAAATAAAATCAGTCCCCAAACCAATCTCTAAGACATTTTCCTCTGGCCCAAAGTTATCCTTCACCACAGCCTGCTGTCATCTCCCAGTTAGCAGTTCCTTACCCACTTTCCAGTTCCTATATTAATCCCCATCTTCTCCATCTTAACTAATAATTTCTCAAATGGTAGGATGCTGAAAGTTTTACTGAAGTTCAGATAGATTAGATTTACTGCATTTCCCTTGTCTAAGAAATCAGTTATCATCTTAAAATAATATATACTTGATTAGTCTGGCATGATTCTTGGGTAAACCTATGTGACATTTTATCTCATTTTCCATTCTGTCGTTACTTATTCTTTCCTTGAAAATTATTCTAGAGTCTTAGATGCTATTGCGACCAAGCTGTATAGTTACCTGAATTGCCTTTTTTCCATTCTTAAATATAGGTGGTACATTTGCGATTCTTCAGTTACACATTACCGCTGCTGATTTGATCAACTTATTCAAAATTCTTCCTAACTGACTCGCAATTTTATGTGCCAGTTCTCTGGGATGGAGATTACCCGGACACCACTGCCCTAAACATATTAAGCCGTTTGATTTTTGTTTCCACTTTGGATGTGGTAATTTCCATGCTTTTCCTGCAGTCATGCCACCTCGGGTTCTGATCTCATCAATACTCCAGTAAATAGATGGAAGACCTTGAAGGGTAATCAAGAAAGTATGATAGATAACAGTGCTATGAATCAGAAAGAAGCACACTTCTGAATATATACTGACCCAGTGCCTCAGCATGATGCTACTGGTGCACGGACTTTCAGAAGAGATATACAACTGAGGTCCTGACCACTTGCCATTAAAGATCCCATGTCTCTTTCTAGGTTCTTGATCCATTTACATCAATTGATGCAGAATCAGAACTCATAAGAGTATGTGTATCAAAACCTAGTGTCATAGTCAAATTCCAATTTGAGTAATAACTTTCTGCCTGTCAAAATCTCCCATGAAATTTCATTACTTCATCAATTTCAACTTTATTAACTGCATAATATATTTCTTAATCTAGACTGTTGTGCTGTGCTGTGCAACATTCTACCACATAAATGGGTGAATTCCAGTGATGGGTGAATAATTTCTATTCCTATGCAGTCTGAAAAAAAATACTTCAGGATATATTGTTATCTTTTGTTACCTGGTAAATGAAAGCTGATATTTCTAAGCTGATTTTATGTTGGAGTCAGAAGGAATTTCTAGGAAAATCCACGTCCCTAACCAATGCAGTTACACCAACCTATCTCCCAATGTAGACAGTATTATGTCAAGTGGAAAGCTTCTCCCCTTAACCTAGCTATTGCCTCTCGGGGGTGTAAAGTACCTATGCGGACAGGAGATGCTCTCCTCTCAATGTAGGCAGCATCTTCAGTAAACGCTGCAGCTGTGTTACTGCAGTGCTATAAGTGTAGGTAGGCCATAAGAGTCTTTTGTTTCTTGCTGAAGAATCAGGAATTGGCCAGCAATGGAGGAAAACATTTGACTACTACAGGCAGATTAATGATCTGATTCAGTAGGGCAAATTCTATGTAATTTTCATGCCAATACATAGGTTCAAAAGAAAAACAAAGAGAAAGATGCAACAATGTGGGTTTTTAAATTAAGACTCCTTCAATCCTCTTTTGTAGGCATGTATCTGCAAAAGAATATTTCTTTTTGGTGCAGTAGATTTCAAGACATCCTGTAAGATTTACAGTTCTTATTCTACAAACAAACAAACAAACAAACAAACAATTAGGTGCTTTAATGAGTGACTTGATTTATCTGCAAATCAGCACCTCAGCATAGGAATTAAATTCAGTATACTTAAAGACAGATTTGGTTTTAATTACTTTATTGGACTGTAGGCTCTAAATGAGGTTTTTAAATATCTTTATCCAGAGGTTAGCAGGTTCATTATCCCTCTGGGTTTTAATGATCATCTGATGCCCTGCACTGGTTGCTGGTACAGTACTAAAGCAGTACATCAAACATATTTATGTATCAGAATGCTGGTCAAAACCATCTGATCATTTTCTCAAATCTTAATTCCTTGAGAAGGAAAAGTCTCACCAGACCTGAAATCTTCGGAACTACTTCCAATTTCATAGGAAAAAAATTGCCTGACAGCTTTCTCTTTAATCTGCTTTTAGTTAAAGCTCTCTGAAGATCAAAGAGGCCTCACTCAGACAGACAGATGCATTTTCATGCCAATAGCTAGGAGAAAGAACTGCCTTCAAGCAAACTGCTCAGTGAATCCTTAAGTAATCAGGCAGCAGAATGAAAACTATAAAACCTAAAAAAGGTCAATGGATAAAAAACATCCCTTGGCATTCACTAAAAAATGTCTTTAGAAAACCAACCTGGAAATATCCACTAACAGCAGAATTTAGGTATGCTAACAATTGTTCCTCTTAAGCAGAGAAGCACTTTTAAAAAGTGAAAAACTGCTGAAATAAACAGAAAAGACTGGCGCTTTTTTTCATTTTCAGATAAATGGGTTTCCTAATATTAGCATTTAATAAAATGTTTAAAGAACAAAACCAAAAAACAAACATACTAAAAATGTCGGGCCAGTAAAAAATCCAGTGGCCAGATGGCTAGTCTCAATTTGAGTTTCAGCAAATTAATCAAAATTACAGTAACTCATTGCAGAATAATATTAGAGATAAGCTTTAATTGGAAAACAGAAATCAAACAAAGTATTAAATCACTGAATTGCAATAATGTATCGACTACCCACATTATATGGAACACAGGGAGAGGGCCTTTAAAATTAGCAGGTCTGATTCTTCACCATCCTGTATCTTGTGCCATCACTTAAACCTGGGCAACAGGGGTAGAGAAAATCACCAGAACAGAATAGTAGCATTTTACATCCACTTTGCACAGGTGGAAATAGAGACTCAAGATGTGAGTCAGGGTAAAGTAAGGCCCACAGCTTTTCTTTCTTAAGGCACAACATGTGTTTTGCTTAGTGAGAAAAGGTTAGTTTACTTCTATCCAAAGCTTGACCATTCACTACTACAATTTTCTGTGTGATAACAGGTTTCTTCCTGTGACACATACCTGGAAACCAAAATTGGTACCAATAACTAGAATGTTCAAATAGCAAAATATTGTGGTCACTCAGTGCTATGATTCCCAGTATCAAAGTAAATGTAAAATGAAAAAAGCCCCAGGTATAAGCAAATATTTACAGGTTGGATTATTTTGAAACATAAGCATACATACATATAGAGTCCAGCGGAGGGCAACAAAAATGATTAGGGGGCTGGGGCACATGACTTATGAGGAGAGACTGAAGGAACTAGGCTTATTTAGTCTACAGAAGAGAAGACTGAGGGGAGATTAGATAACAACCTTCAACTACTTGAAGGGTTGCTCCAAAGAGGAGGGAGCTAGGCTGTTCTCGAGGGTAAGAGAGGACAGAACAAGGAGCAATGGTTTCAAATTACAGCTGGGGAGGTCAAGGTTGGATATTGGGAAAAACTTTTTCACTAGGAGGGTGGTGAAGCATTGGAATGGGCTATCTAGGGAGGTGGTAGAATCTTCATCTTTGGAGATTTTTAAGGCTCGGTTAGACAAAACCCTGGCTGGGATAATTTAGGGGGAGTGGTCCTGCTTTTTAGCAGGGAGTTGGACTAGATGACCTCATGAGGTCCCTTCCAACCCTATTATTCTATGATTCTATTATTGTTTAATTCAGTCACTTCTGCTGAGTATAGAATACTAGGTACTTGTAAAGCCATGCAACTCGGTGGGTTCTCAAGGGGGGACTGAAATTGAGACTTTTTGTTCTAAAACCCTAACCCTCTACTGCTTTAGCTAAAAAGAAGTCCGTTCTGTCAACAAAGACTGTAACATGCTCATCAACCTCTATGCGTAATCCAGCCACCACTAGAGAGACACAATACATGGGTTACTTACTGCTTAATTAATACACCTGGCAGATAAACTTTAAAAAAATAAAAGTTAGATTCTGAAGGCTATTTGAAAAATCCTAATGTATAATATTTCCAAGATGTGATAATCAGTGCATTTAATGAGACCGCTCAGAGACAGAAAGGATTTTTGTTTTAAAATTCGTATCTGAGTATATGCAAGAGGTGTATGTAAAAAAGTGGTTTTTCTTTCATGGAGAAGTGTCTACAATTGGACAAAGAGTAAAGTTCTATGAATGTCTATGTTCAAATGTTAATTTAACAAAACCAAAGAAATCATTTTAAAAATATCATTGGCACTTGCAGTCAAGAGGAATAAATTCCAAGGAAGATTTTCTAGCCAGAGACCAATGTTTTAATTACTGGAAGGGGTTCTGGTATCTTGTATCTCAGGAACAGAGAAATCTTACCATATGATGCCCACAAGAAATATGATGCCCACAAGAAACTTTAATTAGGAAAATTTAGGATTCTTTTTAAAAATAAGGGTGGGAAAAAGTATTTGCCTATGTTGACAAGGTTCTACCAAACTGGAGACAAGAATTTATTCAAATTCCTCTGTAAATACATTTCTTCACATAGCCTTCCAAAATTAATTCAGAAGTTAAAGACAGGCTTCCACAAAAAGATCTGTTACATACTTTAACAGGGGGCAGGATCTAGGACCTTACAAAAGGCCATGGACACCTTCTGCTAAGTCATCTTAATGTCAGGTGGTGGGACACATGGCAGGTGGGTCCTATTAGCTCCAACCTAGAATATAAGTTAGAGGGAACCTTGGAGATTTCTCAGGAGAAACTCTAAGGATGGCCAATATAAACAGAAAGTTTAGGCTGTTTGTCTTTTGTTGTTAGTTAAGAAAAATCACACAAATGAGCTAAGTTTTCCTCACAACCAGGGTTTTTATACTCTGTCTGGCACATGGGAGGAACTCCACCTGCTTACACAGGGTATCAGAAGTGGCATGAAACATTCTCTGCCCAAGGAATGGGAAAATCCTGAAATGGATGGTGGAATCATGGAAGACAGAGTAGCATGTTTTTCTGCAATTTATGAAGGAGCAATAAGCCCAGGCTACACCTTAATAGGAATAATATTAATAATTCCAGGAACAGGTGATTCACAGGTTGATTAACAGAAAAGCAGGCTACAATTATGTCCTAACCTCTCCCTGTCCAAACGAGGAAAGGAAGATGACTCACATGTCTATCTTATCATTTCTGAGTTGGTACATACAGAAGCTTGTTGGAAGGAACCCAGGGATACTTGTTTAACCCTGTCTCTAATGAGTTGGGCTAACAAGAGAGGCAAGGATGGCAAGTGGTGATTTTAAAAGGTCTGAGTGGATGGGAGGACACAAACATAGCCTCCTCTCCTGCACACACACCCTTACCCAGAGGCCTCCATAACTCATGCTCTCCGCTCCTCCCAAGCCGAGCTTGTTTATTATGCATCATGCAGGTATCCAGGTGGCTGAGGAAGTGGTATCTGGTACTCAGCATCCTGGGTTCATCAGTAATCTCCTTGAGAGTCCAAGGGACCCAGGAAACTGAGTTTAAATAGCACCGCCTCAGGCACCCAGGAAGCTGCATGGCACATAAAAAATAAGTAAAAACTTCTAGCGGAAATCCACTTGGACTTTATTTTTAGTGGGGTCATTGACTGTTCTGCCCTGGGGTTTGGAATTGCTGTCAGTGGGCCTGGCCCCGAATGAGGTTTCAGAATGAGCCCTATTCCTGAGGAGTGCTGACACACATCTTTGCCAAATGCCTAATGACTGATAAAGTGTTAAGAGGCAAAGACAGAAACTCCATGAAGATTTTAGTCAAATTCCCTAAGAACTTAGTGGGGAGCTAAATGCAGCCCCCACCACTACCCATTTAGAATCATATAACATTGGGGTCGGAAGTGAGGTCACCTAATCCAATCCTTTACTCAAAGCAGGACTAACCCCAACTAAATCATCTCAGCCTGGGCTTTACCAAGTCAGACGTTAAAAAAAATTTAAGGATGGAGATTTCATCACCTCCCTAGATAACCCATTCCACTGCTTCACCACCCTCCTAGTGAAAAGGATTTTCCTAATATCCACACTAAATCTTCCCAATGAAATTTGAGACCATTGCTCCTTGTCATCTGCCACCACTGAGGATAGCCTAGCTCCATCCCCCTTGGACCTCCATTCAGGTAGCTGAAGGCCACTATCAAATCCCCCCTCATTCTTCTCTTCTGCAGACTAAACAAGTCTAGTCCCCTCAGCCTCTCTTCGTAGGTCATGTGCTCCAGCCCTCTAATCATTTTCCTCTCGACTTTCTCCAATTTGTTCACATTTTTCCTGTAGTGAGGGGAGGGGCCAAAACTGGACATAATACTCCAAAGGGAGATTGTCACTTCCTTCAATCTGCTGGCAATACTCCTACTAATGCAGCTAACTGCAGTATGCAGTTAGCCTTCTTGGCAATAAGGGCACATTGTTGACTAACATCCAGCTTCCTATCCACTATAACCCATTGGTCCTTTTCTGCAGGACTGCTGCCTGGTCAGCTGGTGCCCAATTTGTAGCAGTGCATGGGATTCTTCCATCCTAAGTACAGGATTGTGCATTTGTTCTTATTAAACCTCATCAGATTTCTTTTGGCCCAATCCTCCAATTTGTCTAGGTCATTCTGTATCCTATCCCTACTCTCTAGCATATCTACCACTCCCCCATCTTAATGACATCTGCAAACTTGCTGAGGATGCAATCCACTTGATCTTCCAGATCATTAATAAAGATGTTGAACAAAAACAGCCCCAGGAACAACCCATGGGGCACTCCATATGTTATTGGCTGCCAACTAGACATTGAGCCGTTTATTACTATCTGTTGAGTTTGATGATCTAACTAGTTTTCTATCCATCTTACAATCCATTAATTCAACCCATACTTCTTTAATTTTCTGGCAAGAATACTGTGGGAGACCATATCAAAAGCTTTACTAAACTATATCACATCCACCCGCTTTCCCCACCTTCACAGAATATCAGTATGTGATATTCCTGGACCCCAACAGCAGGAAGAACAATACAGAGGAGGTAGATGAACATCTCCCTTCCTCTGTGCAGAAAGGAGAGGGGCACAATGTACAAAGAGATGAATGACATTGAGATCCAGCCATATTTTTAGAAGAAAGGAAATGAATGAAAATGATCATACACACTGTACTTGGAACAAGATGATCTAAATACTAAAGTGCTCTAGATCAAAAATTACCCAAAACTTTGCATATGTTGTACAGGCAATCCAAAGAGATGTTACTGGGGGAGAACGGAGTCTCTCAATAAACTGAAACAAACAGTATCTGTTGTGGAATGTAACAGGGTGGCTTGCCCTTCACTGCGGAGTTTCGGGCTAAACTAACCCTGATTATAGGATTAGCCTCTCCTGTGAGGAAGCTGGTGATTCCTGTATAAAAGAAGCCAGATTCCAAGCAATGACAGATGCAGCTGGGGATAAAGCTGGAAGGAGAGTCAGAGCAGGCCAAGAAGCTCAAAGTAGGAAGGAAAGCACATCAGGCAGGGAGAAACCCTGAGCAAAACTGGGAAGAAACTGGGAGACCCAGAAGGGAAGTAAAGAGCCAACACAGGAAATGACGCAGGGAAAGCCATGGTATAGGTAAAGGAGATGACATAGTTTTACTGGCCCTGGCCTTAAACCCAAAGTCAAAGATGGGAATGGTTCCACTTCCAGCCCCAGCAAAGGGGATACTGGCTCAAAGATAAACTGAGAAACAGCTCCAGGGAAGGCAGAAGGATCTTTTTTTGTACTGAGACATTTTGGGGACTTTTTACTTGGACAGTTCTGACTCTGAAAAGGGTGGACTAAGCTGAGGGCTGAGTTACTGTCAGAGAAACCACCACAATGCCACAGTGACTGTTGGAACAGGAAGCTAGCCCTATGAGAGAGCTGTGATGCCATACCTGGCCACAAAAGATACTGGTCAGTGGACTTGGTAACAGGGACTAATGGTCCCCTTGCCTGAGGAGTGAGAAAAAGCAGGCAAATTTGGTTTTTTTTAAAAAGCAGAAGCTGTTAGACAAGTTGGCTTAACAGCACTTATGGAGAAAGACATGCTA
This sequence comes from Pelusios castaneus, assembly GCA_007922175.1. Taxonomy (NCBI): domain Eukaryota; kingdom Metazoa; phylum Chordata; order Testudines; family Pelomedusidae; genus Pelusios; species Pelusios castaneus. Next base: position 8,735,406 of record ML685786.1, read on the forward strand.
AATGAATTTTTAGATGATACATTTAAAAAGATAACTTGATTAGACACAGCCAAACTGGATTTATGAGAGGGAGGTCTAAACTTGAAAGAACTTCAGCAAAGTAATTAATACTGATGTGGTTCAACATAAAAAATGAATCTATGGCTCACTTACAGTTTGAAGAAATCATATGACTTCACACTAAGATCCGTCAGCTGGGATAACAAGTTGGTAGAGAAGGGATAAAACAGCTTGTCATATAGAAAATAGTTCAAACTGCAGAGATGATTTCTGTACCCATTATGAATTGATGCACCTTGAACTTTTAAAATAACCTTTATTGACCTTTCATATAGGTTGGTCTCGCTACAATTCATAAAAGAGCCAGAGAATGGCCTATACAGAAAAACATTTTTATTAAAGCCCCACTTTTTCCATCTTTTTTTTTTTTAGGGGAAAAAAAGATTCCTGATAGGGAATATTATTTTCTATTTTCATTCTAGCTGACCAGTGTGAAACTAGGAAGAAATATCCATCCAAAATCATGAGAAGATCTACATATTATGGACTCAAGCTTTTTACTAAAAATGATATTCCATCAAAAATAAATCTGTGGTTTAAGACAAGACATAAAAAGAACCCGGAGACAGAACACTTAACAGTTTTTGTCTGTCCTGTGCAGACTTCTATCCTGATAAGACATATTCAAAAAAGCTGCTGGTTCTTTAGTTTAAGAAAGTATTGGATTAAAACAGCACTTCACAAACTTTTGAAACTTATGCCCCCACATAATGAAAATGAAGCTAATCAAGCCCCTCTTGAGCCCTGCCTACAGAGACTTTAGAAATATAGGACACAAAGAATTACTCTAGATAAATCCTACTTAAAATTCGTACAGAAGAAATCTTCTATCTTTCCTCCTGAAACATTTATATAAAATGTTGGTCTCCAGAAGGACTGAAAAAGGGCTTTGTACAGGCTGTCACTGTGGGATCCATCCCACGTGAGGTAGGGGAGGTTAATCAGAACTCCTAAGTTTCACTGTTTACACTATACCTTTAGCTCATGGTATGACACCATCGCATAAACCATGATATCTAGGGATTTCTGGCAAGTATCGTCAGTCTTTTTTAAGTGAAGAGTAGAGGGGCCAGAAATCTTCCCTTTGGGCTTTATCCAATAATACAGTGAGATAAACCCTATTCCTTTCTCCCAGGAAGCATGGACCTTAAATGGACCAGACATATATTTAATAATAATGTTCCAGTCTTTTTTCAGAAACTATTTTGTGAGTATTTATAACGTACACTTTAGACACAGAAAACAAAACATTTCACTCTGTAGCCATTTGAATAGTAGAGGAAATGGGGGAAAGCGGGCCTGGACATACTGAAGAACTTGGAGAGAAATTATTCTCTGACCACCAAAACAAAAGAACGTTCTGGAGATGCCCAACTGTAGGAGCTAGTTGGGGGTGGAGAAAAAGTGGGGTTCCTCATATTCACCTGTAATCTGGCAAAGTCCTGGTTTAGTTAATCAGCAACCTTTGAGGTTAATCACTTTAATGTTCAGAGGAGTTGATAGGAGGAGGAGAGTCAACAGGTTTCGGACCTTCTGTTCCAAACCCCCATGGGACAGTCCAGCTAGTTCAAATCCTTGTGAAGTTAGCAGGAGTGGATTCCTAAACGGGCCCCAGCAGCGCCATCCTGCCTGCAAGTAGCAAGGCCCTAGGCTGGAGGGGGGCTGTGGCCCCAGGTGGGGGGAGGGGGAGGCCCCAGGCCTCTAATCCCCTTCTGTGTCCTCTCTGGTGAACTGCAGGCTGAACAGCTTGGAAACCCAAATTGCTCCTTTGGCAGAAACCACTTCAGAAAGCAGCGAAGTCTGTAGCCTGCTGCTTCATCCCAGCAAGACAGAAGAGAGACACAGAGTATGTCTTCATTGATGGCAGCAAATTTGCCCCATGAGATCAATTCCTTGGAATCAACTGAGTGAAAGCAGAGACTTGCTCAATTGATCCCGAAGTCAACCAAATAAATCCAACCTCAGAAAAAGAGTAATGCTGCATTGATGAGAAGACATTTTCCATCAGCATAGCTTATGTATCTCTCTCATCAACTGCCACTGAATTTAAGGTAAGAGTAGACCAGGCCTACAAAATTAAAACTTCTATTTTGTCAAGAGCCCTTCAGCTAGACTAGGTTTACTTCAGGACATTTCCATTCCATTGTTTTCTCAGGCCTGATCCACACTTACCTTGAAACTTGACAGCAGTGAAGACATACAGATTAATCAGGACAGCATCTAAAAGTATCTATTCTATTCTAATTCTAGAGCCCAGAACTATCCATTAAAATTAGAAAGGGTTACCCCTTTCATGCTCTCTTGAATTTAGTGTGTGAGTGTGTGTACACACTTATTTGAGGGCAGAATGCATGCATGTTCTTATGTGTTTGTTTACACACAAACTTATATGCTGCTTCGAGAGAAATCACTGGAGAAGTAATAATCCATTCTAGTGTTGAAATTAATTACTATACTTTACAAGAACATTGTTACAGTCTGAAAGATTTAGATAAACCTTGACAATGACTGAAGTTATTCTGATTCTGCCTTAAAGGTTTGTTTTATTTTTTATTTTATTTTACTTTACTAATGAACCATCAGGGAACTACTATACTATATGATTTCTGGGAATAATCTTGCTTTAAGGGAAGGTGGTACACACTTTCCTGCTAGAATTTAAAGCCTCAATTAAACTCTGTTCCTTCCTTTGTTCACATAATTAAAGTGGTTATCCACAGTGAAAAGAAATAGATCATTCAGAATTAGCCTTTTACTGAACTAACATAGTCTTTATATATGAAACAAATAATCATTTGTCATTTATATGTGGGTTTTCAATTTACTGAAGTTCATGACAAACACACACATGCTTAACTCTAGGAACATGAGTAATCCCAGTGGCTTCACATATAAACATAAGTGTTTGCAGGATTGAGACCAGAATAATTTATGGCCATCTAAATGTATCTATGTTTTACGGAGTATGCTTTGTATAAATCCTACAAGTGACTCAAGCTATTGTCATTTATTTGTTCAATAAAAATTAATTTGTGCACTCAAACTAAATGTCAAACATTCATTTCAATTTACAGGTAAGAAAAATACAGCATAAACTGACAGTATATACAATATCAGTGTGTCCTATGAATATTATTTCCTTCGGTTGAAGGAACTGAAGAGAAGATATTAGGGCTAATTTTTAATTTTTGCTTGAAAATTTGATTCAAAGCTTTCAGTCATTAACATTAAAATATGTAAAGTTCTTTCAATGTTAGTTTTGTTTTAAAATCCTGTTTGGAGCACTATTACTACAGTAGTGATAACTATACAGAGATGATAATTTTATAATTGCAATTGTATAATGCAATTTTATAATGTCTCATAGCTAAAAGGCAAAGCAGAAACACACTAGAGTAAGCCTCCAAATCACTTATTTGATGTTTTTCAGAATGCTAAAAGCAGCCCCAGTATTGTTTTCCCAAATCAGTATCTAATCCAGCAGTTCTCAACCACTGTGTTGGGACACAAAGGTATGTCACGAAGAGCAGGGAGGTGTGTCACGGAAAAATGGCAGCACAGCTTGGAGCCATGTAATTACAATGTAATAGAGCTCCTGCCATCTGCCACTCTCTGCTGCCCGCAACAGCCCACTCCTGCTGCACAACACAGGCAGCAGCCAGGATCAGATGAGTAAAGGGACTTTGGGGGCTGCAACCCAGAGATCCTGGGCTGGGGGGCAGGGAGGTGGGCACCACCTGCCCCACAAAAATAAACCTGGCCCCATCAAAACAGACCACCAGGGCACCAGCCTGCACTGACTTGACTCTGCCTCCACCCAGGTCCCAGAGTGCTGCATCCTCCAAAGTGCCGCAGCCTCCCAAGTACTCCCAACCCGAGCTCCACTGCCCCCAGCAGATTATAGCGTGTCACGCAGGGGAACATCATCTGTCAGGTGTGTCGTGATGGAAAAAAGGCTGAGAACCACTGATCTAATCAATGGTGGCTTTATTTATCAGTTAAATCAAGTGCTGGTCTTGTGTATATTAGTGTATTAGTATTAAAAAAAACCCTAATAATGTTTAGGGACTTTTAGCACAGGTGAGGACAGGAGATGAGCAAATGAGACTGACGTTTCCAAACTATGCATCTTATACCAAGTGGAACCTCTAGAGTTGGGCTCCCCCCAACAAAAAAATAAAGTTTGGAGAACTTCATTACAAGAGGAAAGGACCAACTCAAGAGTGGAAGCAGTTCCTTTTCATTCTCTGTATTTGCAGGGGACACTGGCAACCAGCAGGAAGATGCTTTGGAAAGCCTCATGTTCATTTCCAGGGGATGTAGAAAGATTAAGCTCCTCTTCACCGAGAGTAACCACAGTAAGTCTAATTCCAAAGGGGTAGCCATGTTAATAGAATATAATTTACTTGGTATCTGATGAATAGAATTTTTTTTTTACACCATCAAACACAAAATACACATCAGACAGAAAACATAAAGTAATAGCATGCTAAACTAGAAAGGAACAGTCAGTACCTACAATACACCCGATTTAACATTGCTTTGGAAAAGGGAGCTGAAGAATCTTACAAGGGGCCAATAAAACCCTTTAAAGGAACAGTATTGATTAGCTCAAGAAGTCAGTTTGGAGCAATTATAATGAGAGAGTAAAACTCATGAAAACTTTACAATGTTCTTGCTTAGCCGTTGTGTCTGACAAAAAATACTGTAGCCATTCCAGGCTGTAAGTATCAGAATAAGTTGTTCATTAAAAGATAAAAAAAAGATGTGTGTGAGACTTGCTGGGGGCGGGAACCAAAAAAACCTGTACAAGTGGAACAGCATTAATTGTGCTGCTATAACATGTCATGTATAACTTGGTTGCATTGTTGATTTTTAAATGACAAAAAAGAGAAATAAACAATATGGACTGGTAATTAATGGTGATGAGAGAGAGAAAATAAGTCATTAATATGTTTTATTGGACCAACTTCTGCAGGTGGAAAGGACAAGCTTTTGAGCTTCACAGAGCTCTTCTTCAGATCTGGAGAAGGTAACTACAGTGTCTGAGCTAAATGCAAGTGGGAATAGATTATTAAGTGTAAGGGATTCACACTTGCTGCAGAAGATCAGTTAAAATGAAGAGAGCAGTTAAGGGTTATCAGTCAGTGGGGTCTGTTACAAATTGTTGTAATGAACCAAAAAAACCACCGTCTCTGTTAGGAGGGATTTTGAGCAGGGACTTGCCCTGAGGCACTGGATGCTCTGTCCAAGCCACAAGCTTTGGTCACTTTCGAGTGTTGCAAAGTGTTATGCTATAACTATCCAGTGCAGACGTGGAGACTCTAACGTGCTCTGCAGTTATCACAGCCTATGGCTGGGGTCGTGAATCCAGTGTCTCAGACCCCACTTCAAAATTGCTGCAGCTTACCTCCTCGCAGACCTTTACTGAAGTCTGTGAGAGAGAAGAAACTGGAGGAGAGGAGACATGGAGCCAGGGGAGGCCCCAGAAAGAAGGGCAAAAGACAAAATGGGCCCCAGGGGAGGCCCCAGAAAGAAGGGACAAAAGACCCACCTTGCTGAGCTGGAAAATCTGTCCAGCTCTGGCCTGGGAAGGGCAGAGGGAGCCTTAGGGACTTGGGAGATGAAACAGCCTGAGGGCTTGGAGCTAATGGTGAACTGGAGGGAGGGGACTGGGCAGGGAGTAGGCCACAATGCCTGCAGAGAAGAGAGGAATTAAGGTGGTGGGAGGGGGAAGGAGGGAGAGCTCTGGGGTTCAAGTTAAAATGGGGTGGGAATTAGGGACAAGGCAGAAGAGTCCCCAGAGATCTATGGCTAAGGGGTTGGGGGTAGCTTAAAGTGGGGGAACTCAAGGGGTTTCTGCTGTGCCTCAAGTGCCCCAAAGTTCACCAGGTGGCACTGCAACTTATAGTTACCTAAGTCATCCTATTCACCCTTTTAAATAAGAATACATCCTTGGATTTTATTCCAGCCCATTGGAACCTCCCCAGTGTTCCAAGATTTGTTAAAAGTCATCATTAATGGTTCAGAGAGCACTTTGGTCTATTTTTCTGTTACTTTTGGGTGTAAATTAGCTAGTGCTGGTGAAAAATATCTAACCTTAACAAATCTAATCACTTTCTTTAATTAAACATACCCTTACATTGTTCTTTCAATTGTGTCTATTTTTACTGATATTGTGGGGCAGTTCTATCAATTAAGAGTATTTTGCATCAGAGATGCAGTGCAAGGTGGCCTTGAAAGGTTAGAGAGTTTGTGGAAAATTCCCCTTGTGTACAGGAACACTCTGAAATCTCCTGCATCAGCTTCCCCTCCACGTACACCTGCAGAGCTCCACTGTGCTTGACCTTCCACTGGTATAACATCCTGTCTTTGTCTTATGTCAGTCACAGAAGTTGACAGGCTTCTTATTGCTCTAACTTGTGTCAGGTTCAGCCAAAGAGCTGGCTATCTTCAGTGGCCATTCTCCATTGTGCCTAAGCACAGCTTGTACATAGTGGAAAACAGGAGCTTTACATCTTTCTATTGCTATTTCTAAAATAGCTACTTTTATATGTGAAATATTCCTACACCCCTGCTCTCATCCCCATTATGTGAAATAAAATATTCCAGGTTCCTTCATATTCAATTTCCAGACTAGTAAGGAACTGTAGTTTATTTTTTCCTTTTGATTTCTATTAAACTATTGCTTCTTTTAATTAGAGCGTAAATAGTTAAAAATAGCATTGACATTTCTCTATGCATTTAAAATAGCACACACAGATTCAGAAATGTTGAACAAAATAAGAAATCTTTGCATAAAGGTTAATGACATATAATGGCTTGTTATGCTGTATTTTTTTCTTTTAGCCATCCACAGACATTATCTGATGGGAAGGATGGCATCACTCCCTCACCAATGGAAAAGAGACTAAGAAAATGTTATAGGTAGTCTTATTTCTGATGCTTTAAGACTATGCTGTTTCTTTATTATTCCACATAATATACAATAGGGTTTCCTTTGGAAATCACTATGCATTTATTCATTGAGGATATTGTGTTAATCATGTAGTTTTTGTATTTTCATTAAAACATATTACATATATGTAAAATCAAATAAAAAACTGTCCAATGGTCTACAAACCCAGAATAAAGCTTTTGATTTTGGGATATTTACATATTTATCAACCAAGGAAGACAATACAAAGTACTGATCTATAACAAAACGAGAAAATCGGAAGCCAATCTGTTCTTCAGAGTAATATTCATCCTATTAGTACAATAGTTTGGTCAGCAAAAGCCTTGCATAGAATTTAGTTGTGACAGCAATACGGTTAGGGTCCACAGCATGAAGGGTCAGTTTTATCACCCTTCTTAAAAACTGGAATTACAATATTTAAATCCCAGTACCTAGGACAAGAGACAGATTGATTTATAACACTAAAAACAGCATTCAAAATGTGTGCCCACCAAGAAACATTTAATCCATAGACTTCTATATGAAAACTAGGCCAAATACTGTCCTCATGAGGCTTCTACTGTCCCCAGCAATTCCAGTGGGGTAGCATGGGTAAAGAATCTGGTCCATTAATTAACCCCAAATTTAGGATTTTTTGGTGGTAAAATTAGCAGATATGTTGTGTTCAGCTGCTAAATATCATTTTAAAAGATCAGATAGATTCCTAATATTGTTTACTGATTTAAACAGTTGCTACATTATTATTTATTTTATGATTGTGTATAAGTAGCCATGGCCCAGTTGCACAAACATGTAACTAAAAGGCAGTCCCTATTCCCAGCCACAGCTCCCAAATTAAAACTAGAAAAGCATCTGCCAACCTTATTTGTGTCAGAAGTTCCTCCAGGACAATATTATAGACATCAAGTGAAAGGCGGGTTTCTTCAATTAAAAGTTGGTCTCCTGTTACTTGAGAAGCTAACAGTGGAATACAGAATAACATTAAATTAACAGTATAACCTAATTAAAATTGGTTGATATATACAATATACATTCCAGGAACTAAATCAACAAGTTTAGCTCCAAGAAGACTGGGAATCAGTCTATTTCATTGCACATCAATTATAAAACTTCAGCTCCACAAATTTTGGTCTGCTCTACTCTCCTTGACTTATGAATGACTTGCTCACTGGAAGGACAAATTTCAATAATGACAACACAACCCAACTGCAATAATTGGATAATCAAGTATTTGTTGTTTTCACGCTGTGAATTCATATTTTTGAAAACCCCTTTATTCAATAAAAACAAGAGAAATAAATCACTTTGGGCATTTCCCGTCTCACTCAATCTCAGAAATATTCCACTCATTCACATTTCAGAAGTATTCCACTCACACTTTGCCTGAGTACTAAATAGAAAATACTGAATAGACAGAGACTGCAACAAAGGAAGCTAAGTGCTTTCCTGACATTTATGTAATGCAGATTTTTCTTCCTTACTATTCCTAAAATTGAATTTAAAAGATATCTGGGGTAATCTCCTGGTGAAGGTGAACACAGCAATTTATTTCTGACATGAACTCAAAATAGTCTGGAGCACAACCTCCTCACTGATAGTAGCTCAAAAAGAAGGCTGATGGGTAGAAAGGGTGCTTTGAGCAGATCAAGAACAGGAACAAGATACAAGGAAATATATAAATCTACACTCCAAAACACAAAATCAAGGGGCATATCAAACCATAGAATTGAGGGAGGTGACCTTTATCTAGTCTGTTTGAACTTGGAGAGCATCTCCCTGAAATCCACGTTCTAGTGAATTAAATAAAGCCGCAGGAAACCTATTTTCAGCCTGTGGGAAAGGGAAAATGTACAACATGCTGCTCTCCAGAGAAGCAAAAAGCTCTGTAGAACAGTTTCCCTCAAATGCACAAGACAATTTCCTACTAGTGTCAAACAAAAGTCATGCTTCTTGATTGTTCTGTCTGTTCATAAAAGTTATAATTACATCCAACTGCCCAGTACAATCTGGATTGTCTTCCTTGCATATATATGAAATTTTGGGGAAGAAATCTGAAAGCCAAGCATACTAATCTCATTTCCCACAACTGTGACTTGAAGTTAACTTTATTCTGAACTCATCCTGTACACAGATAAGCACTCTAATCCATAAAGCATCTATGGTATAATGTATTATTAATGTGGCTAGGTTGATATTACAGTTGAGATTTACAGTGAGGCGTTTGCTTGTTACTTTAAAATATTTTTTGAGAAAAAATATTTCCTAAACAAGTGAACAGTTTATAATTGAACATAACCCTGAATATTATTGACCCCATACAATTCTTTAAGCGCACTGGACAAAAAGTATAAACTGAAATGCCACATGCTTAAGTTTTATTCCCATTCATATTAGGATCCCAATTTTAAGGAAATTTTATTAGAGGTTTGAAATTGAGGGCACGTTAGAGTTAAATATTGTTTTGTATCTTTTACCCAGCTGCTCATGCTGCGAGAATATATAACAGTACACAGTGCAATAGTAATTCCTTTTTAGCTACTTTCATAAATATGATCTATTTTTCTAGTTGTGCTTTTATTAAATGACACTGAAACAATATATAAGAAAAGAATGATTAATGAGGAAATAAAAAGAATGATTAAAGAAAACACATAACCACTTTTATTATCTATAAAATATACTGAATAAAATTAACAACAATTTTTTATTTAAACATTTTCATTAAACTAAATGAACAGTCCCTTGTGACATGTGGCACCCCACGTGCACCTTTGTAATGTGATCTGTGTATCATTCGTGCTCTCCCTTACAGTATAACTGTGTATTGCTGAATACAAAGTATGTTGTGTACAGTGTTTTTGGAATGCTCATGGCAAATTGAGCATTTATTGTTAGAATAGCATGTTTCCTGCAACATCAAATCTGTACACATATGAAACTCTGCCAGGTTATGTCCCCAACTGCTTCTCACATGGCTTGAATAGAGACAGGCAGAGCTGTGTTTACAAACCCAGCAAAGGCATGTATACAAGAACCATGATCTAGCTAAGCATCTGTAGCACCTTGGCTGGAGAGTGAAAGATCACACTTACTGTGGAGACAAGGACGACCACCTGACCTGGGGGCTGGGGGGAGAGATTGAGGAAAGCTTGCTAAAGCTAAGACACTCCTTGGGGGATGGGGGGGAAGACTAGCTAAAAACCATCAGTAGCCAACCCTGTGGGTAAGCTGAACACAGACTGTAACAAGTTCCAGCAGGGTAGCTGTGTTAGTCTAATTCAGCAAAACAAGCAAGGAGTCCTATGGCACTTTTAAAGACTAAAAGATTTATTTATTGCATGAGATTTCGTGAGAGAAAATCCCACTTCGTCAGACACGCCAAATGGAAACTACACTATGGAAGGGGATATATAAGGGTAAGTCATAGTTCAGAAAGGTTAAAAGAGGGGGAAATCACCTTCTATAGTGAGAGAGCCAGGCCAAACCTCTATTCAGAGCTAATTAATGGTGTCAAATTTGCACATGAATTCTAACTCTGCAGTTTCCTTTTGAAGTGTTTCTGTTGAAGCACTATAACTGTCATCTCTTTTACAGAATGTGCAGGAGGCTGAAGTGTTCCCCTATTGGTTTTTCAATGTTACCATTGGTATTTATTAATTTATTTATTTGGTATTTATTTATTTTCAGGAGCATTTCCAGCTTCTATAGCCTTGAACATTTTTCTGAGTGGACTTTAATCTCGCAAAGTGACCTTCATCTTTCCCTAGAAAAGCAACACACCCTCTTTTTTCCCCATAGTAGAGCCTATGAGCTGCTGCTTAACTTATGTTCTTGATACATCTCCAAAAATAAATGCATTTTTGATCCTGTATGCATAAACTCTCTACTTCCATACCGTTCCTATACAAAGACTTGATTCTGCAAGCTAATCTGCACATGCAGACCCTTGTGGGCACACATGGCAGTTTCCAGGGGTAACATCTGTGTCTTTGTCCCACAAGCTAGACATTCTTACTGAGACAGGCACTTGTTGCAATTCCCTGATTTGTGTAGTTGGTTCTGTGAGTGATCATACAAGACTATCCAGGAGCAAATAATAGCTTAATCCATTATTTAAATAAGATTAGGATTCTGCTTCAAAACAATCCTTTCAGATAATAAATACTGATTTTTTTTTCTCTAAATATGGTTCTTAAGAGCTTGTCTGCACGGTACAGTAATGGGGATGAGTTTTCTAAAGAGCATTAGTGTGTTCTGCTTTGCCCTGCTGGTGTGCACTAAAAGTTCCCCAATATACTTTAACAAGTACTGTTTCAAGCAGCACTATGTTAAAGTGCACTCGGGAACATTTAGGTACGACACAGCAGCTAAACATTTGGCCTGAGCCAACTAATTCACATTTGCAGGGGTTGGCCTGTAGGCCTGTTTCACTGCTGTGTAGACTTCTGGACCTGAGCTGAAGTCTGGACTTGAGGACTTTTCAAGTTTGGTTACATCATGCTGTCCCTTTTAGATTTCCTTCTTCTTTAGGTAACTTCAGTGACAATTGGCCAGGCTCTCATTCAACTAAGTCAAACTGGTGATAAAGCTGAATGTAGCAGCTAGAGAGATAATACGCTTTTGTTAGCCCCGGGGAAACTCTTCACTTACCTGTTAATGTCTTGAATAAACTGGACATTTTACTGCACAGGCCAGATACTCAGTGCAGCTTTAGGTCTGGCAATACCACTACTGACCAGATTTTACCTTGAAGCAACTTTTTGAGAAGATAACTAAATGTAATAAGCCATGCATAGCACTTTTTATAGATTTCCACCAGGGCTTTGAGTCAGTGAAGCAAGCAAGTTTCTGAGATCTGATGAGGCAACTCTGAATCCCTTGAAAGACAGTGTTCTTGATAGAAGAGCTTTTTAATGGAACAGAAAGCTGTGCTTGCATCAGTGGCAAAAATAGGTTCCTTGACTCCACAGGAGATCAGCAAGGCTGCATTCTGTCACTATTGTTGTTCAATACTGACATTGGATGATGGATAAGCTTGAGGAGGCCGTTGTCAGTGGCATTGAGATGAACACTATTCTACTTCAAAAGTCGTCTTGCTGGCTCTAACTGGTGAATCGCTATAGCTCATCGTCAATAAGCAGGAAGTAGCAGCATGTATTGCCTGTTTATTATTCTGGATAAAACTAAATCCCTGGCAATATTCATCAAGCACCCTTCAGGTTCAAATTACAATCAGCTCAATATTAACCTGTCCAGACAGGACACTGAAGAGTCAGCAACTGTCAAATGCTAAGGCAACATAACAGAGAAGTGCTGGAAAATGCTCAAAAGTTGTGAATATTTATACAGAAACATCTGCTGCCATGTTTTGAGTCCTTCACCATACTCTGTGAGGACATCATGACATTAAATTTGCCACAAAACTATGAATCTGTAGAACCATGACTAGATCAACTTTATTGTATAAAAGTGAAACATGGCACTGAGGAAGGCTGAAGGACATTGGATGAATGTTTTTGATTCTTGCTGTCTTCATCTGTTCTGAATTAAGTGGCAGTACAAGATCAGAAATGAGAATATGTAGAGCTGAAATCAGCAACCACCTCCATCTACACGGGTTCAGTTTTGGCAGCTTTCTTGGTATGAACATATTATCGGAGTGGAAAACCAAAGAATATTTACCAAGAAATGCTACTAGATGCCCATTGATCACATGGGTGCTAAAAGCGTCAGTACTGTGCCAGTGATGGTCGTACACTGAATATCTGGCCAGACCACTGTAAAGACCAACCAGCGATGGTGGCACTCAATATGCAAAGAGCCCAAGTCTCTTTGGCATTTAGTATGATGATGATGGAGTCAACTCTACTGACAAGTTAACATATCAAACATTCATTTTTTGAACCAAATTTCAAATGTATGCATGTTAGTCTTCCTGAAGTGTGTTTCTCACTAAGGCCCTTAGTCATCAAGTTATTTAAGCACATACTTAACTTTAAAGATGTGAGTAGTCCAATGGGACTACTCATATATTTAAAGTCAGGCATGTGTTTCTGTACCTCAATAAACTACAGCCTATGGCTGAAATTTTCCCTGTGCAGAGACCCAGCTTGTCCTATGCAGAATTTAAGGCCTTAAAATATAGAATTTAAGGGGGACACAAGTCTTCTGATGGCACTCTACGCAGTAGAGCCTAAGAGCCCGCCTTATTTGACAAAAAGCTTCCCGCAATTGTGTATTTTTTTCAACAGATTGGTTGAGAAGTTTTAGACTCTAAGATTTACAGGGAGATAACAGAGCATTTCGTTTCTGTGAAAGTTTGAGAATAATTTACTTTCCAATCTGATCTCTGACAAAAGATGACTAAAATACTAGACTTTGAAAACAGGGATTTTTGTACTGTTATTTCAGTTTAGCATATTTTCAGAAAAAAATGAAAACTATGACAATATCTCTCAGTACTGCAAGGATTTTATGTTTCAGAGATCACATAACAGAATATTTATAAATTTATTTTCTCAAAATTAAAGGAATGCTTCTAGCACTGGCATATTTTTCACCTGGAAAGCAGATGGAATGAAGAAGTCAAGTTTGTGTTTTTAGAGGTCTGAAATAGGTAACATCAGTCTAATGATATGATCAGTGAAGCTTTTCAGGAAGCGAACTTTTCAGTTGACAGGACTCCAATGTGAACTAACTATTATGTATAGAATTATATCTTCCAACTAGATATTTTAGATTATGGACTAATGCTGTTTTAATAATAACAGCTCTATGTCTACATTATGTTGTCATAATCCCTTTCAGTTTACAAATGTTGCACATGCAAGTCTATAAACCTTATGAATAGTAAATATTTCTTGTGGTACTAACGCAATTTGAAGTCATTTGTTTGCATTTCATTATGTGGATTTATATAATTGTGACTAATGCTGAATAGCACAAGAGCTGTGAGAAACGGAGCTTTAAGATGAAGGCACAATTATTCACTAAAAAACAGGAAGTTGGTATCTTCAAGGTTACCCAGAACAATACAGTAGAATTAGTTTTTCTCTTGGCAATGCTCTATGATGGAAGTAAGGGCATGTTAGTATTAGGCAAATACAACTTTTCTACATGCCAGCTCTAGAAGTAATTACTTATACTTCATATCCAACTAGTACCAGCTTTTTTGTAACTAGCCCATCATTCCTTCATTAATAAAGATTTTGGTGGCAAAAACATATCTGTTTTTCTGTACAGTAAATTACAAAACAGAAAATATACAATATACAGAATATCAGAATTTTGTCAGCATGCCTGACATCTCAAGTTTTCTACTTAAATTATGCTTGAATTTGAAATACAGGAGTCAAAATAGCTACAAAAATGTAATCAGTTCATGCTAAAACTATTCTTCAAGTTGTCATTGTCTTTGCAGTACATGATTTCTTATTTCTAAATTGGGAGAAAATTTAAGAACATAAGAACATAAGAAAGGCCGTACTGGGTCAGACCAGAGGTCCATCTAGCCCAGTATCTGTCTACCGACAGTGGCCAGTGCCCAGGTGCCCCAGAGGGAGTGAACCTAACAGGCAATGATCAAGTGATCACTCTCCTGCCATCCGTCTCCATCCTCTGATAAACAGAGGCTAGGGACACCATTCTTAACCCCTTTCTGGCTAATAGCCATTTATGGACTTAGCCACCATGAACTTATCCAGTTCCCTTTTAAATATTGTTATAGTCCCAGCCTTCACAACCTCCTCAGGTAAGGAGTTCCACAAGTTGACTGTGCGTTGTGTGAAGAAGAACTTCCTTTTATTTGTTTTGAACCTGCTACCTATCAGTTTCATTTGGTGACCCCTGGTTCTTGTATTATGGGAGTATTTAAACAACTTTTCCTTGTCCACTTTTTCCACATCAGTCATAATTTTATATACTTCTATCATGTCCCCCCTCAGTCTCCTCTTTTCCAAGCTGAAGAGGCCCAGCCTTTTCAATCGTTCCTCATACGAGGCACTCTCCAAACCCCTAATCATTTTAGTTGCCCTCCTCTGAACCTTTTCTAGTGCTAGAATATCTTTTTTGAGATGAGGAGACCACATCTGTACACAGTATCATATTGTTGATATGATAAAATTTTTCTGTGCTGCCAACAAGCACAGTAGAGTCCAATTAATATTTACTATGTGCCACTACTTCTCTACCTTTCTCTGATCTGGTCATTGGAAATATATGGGGAGAGAGTCATAATAAGCCTCTAACCACAGAAAGTAGGGAGTAAAAAGGAGCATAATAAAATATTCCCATCTTAATTGTTTTTAACTGAGTTACTGCAATGTGTAGAACACTTCTCACAAATGCTGTATTAACTGAGGCAAGTAGAACCAGCCCAGTTTACTAAACTCATCACAAATATGAATGTTAGATCAAACAGTATTTCCGCATATGTACATTAAAGGTATATAAGATTACCTGCTCAGGATGATGCTATAGTTCTGGTTGACTAAATTCTTATATCATGGGGTGAAGACAGTCCCTCTCGAGTTTATGCTTTGAAAATACTTCCCTATTTCTGCTTGAAATAAATGATCTTGACATGTTATTACCTTTGGCATTAAGATGAAATATTGCTAAAAGAGCACACAATCTCCCTAAATTCAGTCCTTTTGATGTGCACTTTCTTCACCCCAATAATTAGTTTGTCATAATTTCTCTTTTCCTAAGAAGGACAGAAGGAAGTGAATACTAGCTGTTGCAATCTTTCAAATATTTTAAGAGTAAATTAAGGTGAGATTCCTAGAATTATTTTATACTGCTGAAAAACATAGTACCAACCTTCTAAAGAACCAATCCCTCTGATCTATAAATTATCCTGCCTGATGTTATGGCAATGAGTAAAAGCAATTTAAATGGAAAATATATTCAAATTAACTTTAAAAGATCAAATGGTTGACTCAGAATGGCCTGAAGAACCAAATTCATTGCCCCAATTCAACATTTTCTAATTTGTGAGGGCTTTAGTCCATTTGATGCTTTTAGATATCTTTTACCATATGGATGTACCAAATGGTTAATGTAATTGTCAAGCGCAATTATACTGTTCAATGCAGATACCCTACATGTGACCCAGGAAGTCCTCAATGCCAACTGATAAAGAGCACACCATCCCATAAATCACATCAGGCTAGGCACACTCACTGTCCAAAAATAGTGTTGTAATGATTTGTATAAAAAGGTGTCATAGAATCATACAGTAATCACAGCACCAAAGAAGATTAGGGTTGGAAAGGACCTCACGAGGTCATCTAATACACCCCCTACTCAAAGCAGAACCAGCCTGAACAAGGGCTTTGTCACATAAGGTATCATAGGCAAACAAGTAACTCACTGGTCATTAGTATTGCTGCATGATGCGTGTACAGACGGTGTAAAAGAATTAGAGATGTGTGCTGGAAATATGGTCTAAAATGGTATTTTGCAAGCAGTGCAGAAGCCCACCCTGTCCTAGTCAGAGGAATGTAGTTTTGCCTTCCTTTCCTGCATCTCCAATGTAAAGTGAGCCAAGTATCATTTTAGAGGAAAATGAAAAGTATGTTTACAGAAAAAGGTAAACAAAGCAATCAAGTTAAACAAGAATGGGGGAAGACTGCTTAATGATCACGATGGGGGAGGGAGCTTGCATTCTCAGAAAGCCTTCCAAGATCTTGAACCAGAGGTATTACGTTTTGGGGAAATACAAGCAAAGGCAGAAAGCCATTTTGGCATCCGTGACCAGAGGGTTCCAAGAAGCCAGAGATCTTATAATCTGAGAAAGGTGAGTTAAGGAAAACAAAGTCGACTTAATTAAAATTAAGTCAACTTTTAAAACCACCTTCCAAGTAGACCTAAGGCTTAAGTCGACTCCCTAGATAGATGTGGGGTATATGTAGATGTGGGGTAGCCCTAAGTCGACTTAGGGCTACCCCAGGGCTACACCAATGCCCTCCCTGCCGGGGGGGGGGAGGGCACAGGGGCAGCCTGGCATGCCCTACCACCTGGCAGGGCAGAGCCCTGCCCACCCTGCCCCTATGCCCTGCCAGGGTTCCTGTCCCCCTTTGCCCCATTGTACCTAGGTACAATGGGGCAAAGGCTGAGCCCCCTGGCATTGGGCAAGGGGTGCCCCCCTGCCCCCATGGACCTCCCCTAGGTCCCCCTAAGCCCCTAGAAGTCGACCTAGGCGTCCAGTGTGGACGCTCTAGGTCGACTTTTTAAGTTCCCCTTTAAGTCGACTTTATTTTTAAGTGTCGACCCACTAAGTCGACTTCACTAAGTTGACTTTAAGTCAACTTAGTTAAAGTCGACTTAAATTACCAAGTGTAGACATAGCCAAAGACTCTAAGGTCAGAAGGAATCAATATGATTACCTAGTCTGACCTCCTGAACAATGTAGGCCACAGAACCTTACCAGCCCACTCCTATAATAAACTTCTAACCTATGACTTGAGTTATTTAAGTCCTTAAATCATGGTTTAAGATTTTAAGGTACAGAGAATCCACCAGCAAGTGTTCTATAGCCCATGCTACAGAGGCAGGTGAAAATCCCCCAGATTCTTTGCCAATTGCCCTGGGGGAAATTCCCTCTCAACCCCAAATACGGTGATCAGTTAAACCCTGAGCATGTGGGCAAGATTCACCTGCCAGCCACCCAAGAAAGAATTTTCTGTAATAACTGAGAAACCACCCCATCAAACTCCTCATCATGGGCCATTGACAAATCTACCCACAGTAGTCAAAGATCAGACAATTGCCATACTGGGTTGTCCCATCATACCACCCTCATTATAAATTTATCAAGCTTAGTTTTGAAACCAGCTAGGTTTTTTGCCCTCACTGCTCCCCTTGGAAGGCTATTCCAGAACTTTACTTTTCTAATGGTTAGAAATTTGCATGTATTTCCAATCTAAACTTCCTGAAGGGCAGTTTATATCCATTTGTTCTTGTGTCCACATTGGCGCTAAACATAAATAATTCCTCTCCCTCCCTAGTGTTTATCCCTCTGATATATTTATACAGAGCAATCATCTCTCTCATTAACCTTCTTTTGGTTAAGCAAAACAAGTCAAGCTCTTTGAGTCTTCTCGCACACAGCAGGTTTTCTATTCCATGGATCATCCAAGTAGCCCTTCTCCCCACCTGTTGCAGTTTGAATTAATCTTTCATATTAATCTGATTTATACTCACTTAAGATCATGCTGTAATCAATAAACATATTTGTTTATCTACAGCACTGCATGTGAAGTGAATGTGTGTACAAACTTCACTTAAAGTGACAGAGCCGGTGCATATCAATTTTTTTGATAAACTACAGAGGTAACAAGCTTGCAGGGTAAAGCACTGAACCTTATAAAACAGCAGTTCCCAGGGCTTCATCTGGGATTGGGAATATTTGCTAGGGGTCAATCCCATGAACAGCTGGTCAGAAGCACTAACCTAACTGCAGTAAATAACTCTCATACGTGCATAAGAGATTCATGTCCAAATTCTTTGGGGATGTGAAGGGTGGCTTTAAATCTAGTAACTATTTGTTTTCTGCAGGTTAAAAATTGCCCAAACAGGTAGTTAGTATTAAACTCCCACGTTCCAGAAAATCACAGCTCATTCTTTGTAAATAATATCAGATGCTGTGCTCAGAATAAAGCCAACCCAGAAAAATATCTTTTCAGCAGTCCCAGGATAAAGACTAGTAAAATATAGGAGGAGCCCTGGGCTAGAACTTCCTTGTTCTTCCTCTTAAAGTCAAACAGATAAATGAACCCAATCAGGAGTAAGAGCTTGGGAAGCATGGGAGAGTTAAGGCAAAATGTGGCATAAGTCCACCAGAAAAAGATTTATTTTTTATTTTATTTTATTTTATTTTAAAGGGAAACAATAGGGGCTTTCTTTGAAAATGCACAGACCCAATCTTCTTCAGTTATGTTTAAAGGCAGTTTGTAATTTTGGGTCCCAGAATGTAGGGAGCCCTATATTTTTATAGCTCCTTGGCCTATATTATAATTAGGGCCTGATCACTGAAACTGGCATGCCTGTAAAGTTTTACAGGAAGGAATTTCAGTGAATAGATTACTGGTGATATGTAATTACTGCAGAAGTGCAGACAAAATCATGGTCATGTTCAAACTCTCAGGGAGTGCAAACACCTGAACAAACCATATTTCCTTACATTCTAGAAAATTTTGGACATTAGAAAAGCAATTGTGTTATAGTTTCTGCAGATGATGATGTGCATTCCTGCCATAAAATACTACTTTTTTGCTACAAAAGTGGTTGGCAATCTGATTAGCATATGCTAAAGAGGAATGATTGACAAGTCAGTTAAACCTTACCTTTCCCTGAGCAGCACTTGATTTACTATGAATAGTAATTAGAGTAACTATGATTCGATTTAAACACTTCCTCAGACATTTACTGAAACCCAGTTTGGGAGCAGTTATATTTCTCCTCAGCAAGGGGATTCATCAAGCTTAGAGTATTAGAGCTACATATTTGTATCACAGCCATAGGGATCAGAAAAATAAAGTGAATTTTATCCTGCCTACCAATAACACAATGATGTGTCACTCACTCAGTGTATTAATTATTCCCTTTCAATCAAATTAATTTTTTTTTGTCCTAAGTTTTTCCATTAAAGAAAGAACAAAATGTAGTACATATGCCATAGTACAAAAATCTACTGATATTTTCTATTTAGCACTACCCAGGAAGAAATACATAACCATGAAGCTTTCCAGCTATAAAATGTTACCATTAAACTTATTCAATTTTTTATGTTCACACAGGAATGATCTATATTTTAAAGATGAATATTATTCATGCAGAAAAACAAACAGA
This sequence comes from Pelusios castaneus, assembly GCA_007922175.1. Taxonomy (NCBI): domain Eukaryota; kingdom Metazoa; phylum Chordata; order Testudines; family Pelomedusidae; genus Pelusios; species Pelusios castaneus. The sequence goes on from ML685786.1 coordinate 8,755,276, forward strand.
GTCCTGTGGTACTTTTAAAGACTAACAGATTTATTTATCACATGAGCTTTCATGGGAGAAAATCCCACTTCATCAGACGCTTGGATTCATGCAGTACATTTAGTGTGCGCAATGCTTTGTGAAAATATAAAATGACAAGGTTCCTGCCCCAATAAGTATTTAGTTCTTTAATAAATCATTACAGTGTTTTTGAAGAACCTTCCACAAAACATCTGGATCTGGAAATTTCGTGGAAACATGCTTTTTCATTCACTAAATTACTTTACTCCTCTAACAGGCAAAGCAATTGTGTTAGTTTACAGAAAACAAAATTTAAACTTGAGTATATTTAAAGCACCCTGATCTGTTTCTTTTATATGTGAGAAAGAAACAGCTATAACTCTGAAACTGTAGATAGCAGTCAGTCAAACAATGTCTTCAAAATTACTTCAAGGACAAGCCTCTGCTATACAGAATTAAAATGTTAACTTTAAAGAAGGTAGTTTTATCAAACCTGTCATTCTCATTTTTAATAAACACATGTGATGCCCAAAGTTTGTTCCTCAAACAAAAATGAGCACTTTTTTTGACAATACTTTACCTTTCTAAGACAAAACTAATTTTTCCAAGGCAGTTACATAAACTAATATAACAGCACTTCATTCGATAATAAATGTAGTTTGCGAAGTTGAAGGGAAATAACACATGAAATTTCTCAGATCTCTTCAGTTTGTTCAGTGTACAGACTCAATCTTTTCCTGACTTAGATATCGAAAAGAAATGCTGATTATGCTGATATAGAAATCCTATGTGTGGTATACGAAAATCCCTTAAACCTAATGGGTTTATTCAGGATTCTCTGTAAATTGTAAATAGTAATGACTAGCTATGACTATACAGACTGCAAATCATCAGCAACAAAATTCTTTACTAGAAATGTGGCACAGCAGAATACACGTCTGCTATGATTCATGATGTCTGGCAGGATCACTTTAGGGATCTGAATATCATTTTTGCCCTGCAAATAGTATAAAAAGCTAATTAAAGAGGCTACCACATTACATTTTTTTAAACCAATAACAATTTGGTCTCTTACCATCTTTTATTTCATGCCAAAAAAATGCAGTGCCAACAAAATTATAATCTATTGGCATTCTAATACCACACCATTGATTATTATCTTGACATATGTTACATTGGTAAATGTGACAGGAATTTATTCTTATGTGTAACCAAATCTGCAATTTATAATTCCTTAAATATTGGTGGAAGCTGAGCCAAAATTGCCAAATGTGGGTGCCTAAAGTCAGGCAATTAAATTCGTATTTAAAAACTAAATATAACCCCAATCCTTCAAACATTTATGCTTTACTTTACCCACACTAGCAGGCCCAATGAAGTCAAAGTAAATTATGTGCATAAGTGGCTGAGACAATGCAAGGGAACTGATTTTCAGACTTTCACAATGTGAGCTTTGGGTGCACAACGCCACTGAAAATCCAGTCATTTACCTGAACGAATGCACCCAAGTATGAATATTCTGGCCTTTTCTTTTAATTTTATTTTTTTATTTACAGTTTTGGTGTTTGCTTCTTGAGTGATTGACAGACAAAAATTTTACATACTGTATTTATTGTGCAGTACAGCTTTCTCTGAACTATTTTGCTTTTAAAATAAAACACAATTGCTATGTTTCCTGTTCTTACAAAGGGGTAGCCATGTTAGTCTAGTTCAGCAAAACAAATGACTTCTTGTTTGTTCTTACAAAATCTGCTTGTACATAGACTATGAAGGTAAAGAAAAAATAGATAAGCTGCTCCTCTAAGGCCTGTTCTACACTGACAATGGAGGTCAACGTAACTTCGCTTACGTCAAACCGCTAAAGTATATGTCTCCACTGGCACATCAGTTACACCGCCCTAAAACACGGTAAAATTCAACTTAATTAAACCACCTCCACAAGTGGCATAGCGCTGATGTCGAATTCTATGGACTGAATTATCATAGGCAGATCACAACGTAAATCGACGTCATTAGCCTCCAGGAGATATCCCATAATTCTATGTTGTGATTGCTCTGGACATTTGCACTCTGCTGTCCTGTGGCCATGGAAGCAGGAAATAGCTTCTCCTCTCAAGCCACTGGATGAATCCAAAGTTGCCTTACAAAGAGTTAAAGTATATTCTACAGATTCGAAAACTTTCATTTAAAAATAAATGTTTCTAGACTTCTAGCTACAAAAATAATTTTCAGAATATAAACTGAGGGTACTCTAATTTATGGACATGAATCAGAGGATTGCTTCCCCTTTCCACCAAGGTAGTATAACAAGCATAACTTGGCCAGACCCAAGAATAAGGCCCATTGTCGTCTGTTCCACCCATTTCTCTTTTTTCCAGAAGTACTTCTAAAAAATAAAATTAATTATGGTATAATTCTGCACATTCACGGGGAGTGTTTTATAAATATATTATTTGTCCTTAGCATATATTTCTAAAGAAATTTTTACCTTATTTTTCATACTATATATGCACACACAGAGAGCTGGACATATTTTAGCAATACTTTGTTTTACTATTTTGAATTATTGAACAGAATCAAATCTAAACTACTGGGAATCACATGGGCACAATGGTCCACCCACATAGATCTGACAGCACTATCAGCCTGGCTGACAACCGTCCAAAAATTTATGGACAGTCAGTAAAAAAAGTTTACAATTTTCCTGTTGTCCATGAGATAATTAAAAGAAAATGTCCGTAAAAATCTCTCCCTCACTCATCGAGCATAGAGAAGGAGTGGGGCAGTAGCTCTGCACAGTGAGCTGAGCAGTTGAGTGCTGCCTCCTGGGTCCTAGTACCGGAAGACTTCCACATCTCAAATTTTGAATTTTATACCACTTTTAAGGCTATACATAACACTCTGAAACATTAGTAATAGAAAACATTTTATAATGATGTATAAATTACATATTTTGTGGTTTGACGTTATTGCTCTGCTGCATCATGATTAGGTGAATTTTGTTCCACCTTGCCATAAGAGCTAGTATTTTTCTCTTAATCCCAGAACAGGATTCCAAGAATGTGCAATTTTGTCACTTTCATGCAGTTTTATGTGTGAGTAATCTTCAGAAGCAAACAGTATTTGCCACTATATATGTACATTACATATGTACTGTAGGTATATTTTACATAAAGTCTCCCAAATGCATCTAGAGCATAGATCATGACAAGCCTCTTTGTTTCATATTTCGCTGCACATAAAAAGCATGGCACAACTGCTCTTTTAAAGAAGAATTTCAATTATACTGAGTATTTTCAGAATTTTCATGTTATCCCTCCACTAAATTACAGGGGCTAATATTCTCCCTTACAGATTTATTAAGCTGCACTACCTCCATGTATATACCCAGGTACATTTGCAATGGATTGGTAGGCCATCAATGGACCTTCAGGAGTTCAGAAACCAAAAATGTCTTTAGATTGTTAGAGAGCAATTAGATATTATGATAGACACAAATAACTCAAAAGGTCCAAAATGAGAAGTCTTACACTTTGAGAAAAAACATGTAAGGCTGTTGCTAGCCAAGCCAGAATGTGTAAAACTACGAGTTTGTACTGTACTGTACTTCTAGAGCCAAAACCAAATAAGATTTTAGAACTGTCTGCCAGACTTGTTAGTGGCGCTATAATCACAAACTGTGCATATTTATAAAAGCATATTTACTGTTCCTTTCAGCTAGTTAGTTTCTGATTATATTTTGAATAAATTTCCTTCTCGGGAGCTGACTGTTTAGTGTATTTCTGTGGCAAGCAGAACAACGACTGGATACAGGATATTACAAACAAAGGACCCAATAAGGGGCCCTGAAATCATTCCAAACCAGTATGCTTTAGATGCAGAGACCTTTGTTTAAGCATAATCTATGCCCTGTGGGCCCCCTTGGACTCTTGCTTGACATTCAGAGTATTCAGTACATACTACTACAGTAAGGTAATTTAAAACAATACTTTTGAGTTATCTTTAAGATTAATTTGATTAAATATTAAAATATAATTTCTACTCTTTTTCTTCACGGAGAAGTATTTTGGAACCTAGTTTTTATTCAGTTATATTCAGAAGATATGTCTTGACATATTCAAAAGGTTTTAAGAAACCCTGCATCATGCCCAGACCCAAGGATGTTACCATAGATAGCATGATTTCATACACTTGCTTTTCACCTCTAAGAAACTGGATACAAATTCCGTCCTAAATAACAAGTGAAAGGAGGTAAGTGGTTTCAGCCTATTTCGGTCTCCAAATTACAAAGCCACCACACAATCTGATACAATTACTTAGAAAAGATCCTAAATACAATCACATTATATCCTATTACATGTGACTGCAAATGAGGTGGCAGCAGGACTATTACAACATTTTATAAGATCAGTGCAGGCAAAATGAATTTAATATATATACATTCTGTGCCTAATTTTAGCCAGATCTACAAATCCCTTTCCTTCATTATCATCTGAATTTACCAGTAATAATCAATGCTATATTCTGAAATTTGTATTTGAATGAATACATGATTAATTAGTTCAGAGTTTCAATTAACTTCCAAAATACCTTACCCTCTGAAAAACTCAGAAGCAATATGGTTAAGAGGATTATCAGTACAATCAACAGAATGTTAAGGGACAGCTCTGAGGTCATACAATTGAACAGGTTATACATTTTTTAGATCATCAAATTTTAAATGGCTAATCCCACAATAAGAATCCCAAGACACACTTCTTATCTTTCAATTTTCTATTAGAGCAACTATGGAAAGAAGGACATAAAAATCTATATAAAAACAATAAAAATAAAAAACTTCATTTCAGAGAAATTCTGTAATTACTCTTCAATAAAAACAAGGTGTAAAGACTGAATGGCATTTGTGATGTATTTTCCATAGGATTATTTTATAGTCAGAAATTATTTTTCTTAAAATAAAAAAGCCTAATGTGTTTCTTATAAAAGAAAGATTTTGGAAGATAAGGAGGAATAATCCAGTTGTAATAGATCAGAGTATCAGGCACAACTGAGGGAGAATTATGTATCTAAAAAGGACAGCAGCCCATTTTTGTAATGTTCAGAGAAAAACTATATTGAACACAAAGTAGCAGTCTTGTAGGTTTCTTACAAAAAGGGTGATGTTTCTTTATATAATATGTTGCATACCTAAAGCAGCATGAGCACCAAACGCCCAAAAGAGATTTTCCTGATTTCTGATACACCTGCCTAGGAAATGGGATCATTTGGTTCAGCAAATCATGTAGAGCTTAGAATATAATGCACCCATTTCACAAGAGTGCTAAGCATCATGAGGAAAAAAACCATCTTCCTCCACAGAACAGAATAGTTTAGATAGATAAGAATTTGCTGTTAGCTTTTAAATTTATTTTTTAAATGTTTCCCATCATCTTTCTTCAAGTTATGTAATGTAAAATATACAGAGGTACTCCGCCAGTCTTGGCAGAATGCAGCAGATAGAAGGGCTACCAGGGAGACAGTTATAGTTTCTTGATTCTCTGCCTGAATCCAGGTGTATATTAGAAGAACATAGAAACTACAGTTCCCACTGCGCCACCATCTATTAACTGAGGATTGCCAGAGCATATAATGCTCCAGCTTAGCCATTCTCCACCTTTTTCTTTCCTTGCCTCTCTCCCCCCATACTGTTTTTGACACACACCTTGCACTGGGAGCTGCAGGAACACAAGTATAGAAGATAGCTTTCCTGCTTTACACCTGCTAGCAAGTTCCCTATGTTGTGGGAATCCCTGACTAAAAGATCCCTGCCAGTCTTCTCTTCTTTTGCACCACCTCAACAATGCAAAAGGAGAAGACGACAGAAAATCTACCCCATAGTAATGTGAAGCTTATTTTTGTAAACAGAACTGGATTATTTCCATTCTTTGCTGCGTACTTCCCTTCTAAATTCTTTAAGTTTTTAGGAGAGAATCAGGAAACCACCAGAGGAGTGAAGTTCTAGAACAGCCTTTCCAGGGGAGCAGTAGGGGAAGACTGAGTTTGGTAAGTTTATGGAAGGGATGGTATGATAACCACCTACAATGGCATGTCATTCATTTGCCATGGCTAGTAGCAAGTTCCGAGAGGTTGCCATGTTAGTCTAGTTCAGTCAAACAAACAAGGAGTCCTGTGGCACTTTTAAAGAGTAACATGTTTCTTTCTCGCATGAGCTTTTGGGAGCATAATCCCACTTCATCAAATGTATGAAATGGGAAAAAACTGCATGTTAGGTGTAAATATATAGGTACAGAGAAGTGTGGGTCACAATGTTAATTCAAACAGATCCAAAGGGACAGACTGCTAGCCAATCTCTCCAAAGTGAATAGCTATTTTGATTCAAACAGTCTGTTAGGGAGGGTAGCCAGAGCTATAACCAGGAGCTGTGAGGATAAATTGAGAAGAAATTACCTTTTGTAATGACCCAGCCATTCAAGAATCCTATTCAAACCCAGTCTGAAGGTATCTAGTTTGCATATCAATTCCAATTCTGCAGTTTCACATTCCAATCTGTTTTTAAAGACTTTTTGAGATGCACAGAAGCTAACATGTTTTTAACAGAATGTCCAGGAAGATTGAAATGTTCCCCTAATGGTTTTTGAATGTTACCTTCTTGATGTCTAATCTGTGTCCATTTCTTCTTTTGCACAGACACCGTCCAGTTTCACCAATGTATATAGCAGAGGGGCATTGTTGGCACATGACGGCATATTATCACATTGGTAGATGAAAAGTTGAATGAACCCTTGATGGGGTGGTTGACCTGACATCAGACATCAAGAATGGTGTAAAGAATAAGACTGGTCTCTACAAGCTAAGAAGGGTGAGGCCCATAGCTATACCAATACATTTTTTAAAATTAAAGGTTTTTTACAGAAATACCCCATCTTTGTCTTTCTGGCCCAGGATTTTGTCTCTTGTGTGTCTCATAATTATTTCATAGCATGTTCTGACCATTTATGTTTGTTGGGTCCTTGTTACATAATAAGACAATGAACTGGTTAGTGGAAAGGCATCCATCATTAACTTTCTGCTACATTTAAAGTACAATAAACATAGTCATTTCCCATCTTGTATAAGGTACCTGACTTCTATTGTCCCTCTGTCTTAAGGAGTAATATGTTCAACTTAACATCTAGTGGGTTTTTGTACATGGATCCATATTTATGCCCAAATTTTTGTGAGTACCAATCCCAAACATATAGGCCATATAATTTCCACTGTATATCATGCAAAGTGGAGAAGTTGTTCCAGAAGTTGTTCCATATTTTCATATTCCAAAGTGAAACTTGCTAGCAGATAGTTCTATGTGTTAAAATGTAGTCAGACCCTCTATTTCTTTTTTTTTTTTTTTCTCCTGTTGGTAAAACCAATCTAAAATTAATTAAAACAACTAAGAGACATGATCTACTAGTCAGAACATAGGAATGGGATCCAGGAATTGTGAGTTCTAATCTCAGTCTGATACCAACTACTCTTGCTTCAACCTCGAGTGAATCATATACCCCGCTGCCTCATTTTTCTGACCTTTAAATTAGAGGAAATACTGCTTCCTTTCCTGGATCCTGAGAGGTTTAATTAATAATTGGAAACCACTTTGACAAAAAAAAAAAAAAGATTTTTCCAATAATTGTAACTAATACAATCATGTCTTTTTAACATAATGTTGAGTAGAAAGAAAAGGGATTGTTTTGAGTGAGTGGGTTAGCTAATATAGCATGTTGGGTTTGATTGCATTTTTATGGCCTGGTGATAATAAGGAAAGCACTTTTCATTTGTTCAAGTCTACTTTTACATTTTATATTAAAAGATGTAGTTTTTCTCTAACACAATGGATGACTTTTGGGGCAAAGTCCAGCTTTCTGTCTCATCCTGGAAAGAAATGAGTTTTGAAAAATACTTTAACAAGGGAATTTCTACCCTGTTCCAGTAAAAAAAAAAAAAAAAAAAATCTTTATTAAACAGAGAGACAGAATCTTCTGAACAGAGGGTTTGGGGGTTGAGCATAAAGGTATTTTCCTATCTGAAATTCAAGTTATGCCCCCACCAGACAGAAAAGTATCAGCTTTAATGTGCTCTAGAAAATCTCCATAATAATGCCCCATTAAATTGCTTCTCCCTCCCTCTGTCTCTGATCTGAGCAGTCACAACACCAGAACCCTCCCAACCAGAGTTTGCTTCAGCTATGTCCAGTTAGGATGTGATGAAGTCGTGCTGGACTCTAACAGTCTGACTTTCAGAGGTGCTGAGTACCAACAGCTTCTATTGAATTCAGCTAGAGCTGAACTGCTCAACACTTCTGAAAATCAGGCTGTATCTTATTTTTTAGTTGTGGCTACTGAGCAACGAGTTTGCTGATCAAGAGTACATCCAATACAAAGAGAACATTTTGATAACATATAACAAGTGTTCCGCAGATCACTTATGAAGAAAGCTTTAGTAATAGCTCTGCTGTCAATACACTAAGTAGTGCATTAACTTAAGCACTGTTGAAAATAAAAGATTAAAAGAGAGAAAAAAATCAGAGAAATCAGCATTTACCAAATAGGATTGAGGTATTCTTTTACGTCAGTAAGGATATTAAACAACAGTATATAAGAAGAAGTACTTGAAAAGATTTCTGAAGAGTCACGTTTTCCAATGACTATTGCTTTTAAGCCACAACAGTATCATGAACTCAATGTGAAATGAACAAAAAAATATAGCACTGCATTGTTCTTAAATTAACAATGTGAAAAGTAATTTACTATCACCTTGCATATTCTTAGCCTACATAATAGGCAGTGTTAAAGATAAAAACATATCACCAAATCAAGAAATGCTATTATTTTAAACCAACAGAACTAGCAGCCTGAGAAAACTCCAGATAAGCACTATGCTGTCAAAACTTGTAATAAACAACACACAAATACACAGACAAAAGGACAGGAGGAATTCACTAACACCTCACCACATAAGAATCATTCTCTGTCTCCAGAAAAATGTTTACTGCTCTAAAAAGAACTAATGAGATCCAAATAAAAATTTAGAAAGCAAACAGACCGGTGTTGAAACCACCTCATCTGTAAAACCTTCCAGAACCCTGTCCAGACAATCCATCAAATGGTGTAAAGTAAATACTAATCTAGCTAACCATTCTGAAATTTTTTTGTTTAAAAGTTTACTTTCAGGTTCAATGGGCCAAACCCATGTACACATTTTCCATGTTTTTGAAAAGGCAAATACTACAATATTCCTCTACTAATTTTATCAATCACAATTGAATATCCATCCAACTATATATTAAATAAGATTTTGTTTTATTACACAGGATTTTAGTTTTGAAACAGGACACTTCCCTTGGAAGCCCTCCTTTGGTCTGGTCACTATACAACTGTTATTATTTAAAACATAAATTTATAATTATTTCCATTTAACTGGACAAAGGAACACCTTCCCTTTAAGATAATTTTATGAGACCACATTTTTGCTCCAACAGCAGACATATTTAGGACTATGCAATTCCTTGATGAAGAGTTTTTTATTCTCAAATTGCACTCTGTTCTGTATTGTGAACCCCCTCCTGTAGACTTGGGAACTGCTTAGTAAAACTAGTTCTCATTGTTTTTATGTTCTCAATATGGGAGGATCTAAAGAATAACAAAAGTATTGGTTGAAGATCAATTCCCCTAGATTGTCTCTACATACTTTTGAAAGGCAAGAAAGAGTTCTACTGAAGATTGATTAGTCTCACTGTTTGCTTCCTGTGCCCAGCACTTTACTGCATGCACACACCTACCTGGTCATTGAGAAATATTACTATAGGGGCTTCTAATCTTACACAAACTGATTTCTTCCTCATGCACTTTCACAGACAGAGGAGCAGTTTTCATTTTCCCCATTTTTGATGGACATCTTTTATTTCCCTAAAACAGTTTGGGTTTTTTTTTTCCCCCCAGTTCTTTGGTTCTTTTTTCCTAAAACAGTTTTGTTCTTTCAATATAGAAGGCCAAGACACATCTGACATCCAGTAAATGCAGTCTATGTTCCAGACTATTAGTCTGTGGCTTTGGGTCAAAGACCAGAAGGAAGATGTCCTGGTTCACATGGAACTCAGAAACCACCTTCGGAAAGAAAGGTGGGTAAGGATGAAACCTTACCTTCTCCTTAAAGGAAGTTATATATGGAGGTTCTGGCTCAAATTATGGCCAGTAAGAAGGCTACCTTCTGCAATAGGTAAAAATGTGAGCATTCTTCCATGGACTGCCATGAATTAAAGGCATACCTGCTAAGGAAGACCTACTGATTTGCAAAGCGAAATTGGAGCCTGTTGGTGGAGTACAGCTTCCTTCCAAAGAGCTCCAATTTTTTTAGCATCTGTACCTTTTGTCATGGGGCCTTGTTCTTCTTGCCTCTCATACTCATTGGTGGCTGCCATGACAAGTGACCATGGAGAAGAATGGGTGTAGAGATATTCGTGGTCATTCGAAGGCACAAAATACTTTCTCTCTACTTTCTCTGCAGTAGGAGATAGAGACTGATGTTTGCCATAAAGACTCTGTGTCTCCCTGACAGTCTTTATCAACGGCAAAATGACTCTGGAAGGACTCTCAGGGGACCGAATGTCCACCACAGCGTCTCCTCCACCTATGACCTCCTCCGGCTGGAGACCCAAATTTTGTGCCACCTTGCAAATCAGCACCTGGTGAGGTATGCTGTCATCTGGTATAGATGCAGCCACTGCTTCCACCACAGCTCCATCGGGAAGAACAATGCTCTAATCAGTGCTATTGATGTGTCCTGCCTTTGACACTGGAAGGGTCACCCTATGCCTTGTTCTCGGTGCTGGGATCAGAGTCAGTCCCAGTGTTGGAGCCTTCCCCAGTGATGTGTGGAAGGCTCCTGTCAGATTGAGCCAGAAGTCCAAAGTAAACAACTGTGACTTCCTGGACTGGGACCCCTGAGTGCCCACAGGGTCCAGAAGGGCTACTGGGCTGGCATCTGCCACTGAGGGTGAGAATCCCTTGCCTGTTTTCTTTTGCCACTTTAACAGCACCAGGGAGTGGGAATGGTGCCATATCTCCTCACCCTGTGCTGAGTACTTCGGTGCAGGGAAAGTATGCTGGTGCCAGGAGTCTCTGGACGTGGCATCCTTCCTCAATTCTGCTTCCTTCACTGACACTGGTGCACCCCTCAAGGACGCCATGGTGTAGGGCTTTTTCTGTACTGGATTGTGTTCTGTAGGGCTAAAGGTTGATTCCATCAGCAGGAATTTGAGTCTCTAGCTTCTTTCCTTCTAGGTCCTGGGACAAAAGCCTCTGCAGATCTTGCAATGATCCCATTGGTGAGCCTCTCCGCATATAAAGCAGGTTGAATGTGAATCATCCCTGGGCATATGGTTTTTACAGGACACACAGAGCTTGAACCTAAGCATGCCCCATCCCCGGGATGGGGAGGGGAACAAACTGGTAAAGCAGGAATTATTCCTATTCTAAGACTATATAACTAATTAACAACTATTTACAGGTATTCTAGAAGAATAACAAGGAAACTTGTAAAGCACAAGAGCAATGCTCCAGCAAGCATCACTGTCACAGGCAGTAAGAAGGAACTGAAGAGGCAGAAGGTTGGCAGGGCCCTATATAGGGAGCCATGAAGGTGTGACATCAGGGAGGCACTCGAGCTGACCCTACTTGTACACTAAGTGAAAAACATTCCAACAAACTGAGCATAAAGTGCACACAGACCTACTTGGAGTAAACATCAGCAAGTACCAGAAGAAGAATCTGCTTTGTGAAACAATACTCTACACTGAGAGGAAAAGTGGATGTACTGGAAAGCCAGACATTGAAAAAATGTTTGTCTCCTCATGTAGCAATGTACCTAGCAAACAACAGGAGCGGCTTCTCCTGTGGGAAGAAACTGCTGCTGCATAAAAAGGGTATGACTGACACAGAACCATGGAGGTACAAGAGGAGGCTACATATACATAGTTATCTCTCTGATGTCACTAGCTGTGGCAATTTTGAAATAGGCTACACAGCGGGCGTGTGGGGGCGCTGTTTGAAAGCTGCTGTAGAGAGGATTTAACATTCAACATATTTATAGAGTGTTGATTGCCTAAAGCTCTCTCTTGAATTGTTCGTAGGTTGTTTGTCTGTTTTGGTGGTGTCTAAGGAGATTGGAGTAGAAGGTGACAGTGCTCAAGGGGATTGCTTCTACTGAACAAATAAAATATTTTTTTTTTTAAAAGATAAAGCTTCCATTCTAAATATAGCTATAGTTTGGCTGGGTGGATATGGAACTTCCTGTTTTTCTTTCCAGCCAGTTTACTCTTCCTGCTCCTGGAAGAGGAGGGCTATCAGAGATGTGGAGCAGAGTACTCCCTCCTACAAACAGGGCCTTAAAACCAATTAGATCAGGAGTTTGCAAACTTTTTTCTTGTATGTTCTGCATCTTACGTACAGTTTTTCTATGCATCACTTCCCCTTCTATTCATGAATATAGAAATCTTTTAACAACTACTGTAATTTCTTATGGTGTAAATTAATATTAAGAAAGTATTTAATGTATTTAATTGTATATAGTTTAAAAGACAAACAAACAAAGAAAATTAAAACCAAATTCCTGGTTAGCTCTCCACAAACGTTTTGCACACCACACTCTGAAACCTATTTAGTTTTATAATTTGCCGACAGAGAAATTACTTTAATGTGTAAAATTGCAGAAAGAATAAATTTAGAATGTTCCTTATAGAAAGAAAGTGATATGGATACTGCCTGTAAGCAGAACAGACCTATCAGTTTCTTCAAAGGAGAGAAAACTAAATTCTTTTCCTGAGTTATTCTGTGTCAGAATCAAGAAAGGAAAATGTAAGCCCCAGGGCTGGCAGGCACAACTCTTTGGCTCCCTCTATAAGTGAAATGGGAGAATTGATAGTGTTTTCATACCAGCTGACAACTTAATTTGTATATTCTGATCTCTGCTCCCCTAACAAATAAAAGGGATGGGGGGTGAGGAATCTTCCTAACTGCTGATAGATATAGTATATCTGTTCTTCAGAAGAGTTCCATAAAATGCTCAAATCTGTACTATATGCAGTTTCCCCATGTTCTACCCTCATTAATTGTATTAAATATGCTAAGTAACTGCATATTTAATAAAGAGAATGCAACTGTATACATTCATGTGGTTATTCAATGAGAACTTCTGATCTGGAAATCATGGGGACTAAATTGCATATAAAGGCCCAAGATGCATAGAGGGAGAGTGTAGGGTTCCTTCTGGAATCTCATGTTGGTTCTAAAAAGAGGGACTCCAGTTGAGTGTTTGAGAGTCCTATCAGGTGAGAGATAGCAGTTATGTAGCCAAGCCAACCTGATGGAGTTAGCAACACCAAACCAGATAGGAGCTAGAAAAGACCAAATTGAATTACGTCATGCTGAAGCAAATCCACAACTCAGGGGACAAGCTGAGTGGAACCCTAAACCTACTGACTGTGAATAGGCTGGAAAGGATTTGTGGGTGAAGCCTAGATAGGGCTTTTGCTTGGATCCTGAATATTAGGGTCCTGAACTATATGTCAACTAGTTTGCTTTCTCCTCCAAAATAAAGTTAGTTTTGTTTCCACTTACCATGACTCCTGTGTGTGCCTGTATGAGGGGGAAGATAAATACTATTAAAGGTGACCATATTGTTCTCCCTCGAATCAGAAGTATGAGGATGGCTGTAGGTAAATAATCTGTCTCATTAGAGTTCCTATTTTAAAAAGGACACAGATATCAGAGTGAACCTGATCTTTGTTCCTGATATTTACAAGTGGCAGAAGGGTTAGAGAAGTAGATCATCATTAGGAACAATAGACCTAACTAGAAAGAATTACAATTTTTAAAGATGCAGTCTATTTTTTTTAAAGAAGTCTGACTCAAACTAAATGTCATCAGCCAAAGTAACATCTTGTTATTTGTCCTATTATCTAAAAAGATACAAGCATAATTAAAGATCTGCAATAATTCTTCCTAGAGATCTAAATATTAAACCCAATATTACCATATTAGGGTCATAATAAGTATGTTCTCACAGGAAATAATCCCTCCCACTGACGGACTAGCAATGCCAAAATACACAGAGAATAAGAAACTAGATACCAAAAGCCCACTTACAGAAAATGGCAGTTAAACAGATATAAAACACAGTTGTGCCCGCCCATGCATAGGCAATTCAATTGGACAGAGCACAGCAAACACTAATTCAGGGGATCTAACACAAAAAAAGCCACGTTATTTTCCATTTATATCTTTGTGAGGGCATATCACCAACCTATTAGACCCTATTTAACTTAAAAAGAAATAATATAATCTTTCTGTTCCTTAAAGATGGTGAACTTTTTGATTTTAACAAAAGCCAGAGCATACTTAATAGTGACTAATGAGAAAACTAAATGTTGGTTATATTTGACTTACACACGTAAAAAAAAGTAGTTGTATTTCACTCAAATTATCTCTTTCACGCTATGTAAGAAACAAAAAAATTGATCTTTTTTATGTTTTTCCATGCTCCAAAGATTACCCGAATGCAAAAATACCGCCTTTCATCTTAGAATCTGTTTTACAAAAACACAAAGGAAATGACTGAACAAGCTATTCTGAAAAATCAACAAAGATCATTGTGACAATCTGGGGACACTGTGTGTACAGTTAATGAAGTCTACATGAAATTATGAACTCATACCAAGCTGCAAACTGCCTTTTGAAATATGCAACCACTTTGTCTTCTTTGTTGGATTTTGCCTCCATTTTTGACTGAAATTCCAAAGGGTCGTGACAAAGGAATAGCAAAAGGTGGTCAATGATTTAAAGTATTCTCCCATTGAAATGGAGTTCTAAGCAAGACTGGCTTCCAACCCAAAGAACTGATTTATCAGCAATGGAGTCATCTGGTAGAAGTCTCTAGTCAACTGAGGAGGCTAACCTGGAGGTTATCTGACAAAGAGATTTGGAAGTTACAAAAGGGCAGAAATGGCCTCTCTCTGTTCTTTCTTCCAGTTCTAGAGAAGGAGAAGCAACGCAGCATTTCTAGCCTGTGACCCTACCTACCTGCCATCCTGAATGCAGATGGTCCCTCAAAGACTCACAGATGAGCTAGTGACAGGATTTTTAGTGTTTTCTAGATAATCTATACTCTCTGTGACTCTCTTAAACTATTAAAGAGCATTAATGGGTTAGACTGTGGGTAATGTGTCTGTGTTTGTTATATGCTACACTTAGTACATGCCTCTTCAGAGAATTAGAGTAACCCAGAAAGCTCAGACCTCCAGTGAAATTCTGCAAGAGGGAGTGTTTAAACTCAGAGCATTTGGGGATCAGCATTGGTTCTCGGGGGTTGAGACAAATGAGAGTTTGTGCCCCAAAAATAAGCCAGAGAAGCCAAGGAAGTAAAGAGTGGTGCAGCCTGTTGAGAACCAAGGAAGATTAATCCTCTTCTACTCTCAGGTGCTCCCACAGGAGCCTGAGCCCCTCCCACCTCTACCTCTTACAGATCAAGGGACCCCTACACCCACCTCCTCCGAATATGAATGGGCAGCATTACAATCTGTCATATGGGCTTGCAGTGCCATTCACATTTGGTCCAGGCACTCCCCTCATGATGGAAGAGCAGCCAGGCCACATCTGAGTGAGTGGTGATTGAATCTTGCATGTAGTATTGTAGCACCACACAGGTAAAGGCCAGTGGTCAAACCATGGTGCTGGTTTCTCTCTCCTGCCTCATTTCTGTAGCCTATGCCCCCACAAACCAGAAGCGATATCCACTGAGTGGCTGAGAGAGGGCTCTCAACTAGGATCTTTGACTGTCATTCACATCTCTAGTATTTCGGACCTTTTTCCTGGTTCTTGATAGAACATTTCAACTTATCTGCACCAAAACCTATCATACCTAGTCTATACTAGTACAGTACATTTCTGCATATCCTTACAGTTTTCAAGATGAATATATGTTTCATCCGAGATTTTGTGGTTCCTTCAGACCTGATTTTCTACTACGTTGCCTACTAAAACTAATGTAATCTTGAAGAATTTCTGAAAATTCTTTCCTCAAAAGGTGTTAATAACTTTTCTTCTTGCATATTGTATAGTCCTTTCTTACTGGGAGTTTGAAGGGACAAACATAGAAATCTCATGGCAACAGAATCTCCTCCTCATATTGGAAAACAAATAAATTAAATCAAACCAGATTAGTTTGATTTATATTATTTTCCAGAATGTTTACAATAATGTCTATGTGTTCGGACACAGGATAAAAGTGGTTTAGTAATTGAAACTTTGCAGACAATCTAAGGCTAAGTCTATACTGACGGTGGCAAAATCACCACCGTCAGCCTGATCTTCTAGGTTCAATTGACCGCTCTGTGTAGATGGGCTCAGTCGACCTGGAAATCACAATAGCAACTCCAGCCCCAGAACCTGAGTATTGGTAAGCCAACCGGAAGGCATTTCCGGTTGGCTTATCATAGTGTGTAGCGAGCTCTTAGTAAGACATCAGGAGATATGCAAGGTATTTTATGTACCTTGAGTATCTCCTGTCGACTGCCGCCAAAAAGTGTGGCAAGCATAGACTAGGGCTGAATATCATCATACCTGCTTGGAAGAACAGCAGATATTTGTTCTCTGAACAAATCAAAGCAAAACATTAGTTTCTCCAACATCATCCACAAAGGACAGTCCTTAGTCAGAGGAATTGACAAAACCAATGGTAGGAGATGTAAATTGAACATTTAATTTAACAGGTCCTGGAATTAATAATTTTAATAATATTAAGAAAACTCAAAGGAAGATCACATACATTGTTGTTTAAAAAACACACTAGGGAAATACTAAGGAAATAATGCTTTACTTCCAAACCTTAAATTAACCAAATGAAAACATTTGTGACCTCCACTTTTACTGCTGAGAAACCTCACTATAAAACTTCTTATTCAAAGCTTACATTTAAAAAAAAAAATAAAGTAGCTAAATTAGTGGGGGGATAACATCAAGATCATTTTAAAACGAGGGATTTTAATCCTCCAACTCTGTTCAACAGGAAAAAGACATCATATATTAAACCAATTTATCTGCATGTTACAGGCCTTCTGTTAATGGAAAGTAAAATTAATAATGTCCACCATTTCTTAAATCAAAATATGTTTTATTTTACCCTCCCCCTCCCCCCCGATAAAAAGCCCCAGGATGTCAGAACTGTTAGATAGTTCCTTTAATCTATTGGACCATATGCATGCTTAAAACTTATTTCAGCAAGGCCAAGTCATCAGTTTGAATCCACTCCAATTAGCCACCTATATGATATGGGGTTTTATTCTTCAGTGTGATTTCTCCTAAATAGAGCCTTAACTCAGTAAAGCCCTTAAGCACATGCTTAAAATGCATCACTGAATCGGTATGGATTTAACCACATGCTTAAAGTTAATGTGTGCCTAAATGCTTTAATGATGAGTGAGTTCACAGTTCTAATAACTTCTATATAAAAAGTATTTGCTCACTGGACAATAGTAGAGAGAATTCCAGAGTAAGTGTCAGATGTAAATTAGCAGTATAAGAAGAATGTATTCTAGCTAGCTAACAAGGATTTAGACAAATGAGTGATGAAAAACCCCAATGGAAAGAAAGAGGATAAAAGAGAGTCAAGACTTCACACTTAAAGACCATTAACTCTTCAAGGAGTTCTGAAGAATGTACCAAATATGTAAAAAATTCCTTAAGTGTAAGGATAATCATTATGCACCAAAATCAGAAAAGAAAAAAAAATTCCCCTGCAAATTCCTGATTACCTTATTTCAAAAATACACACAACATAATACCTTTGTTTAATTATAGGTTAGAGGTTTATCATAGGTTAGAGGTTTACTGCAGGAGCAGGTAGATGAGGCTCTGTGGCCTGCGTTGTGCAGGAGGTCAGACTAGATGATCATATTGGTCCCTTCTGACGTTAGTCTTTGAGTCTATAATTTTCTTTGGTTATTGTAAAATGTTCCCTATACACACTGAAAGTTTAGTTTTATTATACTTGGAAAACAAGGTTAGAAAGTTACACCACACTAAACTCATATCTTCTAAAATAATGCATTTACATTCTTGTCCAATCAAAACACATCTGTTAAAATACCAATTATAACAACATTAGAAAGAATTACATACTGTGCAACTGGCCAGATTTGGGCCATTTACCCAGGTCTCCAGTTGTTGAATGCTGAAGTAATTGACCTCAGTCATGTGAGAACATTGACAAGAATGAGTTGGCTTCCAGCCCAGAGAACCTTCAAAATCACTTCTGAGGCTCTTAATATTTCATTACTTGTTTTTGCACTGGATATACTGGTAACATAAACAAAAAACAAAAGCTTACCACATATATTATTTTTGCTTTTTGTTGAACAGCCTAATTAAATAACAAAATTTATTAGTCATTTTTAGTTAAGCTTCTGCTCTGATTGATGGATAAGTTTGAGTAACATAATATTTGCTCAAAACATGCTCTCTCATTAGTTTTTTCAGTATAGATTAATAGTTTTTAAGGCCAGAAGGGGCCACGGTAATCAAATACTCTGACCTCCCGCACAGAACCTTCTTTTTGAACTATAATCTACTAGTGAGCTTAAAACTACATGTAAAAAAATAAGAAAAAATAATTTTTAGAAATTCTGACCAATTTGATATTTGTCATACCTGGCAATATTTACCAAAAAGCATATTTCTGTTCTAAACAATGACCATGTAAAAAGAGCAATCTACTGTTTGTTCATCCTTGTGTCTCTCTGACTTCACATAACATTTCTCATATTACAAGTATTAAGTTAGGGGGTTTTCCCGCTGTCAGACCGTAACAAATTTATGGTGGGATCTGAAAGTCAAACTCTGTTCTTTCATTTACATGCACCATCACCATTAAGAATTTGCACATCAAATTACGCTCTCTTTTGACAATTGTGAAACTCTCACAGTTATGAAGAAAACCCAAAATAAGAACGTTGTATACATCAATGGAATGTTCACATCCTTAAATCTGAAGCCAGCTTGTGGTCTGAACTGCCACATTCATCTAAATGAGCTGTTAACTCTGCAACCTAAAAAAGACAGTTTAAATGTCAATATTAATTGCTTTGTTAAACCTTTCAGTAAAAGCATCCAGTTACTGTGACAAATTCCTTGGCTTACAAGCACAAGTTCTGACATCTGTAGCATTAGATGACAAATGGAGCTGAAGACACATATATCTGATGACAAGCGTTCTATGATGTAATTATGATGACTGCACCGATGTTTGCACTTAAAGGGGTGATAAGGGGATGGATTCCTCCTGTCTTGCATCTTGTGTAGCAGTTATTTACAGCTGTGCAAATACGTGAAAAGTTATTGTAAATTCTACAATGTACAATCAGTTGAGTCATAATTCCAGCACATATCCATACTTCTTAAGACATACCATGTACATACATCATGCAAAAATATTAATAATCAGCAAGTTACTAGTTTTCCGATGACACCTTTTTGACACAGATTATAACCGAAGTGAGTTGAGGCACACTGAATTGCTCAGGCCAGCTGAAACTCATTACTAGGTATCAGTGAGCCCCTGGCCCTCTGGAACTGGGATGATATTAAGGTCACAATCTTCGAAGGTACAAAGGACTGGAGCTCCTCTCCTCTCCTGACCACCAGCCAGCTGCTCCAGGGAGCCTGTTACTCCCCTACACCCTCTCGATAATTATCCAGAACAACGTGAAAACATTTTCTTAATATCAAATTGCTGCCTCTCTCCTGGAATATGACAAAACAGTTTAGTTTAAATAGGACAATCAAAAATTATTTTCCCCCTCCTTCACACTCTCCTTTATGGGAACACATTTACTTCAGTACAAGGTCTTAATACTGACAAAAAGGAACCTGTTTGTAGGCGTTTCTTTTTTAAAATACTAGTCGCACTTATTTCACAGCCATTGTGAAATAGTTTTATTTTTAAAATAGTTTCATTGTAAATTCACCCAGGGACAAATAGATGCATTTTATAAATCTGACATTCTACCATAAACAATTAAGTAACCTACATCCTTGTTACTTGACTAAAAGTTGTTTCAAAGATACTGGTATAAGAACATCAACATTTTTCACAGAAGAATGAACAAGTTATATATGAATTTACTTGATAACTTTTGTGTATGTCCTCTAGCATAATCCAGTAAACAGGCTGCTATAAGTCTAAATTTTGAGACTTTTTACCTTCTATATTTAAAAAACATATCAAAGTGGAAGGAACAAGTTCAATTAAGAAGAAAACAATACATTCTGATGTATTTAAATAACTCAAATGTCATCATGCACTAATCAACATTAAAAAATATTTCAAATTATTTTGCTTTCACAATGCATGTTCTTATTTCATTTGAGAAATATAATTGTGTTTATGATGACCTTTAAAGCATATTTTCACTACTTGATAGCAACTTCCTGGTAAATTCCATTCAACCACAGTTGAGTTTTCATAATTGAAATCCTCTATCTTTCAGACAAGCATTTGGTAGAATTTCCTCTGTTTAATTTAGTCTTTGCAGCATTTGAAATTAATATTCAATTTGACTTTTAGGGAGACTAAGATAATGAAACTGTTCATCTATATGGTCAGTGTCCACTAATATAGCAAATAGAGTTTATTACATCTCAAATCAATAAATATTTCATTATAATTAAATGTTAAACTGATGCGTGCATTAGTCAATGACAAAACCATAGTTAAAATGGTATGTATAGTTTTCAAACTATTCTTTATATCTTATTGTATTTATTTAATGTAAAACACCATAGAAATCCAAGGAAAAAGTTATTGTTTTCATTATTATAAGTGTCTGAATCACAATTGCAACAATTTAATAATTAAAATAATCATTTAATTTTAAAAAATATTACTTCCAGTGCTTAGATTTTAGTGATACACCAGAACAACACAGAAAAGAAACATAGAAAAGTTGCAAGTCATGCTATTTTGTAACTGATAGCTACTGTTTTACAGAATAGTGCAAAATCTTAAAATTAAAGTTAACAGTTTACAGAATCTATAATTATTGAAAGGACTTGAAGTACTGTAAGCAATTATTCACAAACTAAAAATGGAATGCACTTATTTTTCTCTTTTACAATGTTATTGTTAGTCAGACAAAATAAATTTCTCACTTATTTCTTCCTAAATCATTCATTAAAAATGCTAGTTTTCTCATTGAAGAAAAGTAGACATTTGCATCTCCATCCCGCCAAACTAACCTTCCTTGCTTTTAACTGTCTGCCAGTGGACAGAGAAAGAGCAGCATGAGGATTTTGGAAGAAAATCCTATTTTTTAATGTATTTTAATTCCCTTTCTCCCCAAACACATGCCAGTGATTAAGATCCAGTACAGACCGACCACATTCAGTGGCCCATTTCCCATACGCTGTTCATTTGTCTGCATATGGATATCAGTTATCCTGTTACAGTATAAAGAAGGTTTTTGATGTATCTACTCTATGAGGAATACTCATAATTCGAGTGCAATTCCACAGGAATTTTTTTTTATGATTTGTACCATCAATTTTCAGCCAGACACTTTCCAAAGAGTTGAAAATTTCAGAGGACATCCATTACAGATTTTTAAATAAATAAAAAGAATTAGACTTGCACATTTTTATTGGCAAGTTAAAGAAGCATGGATTGGTTGGATAAGTGGATTATAAGGTGTATAGAAAGATGACTAGATCAACAGGCTCAATGTCTAGTTGGCAGCTGGTAACAAATGAAGTTCCCCAGGGGTTGATGATGTGCCCAGTTTTCTTCAACATCTTCATTAATGATCTGGAGGATGGGGATGGATTGCACTTTCAGCAAGTTTGCAGATGACACTAAACTGGGGGGAGTGGCATACACACCAGAAGGTAGAGATAGGATACAGAGTGACCTAGACAAATTGGAGGACTGGGCCAAAAGATATCTGATGAGTTTCAATAAAAACAAGTGCAGAATCCTGCATTTAGTATGGAAGAATCCCGTGCACTGCTACAGACTGGGGACTGAATGGATAGGCAGCAATTCTGCAAAAAAGGACCTGGGGGTTACAGTGGAGAATAAGCAGGATGTGAGTCAACTGTGTGCCATTATTGCCAAGAAGGCTAATGCCATACTGGGCTGCATTAGTAGGAACATTGCCAGCAGATCGGGGAAAGCAATTATTCCCCCCATATGGCATTGGTGAAGCCTCATTTGGAGTACTGTGACCACTATGGAAAGGATGTGTACAAGTTGGAAAGAGTCCAGCAAAAGGCAACAAAAATTATTAGGGGGCTGAGCACATGACTTATGAAGAGAAGCTGAAGGAACTGGGCTTGTTTACCTTGCAAAAGAGAAGGAAGGAAGGAGGATTTGATAGCAGCCTTTAAGGAACTGAAAGGGGGTTCTCGGGAGGATGGTACTAAGCTGTTTTCAGTGGTAGTAGATGACAAAACTAGGAACAATGGTCTGAGGTTGCAGTGGAGTAACTCTTGGTTGGATATTAGCAAAATCTTTTTCACTGGTAGGGTGGTGAAGCAGTGGAATGAGTTATCAAGGGAGATGGTGGAATCTCCATCCTTAGAGGTTTTTAAGGTGTGGCTTGACAAATCTCTTTCTGGGATGATTTAATTGGGGTTGTTCCTGCTTTGAGCAGGGGAGTTGGAATAGATGACCTTCTGATGTACTTTCCAGCCCTAATCTTCTATGATTCTATGTTCATTTCATCGTACAAACTAGATATTCCTTTTGAAAGTAAGAATAGAAGACAAGAGTCATTTTAACATATAAAAATGTTGACTATCTGCATCAATCCCTACTAAAATGCCGAAATTTCCCTTTACTTTTTTACCTCGTGGATAAAATGCTATTCTTATGTCTTTGTATTCATTATTTTTAAAGTTTGTGCAGTTCTAATCAACTATAGTTTTCATAATTGTTAAATGTTTCACTACTAGAAATGCCATCCTTTGTAATATATAGTGATGGGGTGCACTAGGCCCAGAGACCCCCCCTAGCTGGAGGCCTCAGGCCCTACAACATCCCATCCCAGAAAGGAGCAGAAGCCATCCAAGCAGCCTAGAGTGGTTGAGGAGAAGCACTCAATGAAAGAAGCTGTAGGGAGCAGTCAATCAGTACCCAGCAGACTCTCATAAAAGAAATGCAGAGCCAGAGTCATTCAGTTGCTGCCTGGAGCTGAAGGAGAATGGATATTGTTCCTGGTTGGCTGAGAGAGAAGCAGGCCTACAGACAGATCAATTGCTGGCAGGGACTGGGAGGGCAAGAGGGAGCTCCTGGCTGGTGGCCATGGGGACTATAGATAGAACAATTGGGACTAAAGATAGAACAATTGGGACCAAAGATAGAACAATTGGGACCAGAAAGGCCCAGAAATGGTGAAGATTCTCCAGGGAGGAAGCTGGGGGGCACACCCCCCTATCAGGGACAAGGGACTATTTGAACAGATTAAAGACTAGTGACACACCCGACTGGAGGGGGTATTCACAAGAGGTGGTTGGCACACCATTACATTTTGGTACTAGAGTCGGATCTTTTAGACTGACACCTGACCAACAAGGGGCAATAGAAGAAGTGATCCACCTGCTAGTGGCAAGAGAATAGCAGCAGGTAGCTGTGATGCAGCAGCACCACACTCAGGCCCTGCTGACACAGCTGATGGAAACAACAGGAGGCCCACTTTGTGACATAACCATGATGGTGAGAGATCTACTCCAAATAGCAGGAGTAGATAAGATTCATTTTAGTCACAACACACCTGGTCATGTAGCGGGTTTAGGAGGTGGGAGGCTCAATCCTAGGCACAGAGATGTTATGGATGTGGACGGCTAGGGCATTTAAGAAGGGCTTGCCCTGGCAGAAACCAAGAGTGATCCATGTGGCTTGAACGGTGATGCTCTTAACAGCTTGAAACACAAAATTCAGCTTCAAAGGCATGTCTCACAGACACTTAGGAAAGTTAAAATGAATTAACTAGAAGTGTGAAGTTATAGTGCATTAGTTAAAGCACATTAAACCCCAGTGTGAACACTTATGCAAAAGTAGAGAGGCCTTCGTTTGCTTTAGTTTAGGTCGGAGATTAAGCTAAAGTGAATTCAGGGTATGTCTACACTAAAAACACTGCAATGGCACACCTGCTGCACTAGAGAGATTGAAGGGGTCCTTCCATCGCTGTAGTAAATTCACCTATCCAAGAGGTGAATTCTCCTGTCAACATACCAGCTACCACTGTCTGTAGTTGAGCTTAAGTTGGCTTAAATACATCGCTCAGAAATGTGAATTTTCACACCCCTGAATGCCACAACTAGGTTGCTCTAAATTTTAGGTGTGCACCAGGCCTAAGGCCACTTTACTACTAAATGAAAAGTGAACATGCAGGGATTTAATGGGCTTTAACTAATGCACTTTCATTTCACATCTTTAGTTAATTTGCCTTCATTTTCCTGAGTTTCTCCATGAAGACATTCCCTAAACAATATATCTGTAGCAAACTCAGCATTTTATTCCTGTTGCTTTCTAAGGGTTAGTCTCCCTGAAAAGTTACATCAGCATAGCTACATTTTTCAGGGGTATAAAAAATCTGGTTGCCTGAGAAACATAGTTAAATCAGCCTATCCGTTGGTGTGGACAGAAGATTGACAGAAAAATTCTTGAACTTAAAGAAGTGAGAGAGATGCTTTAAACTAGTTTTTCTTTCGCTACTTCCGCTCTACCTTTCTCAAAGCTTACTGCTCTAGAGATATCATAAAAGATGACAGCTCCCTGTGCTGCTGAGTGGAGAGAAGAAAGCAGTAAGAGAAAGATTTTTCAAAATTTTTAGATTAAAAAATGTAGGAAGAAGTTTTCTTTTTCTGAAGGGAAAAGTGATGTGTGCTTACTGCTGGGTAGCAGAAAATCTGGGGTAGACAGCTGTTGCATAGTCTGCTTCATTCTGTGGTTCAGAATGACTAATTTCTGTACTTATCTCCTGACACTGCCATGAAAGGGCTAAACCCACTGACTGAGAATCAACAACAGAGTCCTGTGGCACTTCCAAAGACTAACAGACTAACACAGCTACCCCTTTGGAACTTGACTGAGAATCAGTGGCTGCTAACCTGAAAGAGAATTATAATATTCCTCTCTCCTTGATCACACTCCTCCTACTTGCTTACCACTCTCCCTCTTGAGTTTTTAGAGCTTGAAGTGACAACAACTAAGAATCAGAAGCCACGCTGCTCAGGGAGGAAAGAAGGCTATATATGATTGGAATTGTGTACCAAGGAGCCAATACTGGCCATCAATGATCCTTGATCAATAGTGGAAATGTTCAAAAAAATCTTTCAAAAAGCTGATCAGTTTTTTCTAAATAGCAGTGGCTTTAACATTTTGAAAAGTGTCTGTGGTTGAACGAACTGAAGTAGTAACTGCAGGACACTAGGAATCAATGGTACTGTCAGCAACTTATATTTTAAAGAAGAAAGGATCCCACAGTCAGAAAACACTGCAATAGAAAAAGACGTCAATATTTAATAGAACGTACGATCAGGCTACTTCGATTCTAGGCTCTTCCTATGGCATGATAAAGGCTGATTCTAATAATTAGACAAAAGAAATAGCTGAAAGATGTCACTACCTGTTAAAATGGGGTGAATGGGAGCAAAACATAAGCTAAAACTTAACTGAGTCCAATAACATACGTACATGCTGGGCTATGACATCAGGAATTATGTATGCAAACTAGATTAATTGCTATAGTATACAATCAAGAAGAGAAGTAGACTTGAACTCTATCAATTTCAAACTAACTTAGAAATATTGTGAAAATGACAGTCAGCTGGACAGAAGCAGCAGGACAGACTGCACCATGGCAGATCACCTCACCTGAGATTAATCAGGAAATACTCTGCACAAAGCAGCACTAAACAGAGATCCTATCCTGCCCTCCCATATTTAGAGGCTTTCTTAAGGACCTTTACAAAATCTAAATCTTCTGAGAATACAAGCTTCAGTTAAAGCTCACAGGGAAAACAAAATCACTGGAATAATTGTCCTTTTCTTATATCCCAGAAGCAATTAAATGTAAACTTTTTATGGCTATTTTTTCTTAAAGGGTTTATTTACACTAAACAAACTACTGACTACATAGAGGCTTGCAACTAATCTTAGAGGAAAGTTAAATGATTTACTATTGGGAACTTTTTATTTTGCTTTAAGAACAAATAAAAGTGTTACTGCTGGCAGTCAAATCTTCTGAATTAAAAAGTATGAAGTTGCATACTCACCAGTTTTCCAAATACCTATTTTGAGCAATTCAGCAGATATAGAGATATACCAAATGTTTAATGGTAGCATTATAGAAAGCTGAATTAGAAACAAAACACTAGCTAGAAAAATAAATCATAGAGTAACATGTATTACATTTGATTGTTTAGTCTTGCAGGATGTTCAAAATGAAAACCAGTATCAGTCTGGAACTCCCATAAGCCCACAAAACACATATTAGATATTACTTTTTCTATTATATTTTGTTGAGAACATGGTCCTTTTCTCATCACTATAAAAATACAGTAGTTAGAATAGCTACTTTTCATTAAGTGAATGAACCAGGAGTTAAAACTCAAACTTCAAATCATAATTAAAAAGATAGTTATTTATTCCCTTTTCATCAATCAATCAATGGCACCACTCTGTACAGAGCATGGTGTATGCACCAATGAATTCTTTTCTGGCTGCCGAGTCTCTTCTAGGTGAATGATAGCCCTGTCCACAGGTAGGGCACACCCAGGCACTAGCAATGCTCTTAAACTGAGCTGCAGATTCCTTCCTCCTCTGAAACCAGTCATCATAAAATTGGATCCAATGTGCCTCACTCCATCTATAAGCTAATTCTGTCAACCAGAGTGGCACTCTGCGCTCCTTTCCTAATCATCCCAGAGATTCCAAGGGATAATAAATTATCTTTGCAAGCTTCCTGAAATCTGCACGGCCTCTCTTTCTAGACCCTTCACAAGCTTCAGAGCACAGCACATTCCTCAAGATTCTGTAATTTGGCATTCACTTTATGTGTCTAAGCCACCTGAATCTTTTCTTACTAATCAACTTCCTCATGAATGACATCCAACACATTTGTCACCCTGTCTTGCCATCTTCCTCAAAGAATTTTACACAAGGATGTGATATGAAAGCTGCTTAGTCTTTTGGTATGTCTGGTGTAAGTCTTCCATGTTTCTGAACCATGTAGAAGAGTGGGTAAAACACATTTCTCATAAAGATGGATTTTCACCTTAGTTGACAATTTGTTCCAGGTTCTGTCTTGCAAAAGACCAAAATTCCTGGCTGCTTTGCCAATTTTACTAGTAAGCGCAGCATCAAGATATACATTGCTGGTAACTGTAGAGCCAAGGTAACAAAACTGGTCATTGGTCAACAACATATAGATGAATACCATCCAAAGGTGGTATATGGAACTGGTTCTGAAGAGCCTTAGTGAAAAACAGTCATCTTCAAGCTCATTCCTAGCCCAAAGATTACATTTTAGCAATCAACTATTATGCAAATTACTCATTTTTTAAAAAAAATAAGTGCTTTCTGTATCTAAAAAATAAAATTGACTAATGCATCATGGAAACATTAAAGACCTTATTTTGAATACGGTTTGCTTATACTGTTGACCTAAAGAGTTAAGGTAATTAAGCATACATTATGATAGTCATATCTACTTCTGCCCTCTAGGCAAAGGCGGCCACATCCTCCACCGTTTTCCAGCCCTTCTGTGGCAGTGTAAGACCAGTTTTACACTAGTGTAGTCCCTAGACACTAAAAGCACTCCTTAAATTAGCATGGGGAGAAGTTCCAGTGTGGTAGCTGTGTTAGTCTTTATATAGCAAAAACAACAGAAGTCCTGTGGCACCTTAAATTAACAGTATTTTAAGATTCCTGAGGTTTCCACTTAGCAGGTGCATATCTAATAATGGGACAAGAGTTAAATGGAAGGAACTTCCTCACAACATTGCCACATTTATAGCAGTTTGTAGTTGTTTCAGCTACCATCTTCTACTCCCTCACTTTCCTACAAACCCTGCTTTCCTCACTAGACTGCTCCCTGTTAAGTGTCTCTAAGGGCTTGTTTACACAGCAGGTGGGATTGTAATTCGATCCTAGAGAGTTCTGGGATAGAGTCTGGAGGCCAGCGAAAGACAAGAGCACTGGTTAAGTAATGCTTTTAAGTAGTTTGTCTATTGCTGTTGAAAGAAGTTGGTAGCATCATACTAAGGCCAACACTAGAAATCTAGCAAAATTAGTACAAAACCCAAAGGAAGTGTGTAAAATGCAAGACTATGCATTAATCAAAATTCTCTGCTTTACTTCCATAAACTGTCTAAAAACGTCCATGCTTTTTTTAAACTTGTTCAAAAAAAACCTTTCAATTTTCTTTATAACCTATGTGTACTTTTGCTTCCTTTATTGTCTGCAAAAAAGGCTAGCATAATTAACGATTAAAAGGGTAGTATTTAACTAGTCTATGAAATAAGTTCAAGGATGTAATGTGATTTAGAACTGATTTATTTAATTTCAGGCTTTGTTAACTGAACAACGTATTTTTAGCAGAGATATGAAAAGGGTAATATTTACTGTCTGTCTTGAGGTGACACCTTTTCTACAATAAAGGCTAGTCTGATTGTACAAATTATTCAACCGGTACCAGTTGTTTGTGTGCTCTATGCATCAACAATGCTTGGCAGTCATTAACCTTTTAAGGCTACAGAAATTTATGCAATTAGCCTGAGGGAAATGATTTTTCTTGGTTGCATAATAATTGTACATGAAGTCCGAAACATTTAGTATATGGCATATTTCCAGGAATTACAGATATATTATTGAATGGCAGACAAAAAAACCTCACTTGTCCGTTTTAACACACGCATATACCAAAAATACAATATGAACTTTAAAGCCATATGCTTACTTTTCATTTTTAACCACAGGTTTGAAGAAAAGATGTCTTCACTTATCACACTGAGTTGTGGTCTGGTGCACAGCCACATTTATTCAATGAGCATCTTTCCACCGATTTCAATGGGCTTTGGATCTGGCTGTTATTATGGGGATCCTCTAAAAAGGGGGAAGGTGGAGACTGGGGGAAAACAACTGTTTACCAATAAACAAGTCCCATATAATTGTCCTCCAAGATCTAACACAGTTGGAAAGAAATCAATTACTGTATGTTATGGATCAGCGTAGCATACTAGTATCTAATACAGCATCTGGTAAAAGAAGGCGGCCTCCAATTCCCATATTGTTGTATGCTATGTGCCAGCATCCAATAGCTCATTTGTCCATTTAGATTTCAAAGAAAGTAGAGTTAAGTCAGTGCTGGCCACTTTTGAAAATCCCATCTCCACCTTTTCCTAACCTGCTGGGCCCAACCAGTAGAAATCTTCAAATCAAAAAGTTTCTTTATGCTATTCACAGGCCACCTAGTCTCCTCTACCCAGAATCTTAAAATTTTAATTTTCTATATTTTCAGATGAACATTTCAATCATCTTTGATTCCTATTCTATTGTATAATATTTTTAAATATTACAGTGTTTCATCCCAGAGGCTGTTCCATTTTAGTGCCAAATTCAGTCATACTTGCGTGTGCAGTACTATTACAAAGTAGAGTGGAATTTTGGGGGATGAAAGGCCCAGCATACAGTTAGGATATATTATTGTCTGACTTTTATTATTTTACTTTTCGGTAGACTGGAAGGGGGATTTTTAAGGGCAGGAGAGCTGACACTATTTGACCTTAAAGGCCCCTTCAGATCCAAGCAGTCTTCTGTGCATCAAGAGAAGAAAAGATTGAGAACATGAAAAAAGAGGGCAACAGGGATGGTGCTAGCAATCACAAGCTACTCAAATTGAGCATACAGTCAAAAAAGCCAGGCAGATCACAACAGTTCTTTCTGGGGCAACAAGCTCATTACCCCAAGAAAACAAATCTTATTTTGTGTGTGTCATTTTAGAAGGGAAAGAGGTAAAGGCAAATCCAAATATAAAATGGCATAAATCCCAGGCTCCTTTTCCTTCAAGAGTGTTGGACTCGTGCCAGTATGAGAATACCTCTTCACTATCTTGAGCCTTACTTGAACTTCTGTTTAATTTCCACTCACAAGTTTCTCCAAGACTTTGATTGGTATGATACCATTTTTGCTTATTTCTCCAAAAGGGAATAAATAACAAGCCCCAAACAGAAATTACTGCTATCTTTGTTTGAAACACTTGTGCAGACATTTTAACCGAAATTCTTGCTAATAGAGCAATAAGTTAGATAACTGTAGTGTATATCATTTGTCAAATATTGAATACAAATACACAGATTTAACTGGTTAAACTTAGCAGGTTATCTGACAACCAGCTACTGAAAATGTTAGAATTTATGTTGCATTGTAGTAAATTAAAAATACGCAAATAAAAAAGCATACAGTATGTATTGTGGCTAAAATCACTGTCAAATAGATATTTATCTCTATATAAATATATTTTAGAGATAGTAGTAAACTAGTCTGGGAAAAAATTATATGCTCTCCAGAAAAAAAGAGTATCTGGGGAGATGATGTGCCCCGATTTTCATTCCTGTTCTCATGCAGAGAAGAAGCATTGCAACCTCAGAGGTTTCCTCCTTCCCTGAAACTAGTGCGGATGCCATATGATTCTAATACTCTGAATATAAATTGGAAAGTGGCGCAAATATCAAATATACCTTACAGAGGTTACAAATAGAAAAAAATGAGGTTCAATTTGGAAAAATTCCAGTACTTACACATGGGGCTTATGAGGGAATAACGAGGAAAAGAAATGAAAAAGACTTTACAGAGTACATACATCTAATTAAATCATAACTTGGTTACAGCCATAAATTACATTCATAACATTAAATCCCCCACACTCAAAGTAAATAACATGTTTACATAAGATTACGTCACCATATATCCAAACTGTGCTAATAGGTCTAATTTAACTTTCAACTGTGAAACTGTCTAGAAAAACTGGTTGCAGTTTAAACCCCACAACAGAAATAGGTTTTCTGTTGTTGTTGCTGCTGTTTAACAGCTTGGCTCTGAAAAACTTTCCAAACTGAATCAAATAGTATAAACCTCAAAGATATACACTTTTAAAGACCAGAAACTGACTTTTATCTTCATTAATGTAATTTACTATTTAAAAAATCCTGTATTTTGAAAGTTTAGATAACAGAACATTCAAAAAATTAGATACAAACATATTACACACCTGTTGGGTCTAACTACAAAAATACAATTTGAAGACCCCTACAAGGAGACTAGACTTGCATATTTTCTAAAAACCCTATCTTTTAAAAATATGAATTGTTATATAATTCCCTTATGAAACATGAAAAATTGAAACTGAAAAGATATATATAGATTTCTTATTACCAGACAACTATATAGCAAGATTTAAGCCTGGTCAAATGAAAGGAAAAGCCAAAGAAAAATGACAGCAATATCATCTAACTACAATTGTTGCTACATTTTATTCTAATTTTTGGATTTTTTTTCTTATGTTGTGAGAAACCAGATTTATAATGTTTTTAAAACTCTGTTACACTGTTGCCTATATACATAATCAAATAGCTTTAAAAAAAGATTTAAGTTGGCATATGCATAGGAAAGCATCATCATGAAAGAGATGTGTGATCCAATTTAAGTCATTTTTTGTGCTATGGTAAATTATTCTGTGATGCCAAAACTCATAGATGTAGCTGCATAAAAATTCAAGATTATTGCTCCAGGATTTATATTGTGATATATGTAGGAATGAGAAAGGTTCCAGATTTCTTTAATTTTTTCTCAGTATATTTAAAAATTCTGATTTCTCTGCCACCATGACCATCTCTTCCCTCACCTTTCCACCCACACATCAATCCATTTCAGGATATTCATAAATTATTCAGAGTAAAACTCTGGCCCCATTGAAGTAAATGTCCAAATTCTCAGGATTTCAGCCTCAATTTTCAAATAAAAAATCCACAATGAGTTATTTATTGGCAAATAAATAGAATAATTACAAGAGGCAAAAAAAGATATTATACCCAAACACAAGATATTTTAAACAGTCATTAAATAATGCTGGAATATTTATTAGAACATGCATTATTGTTCCTGATGGATACTCTGACTCCTTCCACTTTTTTTAGTGGTGTCTGTACAAATTCTTCTGCATTTATTTAAAGAGAATAGCTTAGACGCTTAGAATACTGAACAATATTAGCCTCACACGTACCACATCAGTCTGGTTAAAGTTATTTTTAATTCAGTTCAGTATTGCCAGTTGAAATGGTCCTATTATTGTTACAGACACTATACAGTTAGAGGAGTAGCCGTGTTAATCTGTATATATCAAAAACAATGAAAGTCCTGTGGCATCTTAAAGACTAACAAATTACTTTGGGCATGAGCTCTCATGGGATGCAACCCACTTCATCAGGTGCATCTGACGAAGTGGGTTGCAGCCCACGAAAGCTTATGCCCAAAGCAATTTGTTAGTTTAGACACTATACACACTCTTAAAATGTAAGTACTGTATAGCATTAGGACACTGAGTGGTTCAGGAGATAAAAAAATTTTCATCTGTAGGTCATTAGCTCAAAAGAAAATTCTTGTCTGCTTCCAAAGAGTTTCACAGCTTAGCCTCTACCCCTACCTATCTGACCTTTTATCTTATTTCAAGGTCAGCTGCCTTCTACAGTCACATCACTTGATCACACACTTCATAAGGCATTCACTTCCATCTCCAACACATATTGAAAAACAATACATATCCCAGCTTTACAGAATTATAGAAGATTGGGGTTGGAAGGGACATCAGGAAGTCATCTAGTCCAGCCCCCTATTCTCAAAGCAGGAACAACCCCAATTAAATCATCCCAGCCAGGGATTTGTCAAGTTGCACCTGAAAAAACCTCAACCATGGAGATTCCACCATCTCACTAGGTAACCCATTCCACTGCTTCACCACCCTCCTAGTAAAAAAGATTTTCCTAATATCCAACCAACACCTCCCCCACTGCAGCTTGAGACCATTGCTCCTAGTTCTGCCAATCTGCTACTACTGAAAACAGTCTAGCTATCAAAACCCCCTCATTCAGTGTATACCACAATTGAATCTGTGCTAAATTCCCAAAATGTTTATAATAAAAGTTGTTTTCAGTGTTTTATAGCAGTGCTGGTCCCAGGATATTAGAGAGACAAGGTGCATGAGGTAATATCTTTCATTGGATCAACTTCTGTTGGGGAAAGAGAAAAGTTTTGGAGTTTTCACAGAACTGTTTTTCAGGTCTGGCAAAGGTACTCAGAGTACCACAGCTAAATGTAAAAGTCGAACAGATAAGGAGTTAATAAATGTTGCAAGAGACCATTTAAGGTGAAGTAGGCTTTTAACATCTCTATAGTTGTAGGACAAAAGAGAATTATTGTTGTAATGAGCCAGAAAACCAATGTCTTTAACAATTCTATGATTTTTTGGTGTCCAAGGCCCTCTCTAAAATAGCATTTATGCCAGCAAAACTTTTGTCACTGAAGGATGTGAACCACCAGCCCCCACCCCACGCAACCTAAGTTTTGTAGGTGTAAGTG
This sequence comes from Pelusios castaneus, assembly GCA_007922175.1. Lineage (NCBI taxonomy): Eukaryota > Metazoa > Chordata > Testudines > Pelomedusidae > Pelusios > Pelusios castaneus. The sequence goes on from ML685786.1 coordinate 8,788,990, forward strand.
CTTATGTAGCCATGTTATGTCAATGGGAGAGAGTCTTCCTGCTGACAAATAAAGAGAGCCCTGCACAGATACAAAATGTGGATCTGGGCCCGATCTGCATTCGCTCAGTGTCAGTATCTATCCAATCCATAATCCGCATGCCAGGTTTTATGTGTATCCATATCCGCAACCAAACTTGGGCTCATTCAGTCAGCATTCTGGCCTTTGATTGCTCATATGGGCCCCACCCCCTTTTTCCTTTTCTTATTTATGGTTTGCGTGCTATGCCATCACCTTGGACACCAGTGAAATCTCTGATTGACCGCATGGCAAGCGAATTGCAAACAAGATAAGGAAGAAGTGGGCGAGGCCCACATGGGGAATAAGCCAATCAAAGTCCAGCATGCTGACTGACTGACAGAGAGCTGTCAGCCTGCTGGGACTGAGACTCTGATTGGCTGGCAGACCACAACCAGAGCTGAACTGGGATTGACTAGAACACTTCCTTGTTCCCCTGTGTGCTGCTGACGCACATCATAGCAGCTGCTGCAGTGATTGATCGCACCCTGGGCAGATAAAAATAGAATCTGCAACCAAAGGCCAATCTGCAACAACAGGTCTGCAGATTGATGTGGATACCCGCAGAAATGAAATGGATACCTGGGAATCTGCAGGACTCTACAAATAAAACTACCTAAATGAGCAGTGGTAGCTATGTTGGCAGGAAAGCATCTTCTGCTGCCATAGAACTGTGCATACAAGCTAAATTTATGTCACTTGGGAGATTATTTTTTTCCACACCTTTGAGCAACAAAAGTTTTGCTGGCATAAGAGCTGGTATAGACAAGGCCTAGCATAGTTCTGAATTAAGTTCCCAGATCAGAAGAAGAGCTCTGTATAAGCTTGAAAGATTGTGTCTTTCACCAGCAGAAGTTGGTCCCATAAAAGATATTACCTCACCCACCTTGTCTCTATAATATTTGTTCAGCCTTTACAGTTCTTTGTATAGACTAAATATCCCATTTATCCTTGAGTAAGTCCTAATTGACAAACACACAAGTTGAATAAAATATTCCTGGCATGTCCTTTCCTGGATCAGCAGCACATCTTGAGAGCTTAATGATGCTCATCAGTCTCCAGGAAGAAGCAGTAGTTGGGGTGAAAAGGCTGGAATCTGAGTTGCGAGGAGAGTAAAGGGGGTGGGACAGAGGAAGACCAAACTGCCTGACGCCCAGAGCCAGCAGTGATTCTGTTTGCTAATGTATAAACAAAATTTTGTGAACAAATAAAACATTGATCATATTGTGTACTTCTCCAGAGTAACCTAGTGGCTATCCCAAAATGCCCGGAGCCTCCTTTGTTACAGAAAATATTGTGTAATGCATGCTAACAGAGTGTGGCTTTGTTCCCCTGTAATGGCTACACCACCTACTGAGTTTTATGAGTTTCATCCTGCCTTTGAGTTAATGGACCTGATATTTCAGCTCAAACAATAAAGACTCGGCTTTAAATTCAGAGATTCTTGGTTCACTCCCTTGCAAGTGACATGAGAAGGGGCATAATTACAAATTGTCCCCATGCTAGTGGCTAAACTAAAAGCTAATTGTTTAAGTGTGGATTACGCAATAGGCCAACCAGGCAAGTTCATCAGAGGTCCACAAGAAAAAGAAATCTCCACACATCTGCAAAGATTAAATCTGGGTCATCTGACTCTAAAAACGTATGTGTCTAGTGCAGCATTTCTTAACCTTTAGTGGACCAGGGAACACCTAAAGGTATTAATTACTTTACCTGGAACACGTGATGAAAACATTCTCAAAAAAGCTGGTAACAGTAGCAGGAGATAAATGCCCCAGTCACAGCAAAGCTTCCAGGTGTGCATCAACATCCATGGCTGCATATCTGGGAGCTTTGCTGCGGCTGGGGTATTAAATTGCTCCTCTGCCTCCTCCACAGGCAGGGGTCAGGGAAGGTCACAGAACACCTGCACTATGTCTGAGGAGCACCGATGTTACATGAGGAACACAGCTCTAGTGCATGAGCTAAAGGACCAGATTCATTAGCTGAAGGAAAAAGCAGATACATAAACCACTACCTGTGATTTAATAGCCCTACAGGGGGATAAAGAGACTCCTTGTAAGGGTTGTGTGTTGAAGTTGATAGGGATTAGGGTGACCCAATAGCAAGTGTGAGAAATTGGGACAGGGTGGGAAGCAATAGCCGCCTATGTAAGAAAAAGCCCTGAATATTGGCACTGTCCCTATAAAATCGGGACATCTGGTCACCCTAACAGGGATTAAGGGGTTGTTCTGGGCTGCAGTAGCCTCGCCCACTGCAAGTCATGTAAGAATGGACGAGAAGTTTAGAAGAAGGACACAGCTCAGTAAGGGGTTCCTCTCAGAGGGAAGCAGATTGCTGAACTTTTCCACTTCCAGAGACAAGCCCTGTAGCAAGCAGAGCCTGTTCCTTGCCTAAAAGGATGCAGGTTTCCTGAGATGAGGTGGTGAGACTGTAAGCTATAATTTTTGCTAGAGAACCAGTAGCCTTTGAGTTGAACTATGGCCAATCTAGGGCTCCTCTGCAGGAAGGACGATCCGTATCCTGGCTGAGACTCTTTGTATGTTTTTTCCTTTGTTTATTTACTGTTGCTACTGCTGAATTATTTACTTGTTCCCTAGAATTTTAAAAGGAGAAATATCCAGAAGGGCTTGGCTAGAGCACTTAGAACCCATCTGGAGTAATCAGACCTGAGTGAGTTAATGCATTTTCACTGCAACATCTCAAGGGGATGCAGTGATAGAATCAGATCCTTGCATGACGGGTTACAATCGTGTTTTCTGAAGTCCTCTTGAATCATACAAACAGCATGTCTAATATACTGTTTCATCTTAAGCCCTCAATCCATGTGTCAATATAACACTTATGCAGTCCTCAGACCTTGTCATCAGTAATATTGTGTCAACACAAAAGTTACGTTGATATTCAAAATAGTAATTTTTTAACTTCATTTGTTTATACAAAATATGTTGCACCTTCTAACAAACTTTCTTCCCAACTTCTTGCAGAAATACATTATACAAAGCTCATACCTCACACTGTTCTACTAGAAGAAAACATTGGCCCCTTTTTAATAATTGGTCCTATGGTGCTCTCTGAAATAGTTCTAGTTATAGCAAAGGGGTTTTCAGCCTGTTCACAAAGTGCAACAGATATTTGAAATTAATTCTCTGTCTCAACATGGATAATAGAATGGATGCAATCTGAACTATGGTGGTGTAATGTCCCACTATAATAAAACAAAGAGATCTTGTCCTCAAATCAATAAAATCCTGAAGCACATGGTTGGAAAAATGCCCAATACATATGTCTAGCAGGAGATTGAAATCTGAGCATAATTTATGTTGAACGGGACCAGAAGGTGACAGTCAATAGGGAAAATAAAACAGCAATTCAAAAAACAAAACAAAACACCTGAAATTGTGGGCTGCATGCAATGAAATATGATGTCCCATAGTACTGAGCCAATAAATGCTCTCTATATAATTCAGATGGGACCATACCTAGAATATAACACACAACCTTACATAGGGCTTTTTCAACTTTAAATCTCAAAAGAGCTTTACGAAGGAGATCATTATCGTTTTCCCCAATTTACAGATGAGGAAAGAAAGGCTCAGGGCAGATAATTTTTCTTTCAGCTCTAGGAAAGCTATAGACAAACTGGAGCAAGCTCAAGAAAGATTGAGGCCTTGTACACACTACAAAGTTATTGCGCGATAAAGCCCTTTAATGCGCAATAACAAACAGAGCGTACACACACAACTTACAGTTATTCCGCGTTAAGTCCCTTCTTTTTGCGCAAAATGTAAACCACCTAAACGAGCGTGGTTGCTGCTAACGCGGAATAGTTGTTGCGCGATTGCCAGTGTGTGTACGCTTATCGCGCAATGTGAATATAACGGAAATGGCCCACAATTCAAATTCCATCCCTTCTGCACTTCCGCCTGTACTCTATCGTCGTGACGTCATTTTTCCCGACCTCCTCTTCTGTCCCGCGAATTTTTGAATTCACCACTCTCCCTTCTGCCTCGCTGTTCGGTGCTGCTGCCTCTGTGTGCTTCGCTCGCAATGTCGTCGCGCCGCAGCAAACGAGCTCCAGCCTGGACAGCATCAGAGGTGATGGACTTGATCGGCATCTGGGGAGAGTCCGCCGTGCAGTCACAGTTACGTGGCAGCCGGAGGAATTTTGACATTTTCGGTCAAATATCCAAAGCCATGACCGAAAAGGGGTACGAGCGAGACACCCTGCAGTGCCGGGCAAAGGTGAAGGAGCTGCGGATAACATTTCACAGAGCCAGAGAGGCTAACCGGCGCTCTGGCTCCGCGCCAGCAACGTGCAAGTACTATAAGGAGCTGGAGGCGATCCTGGGCGGCGATCCCACAACCACCCCGAACTGCACGGTAGACACCTCGGAGACTGCACCCCAAACAGAGAAGGAAGCAGAAGGCGACGAGGCAATTGTGGACGAGGAATCAGAAGAAGAAGACTACGAGGACGGAGAGAACGGAGCCACTGACCCGGGGAGCCAGGAGTTATTTTCCACCCAGCCAGAAACAAGCTCCACTGATTCCTTCTCCACGCCTACCCAGGAATCATCAGAAGGCAGCTCTGGTAAGTCCCGTTCGCAATGTCCTCTATTCTAGGTGCTACAGCTCAGCGTAGACATGGTTTTTTTGCAAGGGGTTTTTGTTTTCGGTGTCCTCAGTTCTGTTCCTTACAGAACTGTAAAGGTGTTACTAGCATTACTTAAAAAGGTCATCGATGTATGCCTCGATTTCCAAGTAGTCGTTCCCTTTCAACTCACTGAACGCGTCATCCAAATATTTCCAGAGTCTTCTCTTGAGATTACATGGTAGAGCATTCCTTTGCACTCCACCATTCAGGGACACTCTTCCTTTCAGACTCGCAAGCACTCCTGCGGGCAACATTGCTGCGCACAGTCCTGCAGCGTAAGGTCCCGGCTTGAAGTCGGCAACATGAAGGAGATGCATTCTCGCTTGCAGAGGCACTCTAAGCAGTGTGAGATCTGCCTCTATTTCAGCCATCTCGGGCACGGGATCAGAACTTGGTGTGGCAATAGTCAACTCTCCGTTGTACTAGCTCTGCAACCCGTACCAAGCTTTGGGAAATCTGTTACCGCCCCCCCATAGGTCCCCTCTTGTGTATTGAAGGAATGTGTGGGGAGAACAACATCATTTGCTCCTGACCGTGGCGAGAACAATAGCGGCATTCTACATTTTTCATATCTGAACAGGAATGACCTTCGGTGGACAGTCTACAGCTGCAGCTGAGCGTCTGAGGAGGATAAGGCGGAGGCCTCGCAGGAGCAGGAAGACGTCTTCCAGGAGCTCATGCAGTTCCATGAGGCTTCTGCGAGGGAGACAAGGCAATGGAGGAGGCAGTGCAGGCAGGACAGGAGACAGAGCAGTGCGAGGAGAGAGCAGCAGAAGGATGCCCTGATAGGCATCATGCAGGAGCAGACCAACCTCCTCAAGACCATGGTCGGTCTGCTACAGGCTCGCACCCCCCATCATCAGCCTCATATGCCTTTCAGTGCATCCACGCCACATTCCCCCCCCAGACAGTTTTTAGACCACCATGGACATCCATGGTGTAACCCTAACAGAACCCCTCCCCCAACATATGTAGTTGAGTCCCGCACCTACACCCACCTTTAGTCCCTACTCCCCTCAAACCCGAGTTTTGATCAATGTTAATTAAATAAAGTTGAATCCTTGTTAAACTTAATCAGACTTTCTTTATTTGTTTCATTAATTTAACATTAACGGTTTTTGATTCAATGAATGTTTACAGGGGAAAAACACAAAATTTCTAAAGCTCAATTTTTAACAGTTGAAACATATAGGAAATGGTTAGTAACTATATTCAAAGGTACAATTTTAACCAACAGTACTAAAATGGGTTTTTAACGCATCCCTTATGCGAACTGCCCTTAGCTGCGCCCCCCGGATACCCCTCGTGTCTGGTTGCTGGTAGGCATTTTCCAGACGTTGTGCCTCAGTGGTCCAAGAGTTCCTGAATCTCTCCCCCCGGCTTTCACATATATTGTGAAGAACACAGCAAGCCGAAATAACTAATGGGATCCTGTCCTCGTGGAGATCTAGCCTGCCATACAGCGCTCTCCAGCGCGCTTTTAAACGGCCAAAGGCACACTCCACAACCATTCTGCATCTACTTAACCGGTAATTGAAACGCTCCTTGTCAGGATCCAACTTCCCGGTGTACGGCTTCATGAGCCATGGCATCAGTGGGTAGGCGGGGTCCCCAAGTATCACCACTGGCATCTCTACACCGCCCACAATTATTTTCTCGTCTGGAAAAAATGTGCCAGCATGTAGCCTTCTGAATAGTCCAGAGTTTCTAAAGATGCGTGCATCGTGCACCTTTCCAGACCAGCCAGCATTAATGTCCATAAAGCGACCACGGTGGTCCACCAGTGCCTGTAGAACCATCGAAAAGTATCCTTTCCTGTTGATGTATTCAGAGGCAAGGTGGTCGGGAGCGAGAATAGGGATGTGAGTCCCATCTATTGCACCCCCACAGTTCGGGAAGCCCAACTCATTAAATCCTGCGATGATCTCCCTCACGTTTCCCGGGGTCACCATCCTCCTGAGCAGAATACGGTTGATGGCTCTGCATACTTGTGACAGTGCCACTCCAACGGTCGAGCGTCCAACCCCAAACTGGTTTGCGACCGAGCGGTAGCAGTCTGGAGTCGCCAGTTTCCAAAGTGCGATAGCCACACGCTTCTCCACGGTCATGGCGGGTCTCATCCTCGTGTCCTTGCATCGAAGGGCAGGGGCAAGCTCCTGGCATAGCTCCATAAATGTGGCTTTCCGCATTCTAAAGTTCTGTTGCCACTGATCATCATCCCACAGCTGAAGGACGATTCGTTCCCACCAGTCTGTGCTCGTCTGCCGGGACCAAACACGGCGGTTCAGGCTGTGTTGCTGGTCCGCGAAACTGATCAGAATGTCCGTTTGGTTTTCAATGCTGTCATCATCCGAGACCGAGTCATCCGTGTCATGCTCCGAATCATAGCCAAAGGCAAACCGCAACAGAATCTGGGCTGTGTTCACAATGCTGAAGGCAGCATTCAAGATCACAGCTGAATCCATGTCGATTCTGAAAAGGCAGTGCCGAGAAGAAGGTTGCTTCAATTTGAAATTCGCGCTCGTTGCTATTGGCAACCGCTGGGTAGCGTCAGTAGCGGAATGCACCACGGGAGATGATACTGGGGACTCTGGGATACGTACCCACAATCCCCTTCGCTTTCCTGGAGGACTGCGCTCAGAAGGGGGGGGGCTTTGTTCCGTTAGAGCAAGCATAGTGTGTACGCGATCTCGCGCAACAACAGCCACGGGAGAATTAATGCGGAAGAGGATTATTGCGCGTTAAAAATGGTAGTGTGTACATAGCCTGACAAAAAATTGTGAGGAAACAGTGAGGATTGTTTTATGAACAATAATTAAGAGCATTAAATAAGAAAATATTAGCTAATTTATTCCTGGACGTGGGGATGTGAAAACTGTCTACTAGTATCTGACAACACCAAGGAGAAGAATTGTTTATGGTGATAGAAGAATAAGTAAGAGTTCATGGGATGAAATTAAGAAAGGAAAAAATTAAGATGAGTATCAAGAAAACTTCCTGATAATGAGCTCTATTAATTAAATTGTGGAATAGACTCCCAAGGGAACCCTAATCAGAAATTATGAACAGATTTGAAGGTCAAGGCAAGGAGTTTTACCTTGTTTCAATAAGAAAAAGGCAGTGAAAGTCTTCAAGGACAAACAGCAATTCCAGCACTATATTCTTGAATAGAGCAGAAGAGGAAAGATAAGAGATGAAGAGAGTTCAGAAAAGGAGATTATAATACTACAGGCAAGGGATGACTAGTGACAACCGTGTTATACTTAGTTATACTTCTCACACCTTCAGGTTAGGATTGGCTCTCTGTTTCTTTCTTAAAAACTGATCAGAAAGCTGCAACAGCTGGATTATTTTATTTATTTATGTATTTATGGCAGCTGGTTTTCTGGGCCATTGGGTCCCGTTTTATTTAATTGTTTTAAATTTGTACAGCTTCCCAAGCACCTCCAAAAATAAAAATCCAATTTGTTCGCTGTTTTGCAAATTTCTACTCATCATATACCATTCTCTATCAGTTCAAGATGTTGCTAAACCCCTATCTGGAATAGATCAATAGATGATCTCATTTTAACTATCAATAAACTGTGAAATGTAATTAAAAGCTTTACAATTGACATTTCTAGGCTGATGTCCTAGAAAAGGCTATATTGCTAAAAAAGTAATGTTGTTTGTATACAAGCAATGTGACAACCCTATGAAAGAAAAAGTTAACTAATTTCAAACTCATTTATTAATACTGGTTTAATTCCACAAAGAAAAACTTTAACTTTTTTTTTAAAAAAAACTGATTGTGACACCATTATTATAGTGGTTTATAAACTCACTTGCAATCTCCGCCATAAAACTCTCACATGTAAGCATCAAAAATGGCATTATTTTTAATAAAACAGGTGCCTCTAACAATAGACTTCAAATGCACCACCCATTACTCCCTTCTCCAGTCTTGAGCTTATCCTTTAACACGTCCAGAAATGACTGACTTCATCACCAAAGTCCAGGATCATACAAAGAGATTCTAATCAGAATAAATGCAAATATTCCAGCTGATAAATAACACAATGTCAAAATAGTATGATGGAAAACCAAAACAATTCAGTTAGGAAACCACTGATCACACAGACCAGATTACAAACAAGGAGTCTTCTGGCACTTTTAAAGACTAACAAATTGATTGCATGAGCATTCATGGGAGAAAAATCCTACTTTGTCAGACGGTTGAAGATGCAGAACTTACAGAATAGGAAGAAAATAAATGCAGGGTAGTGTAAGTCATAGGATCAGGTCAAACTGTTACAGCAAACCAAAGCAGTTGTTTAGATTCGAGCAGCCCAGAACTGCATGAGGGGGGTGAAGTAAAAAAATCACCTGTTTTAATAAGGGTAAAAAAACCCGAAATCCCTACTTAACCCTAAGGCATGCTCAGAGCGGGAGGCTTGAAACTCCCCAGCCTGGCTGCAGCAGGAGAGTGGAACAAGCATTCCGCCCGAGTCTGCAGCTTCGCGGGGTCCCTGGGAGGAACGAAGAGTTCCGACCCGGTTTTGGCTGTGATCCGCAGATTAGTGGAACCCAGCTTTTCAGGCATATTTTGGACCCTAAAATTCTCGGTTTATATGCGAGCATATATGGTAGCTTCATATAAAAAACTGAAATTTTAATCATAAGTAAAAAGCCAGACAAAATCACATATTTTTAAAATGCCTGCCGGACAGAGGACGTGAAGGTAAAAAGGAGGATATGTCCTCCTTTTGCCAGACGTCTGGTAACCCTCGGCATGGCTGTCTCTTGTCCATACCAATGCACAATATTCTGTAGTTGAATACACCAGGGTCAACAGTGAAGTTCATAGCACCCAGGCAGTTGATTCCCCCACTTGCTCCCACTGACTTTTAAATAATGGTGACATGAATCTCCATTGTACAGCCTACTTTCTTGAACTTCCTATTTGGTGGATTATGCATAACTTACCCCAATAATGCCTCAAATCATTAAAACCACTACAGACCACACATGAATGTCTCTGCATCCAGCCATGGAACGGCAAAGTGTCTGAACTTCATCTACCATTCCAAATAAGCATATTATTACTGACCCAACAAGCTACCCTCTCAGTTTCAACCTCCATGCAGACCATGGAGCACACTGAACTGCATCCAAACAAACCATGGAAGATATGGCTACTTGTTGCACAAGTAAGAAATCAAAGTAGATGCACAGGTAGAAAATCTCCTTCATGCAACTGAAATGAGAATATCCAAACCAGTGAATAAATCATAATGCCTTGCCCCAAATATGGATTCAAAGATTAACCGAATGATAACTGCAACATCATAGCTGAGGCTTTGAAATCGCTTATGGACCTAGTCCTGCATCTATATAATGTTGCTTTTTTGCAAATGCTATATGCAAGAGAAGAGAGAAAGACACTCCAGCCCTCTCTATTTCCCCCAGTGACACCAACTGTGATGCTGTGTCTCTGTATCCTACTCCAACCTCATGCTTCTTCTATGCTGCCCTCAAAGCCTTAAAGGCCATTCCAAATGTGGTCCGCCAAACCAGCTCCCTCACCTCGATAAAATCTTCACCAAAAACATACATGTTGTGTCACCTATGAAGAGAATGTAAAATAAATAAATTCACTGATTGATCTAAGAAACAGAACCACCCAAAATTATAAACGTTATCTTATTATTTAAATGTTTGTCCTTCTCCCAGTTCTTCCTTTATAATCGCCACTACTTTTATCAAATTTAGACCGTAAGCTTTAAATGCAGGGATGGTGAATATTCTTGTTTCTGTGAAACGTTTAGCACTTTTGAGAGTTTAATGAAGTTTCATTAAAGGCACAAACAAAATTTAAGTTAATAATTAATCTAAAAAATCCATATTGAACAAAATATCTCTATCTTTCCTAATAAGTTAAGGCACCCAAGTCAGGCAAGACTTTTCACCTTACAGAGAAGAATAACTGGAGCTCCGCAAACAGGAAGCTCCCAAAAAATAGACAGTAATATTGAATGGCTTTCTTATCTTCACTCATTGCAAGGAAGGACAAAGCTCACTCGATTGGGATGGCACAAATGCACACTGGAGAATCCAATATTCAGTACACCAAGCATTTCTCAAAGACCCCACAGACTTCTCAAAGTGTGATAGCTTTTTTAAGAGATGTTTCCTTGCTCAGTTAGTTATGGATAATGTTGATGATTTTATGTAATTTCTACAAATATCTCTTTCTAGGCAACAGACAAATGCTTTATCAAGATCAAAAGCTTTAACAGCCAAATCATTCTAATATCAAAATACAACAAAACTTCTTAAGCACAAGTTAATAGTGCTACAAGTTATAAACAATTTCTATTAAGTGTATGTTAGCATCTTCATGATGTTGCAACAGATATATACTTGACCCTGAGGCAAAGAATGCCTTTTTCACACCTCATCTACGCCACTACGTTAAATACCAACTTCCAAAGTGTACTTTGTTTTTTGAGAAGCTGGAAATGTTTGCACTTACATTTTTTTAAAAAATACAGTATTTTTCAATAATTAAATCAAAAATATCATTTCAATACTCTTTTCAAAATAAACTAGTGCGGGAGTTGAGTGGGAAGGGCTGGGGAGACAGAGATTGTTCTATCCCTTAAGGATTAAATTTGTCTCTGTCTGATTTTCTTGGCACAACCTATATTTAAGAGAGTACCATCTGCCCCATTGTCTGGAATACAGCCCTCATCTGATAATACATCATGGGATGCTTTTTTCAGCAAATTCTAAGGTAAATAATTTTAAAAACATGTTATGTATTTAATTTTTTCAGGCACACCTTAGATGTCAATCTTTTTTCTCTTGCTAACACTACATAATTAAGAAACTGTAAAATAAGTTTCTTACTTCAAGTAGTTATTTAAAATAAATTCACTAAGATTACTAGTAGGGCTGTCATTAAGCGATTAAAAAAATTAATCATGATTAACCACATCCTTAAAAAAAATTAATCTCACTTAATCATTCTGTTAAACAATAATAGAATACCATGCATTTAAATATTTTTTACTGTTTTCTTTGAATCCATATTTGGGGCAAGGCATTATGATTTATTCACTGGTTTGGATGTTCTCATTTCAGTTGCATGAAGGAGATTTTCAAAAATATTGGTTTCATTTACATCACAATACAAAATGTACAGTGCTCTCTATTTTTATTACACTATTTGCACTATAAAAAAGAAACAAAATAAACGCTATTTCAATTCACCTCAGACAAGCACTGTAGGGCAATCTTTTTGTCATGAGAGTTGACCTTACAAATGTAGAATTATGTTTAAAAAAAAAAGTGCACTCAAAAATAATACAATATAAAATAAAACTTTAGAGCCTACAAGTCCACTCAGTCCTACTTCTTGTTCAACTAATCACTAAGACAAACAAGTCTGATGACATTTACAGTAGATATTGTTGCCCTAATTTTTATTTACAGTGTCACTTTTATGCCTCCTCCCTCTCACCCCAGCCAGGGGCACTACTATGTAGAAAAGAGATTTGGGGCACAAGCTCCCCTCCCCTTCCCCCATCGCTCTTCCCCCAGTCCTCCTTCCCCTGGCACTCTTCCGTCATCCCCCTCCCCCAGCCTTGGCACTTGAGCTCTTCTCCCAGCCCCTTCCCAGTCCCGCACACCTTCTCCACCCCCCCGCCCCCAGCCCCACGGACCTCACCCCCAAACCCCTTCCCCTGCCCCCACACCCCACGCTCCAGCCCAGCACACTACTTACCTTTGCTAAGCTTAAAGGGAAGCCGCCAGCCTCTAAAGCCCCTACCTTAATCTGGCCCTGAGGCTGACACATGTTCATTTTCATCATCTTAATCAAATATCACTAACAGAAGGTTGATTTTCTCTTTTGGAGGTTTGGGTTCTTTAGTTTCTGCATCAAAGTGTTGCTTTTTTAAGACTTCTGATACCATGTCCCATACCTCATTTCTCTAAATTTTGAAAGGCTCTTGAGATTCTTAATCCTTGGTTCAAGTCTTGCAACTATTTTTAGAAATCTCACATTGGTACTTTCTTTGTGTTTTGCCAAATTTGTAGTGAAAGTGTTCTTAAATCAAACAACATGTGCTGGGTTGTCATCTGAGGCTGCCATAACATGAAATATATGGCAGAATGCAGATAAAACCACAGAACAGGAGACATACAATTCTCACCCCAGGAGTTGAATCACGAATTTAATTATTGCACAATTGTCATCAGCATGGAAGCATGTCCTCTGGAATGCTGGGAAAAGATGTCAGGCATACAAATGTTTAGCGTATCTGGCATGTAAACACCTTGCAACACCAGCTACAACAGTGCCATGTGAATGACTGTTCTCACTTTCAGGTGACAATGAAATAAGAAGAGGTAGTATGATCTCCCATAAATGTAAGCAAACTTGTTTGTCTTAGCAATTGACTGAACAAGAAGTAGGACTGAGCAGACTCATAAACTCCAAAGATTTACACTGTTTTATTTTTGAGTGCAGTTAGGTAACAAAAAATATTCTACATTTGCAAGTTACACTTCACAATAAAAAGATTGCACTACAGTATTTGTATGAGATGAACTGAAAACTACTATTTCTCTTGTTCATCTTTTTACAGTGCAAATATTTATAATTATATATTAAGTGAACACTGCACATTTTGTATTCTGTTTTGTAAATGAAATCAATATATTTGAAAACATTGAAAAATATTCAAATATATTTAGAATAAGTTTAAATTGTTATTCTATTATTGTCTAACAGTGCGATTAAAATTACAGTTCATCGTGATTAATTTTTTTAAACATGTTAACGCAAAACAAGTTAATTACTTGAATTAATTGCAATTAATTGACAGACCTAATTATTAGTTATTTTCCATTTCCTAGTGCCATATAGGCAAGTAATATTGCAATTCTGAAACACATTTTTGCACTGGCAGCAGAGGTCAAAATAGTTCTACAGTCTCTGCCAGGTGGGTCTGTAATAACAAAGGGCTTGATTTATCACTGCATAAATCCAGTTTTATGCCACCAAAATGGGAATATCACAATGGGAAATCAGGACCACAGTTCTGATTGTGCTGGGATAACTTTTTTTTAATCAATCACTTCCAGTCAACAGTAGCAATTTTTATAGACCTGAGAAAGTGCATACTTTTTCTAGGAAACTGACATCAGCCAGAATCAGAAAAGTAATTGAAAATGAATTAACAGCAATGCATGATACTGCATGTGAATATATAGTGTTTTATTATGCTCTAAAAAACTTGGATTTGTTAAAGTTGGTCAAAATTCCTAGACAGATAGCAGGGTGAATAGTGCTGAGGACCTCAAAAGCAATGCAACTAGAGAACATATTTAATTTTACATTACTGTGTGAAAAATCCCTCTAATTATCTTCCCCTTTTCTCCCTTAGACACACACAGGCTTCAAATTTGTGGTTTGAAAGAATATCATTATATACACATACATAAAACTAAAGCTTAACAGCCTTAAAATTCTGATTAGGTCTTCTTTATATTTGATTCTGAATACAGATTCAGCATTGGTGTGAAAACAGGACGTTAGGCAGGAGTATTACCTCCAGAGCTTCATTCTTCAGTATCTGGAGAGGATGGGAGAGAGAAAAGTGACTGTTCAACATAAAATTCCCCTATATTCATGGTTTACACATTAGTGCTAGAAAGAAAATATTTTTTAAACATTAATCTTGGCTCATGGGATATCAAGGTCTTGAAAGAATGTATGGAAACTATGTCCCATTTCAGTTCTCTGGGATATCAAATCTGTTCTCATTTAAGTGAATTTCAGGAATAAGTAGTGCTTAATAATTTGTAAAGAAATACAGCAGCCAAATGGGCTCCAGTTTTTGTACACCTGTCTGGAAGATCATGGAAGAGAGAAGCCACATGCAAAGACTGTATCTTTTCAGATAGCAGAAGACTGCAAGCCTTTTCCACTTGTTTGAATAATTGGAACTAGTCACGTCTTTTCTTGATAACTGAAAAATCTTTATAACAGAATCCAACATGTTATATCTACTTGGATTTCTACAGTCAGAAGCCATGTCATCAGACACAATGTCTGCTAAAGGGGAACATGATATTTGTGGTGCATCAGCAAAACTCTTTCTTTTAGTTAGAGTCTATTGTACTGTTACTCTTTGGTCTGAATGTAGTCAAATTCCAAAGGGGTAGCCGTGTTAGTCTATTGTAGAAAGACAACAGAGTCTTGTGGCACTTTTAAAGACTAACAGATTTATTAATCGCATGAGCTTTCATGGGAGAAAATCCCACTTCGTCAGACGCTTTGAATATAGGAAAGTTACTGCAATCAGCTGCAACCAAGAAATGCCTCACTCTCTATATTTGCAATCAGTCTCCACGTAAATATTTTTTGTTAACTAATGCTAGTGAGGCTATGACAGCATAATATTGCCAAATTGTGAAACTGTAAAGAAAAATATGCCTCTCCTTTATCCTTTCTGGAAATTTGATTACACAACTACAGACTGACTATTCATTCTTCTCTCAAGAAAGTCTAAATTTGAAAGGTGTGACCATTTTCACTTTCTACTAATGATGAGTCAAATGGAAGTGAGAAATGTCACATCATCCATCCCTCAATTTAAGATCTTCCATCCATCAAGATTTAAATGCAGTCTTAATAACAAAACAAACAAAAAAATATCCCTGAATTGTAACCAGGCAGATGTCTATAGTAGTATTATAGCCACCTCAGAAAAGAAGGTATAAGATGATAAATGCTTTTTTCTATAATTTCATTTGCCATCCAAATAGATTGGTGGGTTTCAGGTAGCACTCTTCAGAAGAAAACAAACAAGAACAAGAAAGACAAAAATAGAGTGCCCTGGGAAATTCCACCCTGTTTTCTAAGCATTTTAGTTTGAGTTAATTTACTTAGCAAACATGATTTAAGACTGTATAGCTGAAACCTAGTTGAGGACTCTACATGGACGAGGAAAGTCACTAGTCCAAAAAAACTCTAGTGGCATTCTTTGAACTGCAGAATTAGTTTTCATGAAAGATTAATTAACAGCATGGAGAAGCTGTCGAATTGCTTCTGAATGGGTAAAAAAAGAGGCAGCAACTTGGAAACTTAAAAAAAAATACATTTGCAAATGTAAATTTTAAATGTGAGAGTAGTAGGAATGTAAAAATTAGTTTAATTTAAAATCTGTTTAAACGTTCTAAAAACAGTACAGTTACAGGTTAATGTTGGGGTGAGGGTAGATGCAGCTCTTGCTGGTGGGGAAGCATGAAGCCCAGTAAGGGGATAGGGAGATAGTCGAAGATGGGTTTGTCTCCTTGTGAGCGGTGAGGAGGTGAAAAGCCTGGGCAGGGTGGTGAGCCCAACTGTAGCTATTCCCCCATTCCCAGGGCTCCCAGATCAGCGAGAACCACCCAGCTACTCTTGCTGGAGGAGAATCAGCCCAGCTGTGACTACTCCAGTAGGCTCTCCATGCCTCTTCCCCCTCCCAGCCCAGCTGTGTCTACTACCCCCATCCTTACCTCCCATCCCAGTCCTGGGCTCCACGCCTCTTCCCCAGCCAGGCCAGCTGGGGCTACCCCCATACAAGCATTAGGCTTCACACCTTCGCCCTCCCTCACCACCAGCCCAGCTACAGCTAATCCCTCACTGCTGCTCATAGGGAGCAAGCCCAGCTGCGGTTGCCACGCCTCACCACCCTCCATTGGGCTCCAAGCTTCTCTCACTGGCAGAAAGCTGAACCCAGCCCAGCTGACAGCTGGTTACTATTTAAACGTTTATACTTTTATATCCCTAGTGAACAGTAATTAAATATGAAAGAGAATCCTTTAACTTGACAATTTCCTACCAATGCAGGATATTTCTCTACCATACATTCAAGTGCTTTGTCCAATCTAGTTTTATATTATTCACAGAAGGGACTTTCACTACTGTTCTTGGGCCAATGATTCATACTATAAAACACACACTTCACTATTATAAACTTTCCTCTTAGTTTTGTCTGAGTATATTTAGTTACAAACCATTAGATCTCTCTAGAGAATTATTCTCCCTCTTTACTGTGTATTCTAATTATTGTATATTTATATTCATTTTTCCATCCTTCTACCTTAAACAGCATATATATATATATACATATATATTAAACTTTTAAAATATATTTAGCTTATCTCTTGAACATAGATCAGTCCCTTCAGTTCTTAAATTAATTTCATTTCTTTTCTCTGAATATCCTCCCAATTAGTCAGTCTTTGTGGTAGTAAGATACTCAGACATGTACACTGAATTTGAGTTGTGATCTTACCAGTATCTTATATAGAAAGGGAATAGCACACCCTGATCTTTGACATGATGTCTCTGCATACTAGGTTTTCAGATTTTTTTTCTACCACATGATATTGCAAGTTCAAGGCAATTTACAGTTTCCAAATACTTCCATTCTACTAAATTCCTAATGCTATGTCTACATGTGATGGCATGCACTCACTCTGCACTGGACAGGGAGCAGTTATCTCCTCATTGCGAGGAGAGGAACCCTATACAAGTCACTACTGAGCATGCCCCATGTTCTGTACCAGTATAAAAAAGGAAGTAGCCCAGCTCAGTCTGGGCCGACTGCTGAAGAGGTGGGATATTCAACACAAGGTCCATCCTGGAAGCAGCAGAAAACCCCAAAAGCAAGTGCTGGAGGTTCCAAAACCCTGGCCCATGCCCACATGCTGAGAGATTCCCCCCCCCCCCCATGTGTTTGAAGCCCAGGCTGAGGAACCCACCAGACCCCAGTGATGCCCAGACCATGGTCACTGGAACCGCAGTAGGAAGTAGCCTGGGGAAGGAATAGTCAGCATGTTTCAGATGGAGCTCCCTACTGATTTAGCGGTGGACCCATGTGCTGCTGCCAGGGCCCTGGACTAGGATCTGGTGGAATAGGGAGGGCCTGCATCCCGCTACTCTGGCTTCCACCCACCCCTATGTGACAGACCTCAATTCTGTTGGCTCAGGCTGCTTGGCCTTGTTGCCCCATGCCTCAGGGCCACCCTATTGGCTCGGGCCATTAGGCCTTCCTGCCCTGTGCCTGAGAGCTGCTCTATTCGCTCTGGCTGCTAGGGCCTTATGGGATCCCAGAAGCCAGACTCCAGCCCAAACCCAGATATCTACACTGCAGTTTTATAACGTTGAAGCCCAGGCTTGTCCAATCTGTGGCCCGTGGGCTGAGCTCTGGCCTACCAAGGGCTTTCATCCGGCCCCCACCCAGTTCCGAGCTGCAGGGCGGGAGTGGCCTGGCTGGACAGCTGCCATCAAGGGCTTGACTCAGTCCCTTTGGGGGGGGGGGCAGCAGTGAGGGAATCGGGGAGCCCCCACAGCATGTGGCCACCAAAGGGGAGCCCCAGCAGAGAAAGGGAAGGGAGGAGAAAAGGAGGAGCCTGTGCAAGGGAATGGGGGGGAAGACAAGAGGAGACACGAGCACGGGGACAGGGAAGGAAAGCAGGAATTGGGGAGAGGGACTGCTGGCACACGCGGGGACAGGGAAGGAGAGCAGGAAACGGGGAGAAAGAGGGGCTGCCAGCATGCGCGGGGACAGGGGGGTTGAGGAGAGGGAAGGAATTGCCGCATGTGGGGAAAGGCCAGGAAGGAATTGCCGCATGTGGGGAAAGGCCAGGAAGGAATTGCCGCATGGGGGGAAAGGCCAGGAAGGAGCCACGCGGGGACAGGAAAGGGGGGTAGGGACTTGTGAGACAAAAGGAGCCGCGTGGGGAAAGCAAAGGGGGTGGGTTGGGGAGAGGAGCTGCCATGCGCGTGGACAGGGAACGGGGCGGGTTGGAGAGAGGAGCCTGCCCAGAGAAAGGGGAGGGGAGGGGAGAGGAGCCCGTGTGAGGTAAGGGGCAGGAGGGTCCTGGGAGCAGAGCACACAGGGGGAAGGGAAGGGAAGAGAGGGGAGAGGAGCCCACCTGAGGGAAGGTAGGGAGAAGGGGGTGAGGAACAGAGCAAGCAGGGAGAAAGGAAAGGAGCCCATGCAGTGTGGCATGGCACAGCAGGGGCCAGGGAAGGGGTTGGGGGAGACGATGGAGCTCAGGAAGAGAAGTGGTCAGGGAACACAAATAGCACAGGCTGCGGAGACAGGGAAGGGGAGCCCGCGGGGAAAGGGTCAGGGAGCCCAAACAGCCCCGGGCCAGCGAGGGGTCGGGCTGTGTGGGCTGGCAAAGGGGTTGGGGAGCCCAAGTGGCGTGGGGCAGAAGGAACGGTTCAGGGAGCAAGCAAGGGGTGGGGGAGGAAGGGAAGTAATGGGGATCCCACCACCAGGCTGCACTGCTTCCTTCCCTTTCCCTAACCCACCACGCTCCCTTGCCTCCTCTGATCTGCTCCCCACACTACCCCTTGCCCTCAGCTTGACCTACAACCCCCAGCCATCCCTTGCAGCACCTGCCCTTCTTTCTATGCTTTTCCCTGCCACCCCACATGGCCACCCTTGTCCTTCCCTGCCCTGCAATGCTCCCTTGCCATCTCACTCCTGCCCTGCTCCCCACACTCCCCCTTGCCACCCCACATAGTTATCCCTGACCTCCCTTGACCTGTCATTTTCCCCTGGCACCCCACCCCTCCCCACCCTCCCTTGTCAGCTCGGCCCTGCCCTGCCCCTGCTCCCCCCATGCTTTCCCCTGCCTCCACACACGGCCTTCCCCTGTCCTCCCACACTCTCCTACAATCTGTACATACTGACGTTTCCTGAAAAGAATAAGTGAGCCCTTCACCAATTTTTACAAAATATGGTTTAATTAACAAGTGAAAATTTGTTGTGTACAGTTGTGAAAGTGACACTTATATAACAGGTACTATATGGAGGTATTATTTGAGAATTGTGTTTAGGTATGAAATGTAAGTTTCTAGTTTTACAGAACCAAACTGAATTTGTAAACCGCTGTTTATTTTTTGACTGTTTACATTCTATGACTGGTAAGATCAATTTCTCTTATGCCTTATCTATTCAGAAATTGCTCACCAGCCCTCCAAGTGAGAGAAGAATTACAGCGTGGCCCCTCACTCAAAAAGGTTGGACACCCCTGTTGTAGCCCACGCCTTGCAAGCCTGAGTCAGCTGACACAGATCAGTCAAGGATATTTAGTTGTGGTGTAGACATACCCAAAGAGCTTCACCTATTTAGCTTAACAAAGAGAAGATTAAGAGATAACTTGATTACAGTCTACAAGTATCTATATGGGGAACAAATATTTAATAATGGGCTCTTCAGTCTAGCAGAGAAAAGTATAACACAATTGAGTGGCTGGAAACTGAAGCTAGACAAATTCAGATGGGAAATAAGATGTAAATTTTTGACAGTGAGGGTAATTAATCACGGGAAGAATTATTAAGTGTTATGGTGGATTCTCTATCACTGACAATTTTAAAATCAAAACTGGATGGCTTTCTAAAAGATAGGTTCTAAGAATTATTTTAGGGAACATCTATGATATGTGTTAAACAAGAGGTCAGATTAAATGATCCTAATGGCCCCTTCAGGCCGCAGTGTCTATGAATTTTCTACTCCATTCCTCCACTACCTCAGATTTTATATTTTATCTGCCCTTACTGGCATTTGAAATAATTATCTATGGTATCTATCTTAAGTATCTCTTAATGTACCTGTCACCATGGTATCACCTAATACGTCAGTTAAATGCAGAGAATGTTTCAAAAAGGGAATTCAGTGTGATATAAATTGAAAACATTGCATGACCACTACAGTTTAATTGCTTTAGAAAAACACTAATCAATTGGTCTCCATGGCACGATAGCTCTTTCAAGAAGGACCAACCTTAAATCACTTAGAGAAGTCCCAGTGTATACATTAATATATATCTATTCACCAGTGTGAAATGTATTTTTTTTTAATAGTCCATTACTGAAATAGTCGTAGGGTAGAGAGATGAGCATCTCATTACAAAACCACACGGACAACAAACAACAGAGTTTTAATATGACTCTGTGTCATAAGGTTTGTTACTGTGCTGTTACTACACTTCCCAACCTATATGGGAGCATCTAGTAGTTGTGTTTACACTGCTATAAATGGAAACTAAGAGATGTAGACTTGGAATCCTGTAGGTCAAATTCAAATAGTGATACTTACTGCTTTTATATGTTAACACCAAAAAGGGAGCATTCTGGTGCCAAAATCAACAGAATCTTTACTCTTAACTGCTGTTAATTGAAATACTATAATTACTTTCACATATTTAAGATTAATTCCTCCTTTTAGAGGATGGCAGGCAGTGTTCAAACTGTGTATAACAATAAAGTATCCTATCAGCTGAAGCAAAGAACACATTTGTATTTCTCTTTATTACTGTCAATATTTTCTCTAAAAGACCAGTGGAGTAAACCTGGGAAACTCATAAGAAAAAATACAATCTCAAGGTAAAAAGAAAACACCTTCAGGTGAGAAGGCGGCACAATAAGAAAACATTCATTTATTTCTAATTACAATGAACATAATGTAGACTGCAAAAAGAAAAAGGACATTTACATACATATGGCACACCGAATCCATAGATGCTGAATCGTTAAATAAGTTTGTTCTTCTTACTTTTCTGCATAAGTTACACTATATTGTTCCTAATTAATGAAATTAATATATATAAATTCACAGTGATATAGTATTAAAAATATAAACGGCCTGATATACAACCTAACCTTTTTGGCACCGAGCAGCAAATAACCAATCAAAAAGTAGGCTCTCTGGTGCCCTCTGCTGGTCCTCCCTTTCAAATGTTGCCGAGACTAGTTAGTATGGCACTCCCAGAGCTCCATCCTATAACATTCTACAGTACTACTCTTTATAACCTGTCTGTACACCTGAATAACTTTCAGTCCCTTTCCCTCAAAAAAGTTAAGCATAACTACCAGGGAGCAAGGAGAATGTAGCTGAAGTTCAGGTTAAGAAAACTAATCCATCTATTTTAATTTATCCTAAAGAATGAAATCTTGGCCTGTCCTCAGCTAAATTGTTATGAAATAAAGTGGAGTAATCAAACATATAATCTGATTGCAAGGTGAAATCTGTTTCTGCCTACTTACATGAAAGAAGCAGTTTCTATGTCTCAGTTTCCATTCATCTCTACTGGGTGTTCTGTTTCATTTTGGAACAATTATTAAGATGAATGGGCCACTTCACACTTTTCTGAGCCTACTATACTGCTAGTGGATGTATAGCCCCTCCCCCCTCCATTCTCCCTTCGCTTTCATACAACATTATAGTGGAGCACCAGCAATAATCAATCTGGAAAGCCCTTCCAGTCTGAAGGATAACTCCTCTAAGTGCTCTAAAATCCACATGCTTATACAGATTGTCTTTAAATTCGCTATTCCTTGTGAAAGGTTAGGGGTCAGTCAATAATCCAAATACGGGGTCATTTGAGTAAGAGGTTCCTGAGATACAGCCTCCAAAAAAACTTTAGCATTCGATAGACTATCAACTTCGATATTTGAAAGGCACCCTGAGCAGAAATCTGGGTGCGTTTACACTTACAAATTAAGTTGATTTAAACCTGCTTAAATTGACTTAATTTAATCTGCGTCTACACTACAATTTCCTTCAGTCACCTTAAGCTGCTGTTTAAGTCGACTTAAGGAAATTTAAGGTCGACTTTTTTAAACCTGGTTTAAAGTCAACTTTATTGGCTAAGTCGACTTTGTTAAGTCGATTTAGCCAGTGAGGACGCAGATTACCCCTAAATCGACTTTAAGTTGACTTCAAGGGCCCCAGGGCTCCCCCACTGCCCTCCCTGCCAGAGTGGCTGGCACAGCCAGAACCTGGCGTGCCCACCCACAGGGCAGGACACAGCCCTTCCCACCCCGTTCCTATGCCCTGCTACTGTCCCAGTCCTGCTCAGCCCCCATTGTACCAGGGTACAATGAGGCAAATGCTGAGCCCCCTGGCACTTTGGAAGGAGTGCCCCCCCGCCACCCTGGACCAGTCCCAGGTCCACCTAGCCCCTAGAAATCGACTTAGGCATCCAGTGTGGATGCTCTAAGTTGATTTGGCAAGGTCCCCTTGGAGTCGACTTAATTTTATAGTGCAGACATGCTAAGTCGACTTATCTGGCCAAGTGTAGACATAGCCTCTGGGACCGAAGTGCAAACATTTGAGAAAAATCTGCATTTGTCTCTGTCAAGTTTATTTTATGATGGAGAAATGTAATTGAGGAGAGCAGAATATTCAGAAGGTACTGAAACTAATTTTGGGGAAAAATTAATTACATATGCAAATGATCATTTGGAGGGAAGTGTGATTATAGGTGCAAGAGTAGGTGGGAATGAAGAAGAGGGGTTGGGGTGTGCAGTGAGGGAATATTATGGGGAGCAAAGTAAACAGGAATGTGTTAGGGGAGGGAAGACACTGAGATGCTCAGGTAACGGGGGGCGGAGATTAGGGAGAGTGGGAAGGGAGGATGAGAAGGGTTGGAGAGTGTGAAGGATCACAGAGGAAGTTGAGGATTTGAGGGGGGTCTTTCAGCCTTGAAATTTTCCCTTCACTGTCTTTGCTGGGATTCAAGAGAGCCCTTCTCCCTGCCTGCTGTGCATTCTGGGAGCTGTGGGGGGACCCTGCTCTTCATGGGGTATCCAAGCCCCTCTCTCTGTCCTCCATGTGAGCAGGGGAGAGGGATTAAAGGTAATGCAAATTTTAACATCTGAAATCCAAAGGATGACTAATTAAAATACACATTACCCCTTTGTGGGGTTGGGGTACTGGCCAGTGTGCATGGGGTAAGGTGCCAGTTTGGGCATTGAGTGGGCCTGAAGCATAGCTGGTGAAGTCTGACTAAAGCATGGGCAGGAATCCCAGCTGGGGATAAGTAATAGGAAGGAGGAGCCCGGCTCAGCATGTAGCTAGCTCAAACAACAAAATCAAGGTTGTATGTGCCCCTCCAGTTAATATAAGAATGGCCATCTTAAGTCAGACCCATTTAACTTAAAAGAACTTTTTCTACCTGCACATTTTATATAATTATAATAATTAAAGATAGAAAAGACCTACTAAATTCTAGCCACGGCAAGAGTCATAATGCATGAGGTAATATCTTTTATTGGATCAACTTCTGTTGGTGAGAGAGAGAAGTTTTTGAGCTTATACAGAGCTTTTCTTTGGCGGTTCTTTAGGGAGAAAAGGCACAGCCTAGTGAGAGTTGCTACTGTTCCAAGAACTCTGCATTCAAAGACAGTACTGGCTGAGAATTATACACACAATCTTCAGTGACTAATGAAGCTATCAATACTACTTTTATAAACTTGTCTTTATAAATCTTTACCGTGGCTGCCTCCTTTTATACTGAATTAGTATAGACAAAACTTTGTAAATCAAAATTCTTCACCCATTTCAAAAAGCACTTATCAACACTGAGCAATAAGTCCATGGGAAGGACAGATGTTTAAAATCATAGCAATACAGAACTGGAAGACACCTCAATAGTCCTCTAGCCCAGTCCTTTGCACTGAGGCAGGACATTGCCCTGGTCTATACTGTAAGCATTTCTTGGCAGCAGTTTAATGGAGATAAGCAAGTTACTTAAAATAACTTGCATCTCCCTTTGACTGCCTAACCCCCGCTTACCACGGCGTGTCCACTGCACTGTCCTCCCTTTGACTCAGCGCTATTCCACTTGAGCGGGTGGTCTTCAGCGATCAACTTCCCATTTGAATGAGCAGATCTACACAGACCCACTCAGTTTATCAGGAAGTTCGATCTGACGGTGGCAAATTTACCACCATACATGTAGACCTGCTCTAAGTATCATGTGGACCATCCCTGACAGGTGTTTATCTAACCTGTTCTTCAAAACCTACAATGATGGAGATTCCACCACCTCTATAGGAAATTTGTTCCAGTGCTTAACTACCCTTACAGTTAAGCGGTTTTTCCTAATGTCTAACCTAAATCTCCCTTATTGCCATTTCAGCCCATTATTTCTTGTCCTGTCCTCAGTGATTAAGGAGAACTATTGATCACCCTCCTCTCTATAATAACTTTTAATGTACTTGAAGACTTTTAATACCCCACTCAGTATTCTTCTCCAGATTAAAGAAACTCAGTTTTTTCAATCTTTCCTTCTAAGTCAAGTTTTATAGACCTTTAACACTTATTTTAAATCAGAACTCAAAATGTGGAGAGAAAAAATTATATGTAAACTAAGAATAAAGGAATATCAACTGTGAATTTTAATTATTTTATTATGCCATTGGCACTCATAACATTTAATTGAAGGAAAATGCAGGGAAAAGATGAACAATCCCAGGTGAAACACTTCTTTTCTTTATAAGAGATAATGTAACTGCTATTTGCTTGTCATGGCACAACTAAGAAGCTAGGAAAACTTGTTGCATGTCTCCATTTAATACCTAGAAGGTAATACTTCTCTGCCATTTCAAGTCACAGATCTCCATGCAGAGCTGATGAACTTTAACAGTTAGTTTTAAATAAAAATGTAAATGAAAATTGCACAAATTTTGTTGTTTCCTTAGATGACAACATATACTGATGGTAAATTAAGATATCTACAATACCAAAACATCTTTCAGAAAGAAACTACTAGTATTAGTTAAACATACAAATTTCATTATGTGAAGTATTTGTCAGCCAATCACCTTGATAAAAAATTAACCATAATTCCCTACATCTTAAACCTGTGTAAATTGACCTTTTATAAAATAATTTTAGCTTATTAATGAAAATTACTTAAGAAGTTTAAAAAATCTCCCTCATTTTATCCAAACACTGGAGTTTTCTTCTTTCCTCAAGTACCACTCTAAGAATCTACAAAATTATCAGCCTTCCAAATATCCTTATCAACACTTCCACATGAGCTGGCCTAAATGAAAATGGTTTAGTCTCTCTAACCACAAATGTTTTCAAAGTTTCAATCCTTAGATTTGTGTTTTATGATTTTTTGTTGTTGTTAAATAGAACATAGCCTCATGTCAATCCCATTACAATACATTGTATATAGCTACAAAGAAAAATAGAAATAAAAGGTTACTCTGCGCAAAGTGGGCAATCTGTCTATATAGACTTTTTGGCTTGTGCAATTCTTTTAAAGTGACAATGTTCTTAACTAAAAAACTAAGTTAAGCTACTTCGTTTTTCTTAAACTATTTGGTAATATAGAAACACTTTAGATCTCTATTTCAAATCTTTGAACACTATTTTCTTTGTTTAAAATTATATTATTTTGTCACCAAAGTTATTCTGAAAGTGAATGTGCATTATCTCTTTTTCATAAGAATCTTTAACATCTTTTTAAACAATTGGAAATCATAAATCCATATTATTGACACTGCAAATTGAGTAAATACCCAATTAACATCAGCTGTGTAGGCATAGTTTATGTTCAATGATTCAAAGCCTGTTGTCATGACAGTGCTGGGACTTGAAACAGGTTTAGGCTTGATGAGTAGCTCCACTGGGCATTTAAATGCCAACTGCCAGGTAAATTGTTAATGAGGAAAACAATGTTTGCCACTCATAATAGTAAAACAAGCAACAAAGTGTTTTTGGATTTTACTTTTATAGAAGAAGGAAAGTGAATTCATTTTATTTCTCTGTTTAGTATCAGTCTTTTCCTATTACGCTTTTTTTTTTTTGTGGAAGGGATGCAGGAATGAATGAGCCACATAAGAAATTTTCAGAAATCAAATAAGAATGATTAACCACCAGGGCCAGATTAAGAGGCCCTGGAGCCCCTCTAGAGCCCGGGGTCCCACCCCTCCGAATGTGGTGGTGGTGACCGGCCTGGGGGTGCCCAGCTGGCACTGGGATGGGTTGGGGCCCTGGGGCCAGAGGCTGTAGGCCACGATGCTCCCGCCCCACTCCCAGGCTGGCTGCAAGGGGTGGTCTGGGCCGGCACGTGCAGCAGCGCTCCAGGGGCAGGGCCGACTGGCAGCGGAAAAGACTTGCCAGGCCAGCCTGAGCTGCGGGGGACCAGCCAGCACTGTGCTGGCCTGAGCAGGGCTGGATTACTGGAGGGAGGCAGGGCCCCCTTTAGCCCAGGGCTGCAGCCCCTAAAGGCCCTGTGTTAATCCAGCCCTGTTAACCACCTATCTTTTTAACTATAGAAGTATTTCAGAAGAAAAAGTAATGTCATGACAAATATTAATGTGACATCTTTCTAAAATTTGTATTTGGAGCTGAAACTTTCTTAAATTATTCAGCTCTCCTTTGAGACCAAGGCTGCTAAATTTAAGGATTCACTACCTAGGTTAGTTGGTACATCAGGCATCAGTGATGCTGTGGATGAATTCTAGGCTGTCATTAGCAAACCAGAAAGTTGTATGCTAAAGATTTCACAGAGCAACAAAAAAGAATATAAAAGAGTAAAATTAAAAGTGTCTGGGTAGTGGGATCATACAGTATATCTTTCTGCGTTTGCATTTTAGCATTGTAGTTCATCAGTAATGCACTGCTGGACCTATGAAGTGAATAATTCTGATCAGAGGTGGATTAAGGTTTATTGGGACTCTGGGCAGAAAGTACATTTGGAGCCCCTACTCCTCAAGGGCCCAAGTGCAGCAGAATTAAGGGAGCCATAGCTCTTTCCCTTTTAATAGTGGGAAGGGGAGCTATGCCCATCTGCATTTTAACATGGGCAGGTGCAGTGGGGTGGTGGCAGCAGAGGCTGCAATTCCTGCATGGCAGGGGAGCTGATAAGGTCATCTGCTGCCACGTCACAAAGCACAGCCTCTGTTACCAGTGTCGGCCACTTCCCAGTGGTGGGATGAGGTGGGCCTTAGCGCCCCTTCATCACAGAGCTTTGCCCCAGCTCCTCTTCTTCCCAAGGCCCCACCCCCGGCCAGGCTGGAAGCTAGATCCAGGCCATAGTAAGAGGTGCTCAGGGAGCACTGGACACTGCACCTGCTCTGGGTGGTGTGCTATGGGAGGATGGGGACATGAGACATGAGATGGGGACTGCTCTGCGGACCCTGAGCCCCCGTACAAGGCAGGTGGAGGGTCTGGGGCTCCCCACAGCAGCGCAGGCTCATTGGACAGCTCTTACCATGACCTGGGTCCAGCTTTTGGCCTGGCCAGGGGAAATGGCCTTGGGGAAAAGAGAAGTAGCAGATAGGGCCACAGTTTCAGTGATGGTGGCTTCCACCCCACCCCCAACATACAGGTTCCAGCGCTCCTGCTGGGGCTCCAAAATTAACCGAGGCCCGTGGGTACGAGCCCCGTGGGTCCATGCATTAATCCACCACTGTTTGTAATAGCACAAGCAGAATAATTGGATCTAGCATCCTAAGGTGACAGAACTTCTAAAACCGTGTTATTTACTGAAATCAAAACATCCTCTCTTATTCAGATGAGCACCACAGGCAAAAAATAGATAAAGCTGACTTACAGTTCATAGAAAACATGGAATCGTATATAAGTGGCTATTGACATAAAAGGAGTACTAGGTCCTCCATCTTCCAAACTGAACCTAGGAAGGAAGAAGTTCTATATTTATGGCAACCCGTAGAAATGGAGAGATCTACATTTCTACATGTTCCGCCAGCATCCTCTACAAGTAATGAATATGCTGAACAGGGAGGTCTCTAAGTGTACCGTAGATGGGAAAGTTATGTTTTATGTTTTATGTAAAATTTGCTGATATGTTGACCAGCAGTAAAGCAGAAGGTATACAATTTTGACAAGGACAGGCTGTTCCAGATGATGGAGTATTCACTCACCGGGATTAATGGCAGCTGAATCTCAGAATAACTGCTCTTTAATGATAATAGGGTTGCTTTCAACTTTCTTTAACTAGAGTGGTAACTTGTGGTTTGATGTCAGACCACACAAAGTCTGGATTAAAAGAGTTTAGTAACATTTTGTTTTAAATCTGATATACTTCTACCTCTGGAGACCTATTAAAAGTAGAATGAGGTCCATGGTCATTTATCCACACTGTTGTTTCAGCACAAGAGTGAGCCAAAAATATAAAGAGGACAAGAAAAATCCTTTCCAAGTCTTAAGATATGGCACTTAGGATACTTCTCAGTGGCTAAACACAAAGAAAGGACTTTGGTTCTGCCTCTAAATTCTCCTGTAAATTGTCATTTAATTAATGCATTTTCTTATTTTGTTAAATGTTCTATTTTCCCCTGATGCTATGTGAAGAATGCACCTAGTAAAGGGGACATTGATTAACTACATAAGAGAAAGAGTAAAACCAATTATATGTAGAATGCTGTCAAATGCACAGGGTAAGCCGTGGTGGATTAACAAAAGGGCTGGTTTGAGAAATTCCAGAGCCTGTGTAGAAATGGGGGGGCACCAGTATTGGAACTGTGGCCCCACCCCCTGCTCCTCCTCTTCCCCTCAGCACCCCACTCTTGCTCATCTTCTCCCCCAAGGTTCCCCCACCCCCAACAGGTCAGAAGCTGGAACCAGGCTGTTGGGAGATGCAGACACTCCACTGGCTCTAAGCAGGGGGCCAGGGGACACAAGAGCAGCTGCTGGCCTGTATCCCTGCCCCTGCAGGTGTGGCACCAAGGGCAGGTAGACAGTCCAAGGCTCCCCACAGCAGGCCAGGCTCCCGGCGCGGCTCTTACCACAGCCCAGCTCCAGTGTGAAAAAGGCCAGTTTTTCATATCTGCAAGTTTATCAATGCTCAGCTTGTGCATATGCAACTCCCAATATGCAAGTCAGGTATACTCACATTTTAAAATCTTTTCCTAAGTTATGTTTCAGAAAGGGAACTGAGATTTCTTAGAGATCTTGTCTTTTAAAGTATTTGTAAAAGCACTTACTGCACATTTCTTTTGGTGCTACATAAATAAATAATCATGGGAAGCCTACGTGACTGAGTTGGAAGACACAAAAAACTCTCACCATACAAAACCCCCAGTATTGTCCTTTAGTACTGAAATAGCTGATGCCTGAAATTTAAAGCACTGCTCTACTTTGAAAAGAGACTGTAAAATTGGTATTACGTGCTTCCAGGCTTATTGTCTCTCACCGATTTCTCTTTGCAAATAAAACAATTTTTAACAGTCCTGCTTAACCTAACAGATAAATCAAGCTGGATTCATTCCTTTTGGAAAATACCAGCTATAAAGTATGTAAATGGGAACTAAGGCCCGCTGTTATGCCTGGACAGGGGGCATGTGCAATCTCATTGCCATCAGAGACAGTTGTGCAGCCCAACTACCTTTACAGGGTTTTCAAAGGTGTAGCTGGTTGCAACTTAATAAACAAGTCTGATAATGTGCAGGCTAATTCAAGGGCCTGCTGAGAGAGAAAGGTGATAAATAAACCAGGATCATCTGAGTCACTCAGAAGTTAGTGGGTAACCGTGAAAAAAATGCTCTCCATTTGCAATCCTCAACACTTGCCAGATTTGAAAGAAGAATGCAAGTTCGTAAGCAAACTCTCCCTTTCAGAAACGGTTAAATCCATAATCCAGGTTTCAAACCAGATATCTACTGCAGTATCTAAGAAATGCAAGCAGGACCAAGGAAGGGGAACCTATCTTGTTGATCAATCCCAAGAAGACATCCCTGTGAGACACTGTCCTGGAAAGAACCAACTACTAATTAGCAAATTCATCTACTTATCTTGCTTTACTGTAAAGTATAGAACCATTCTATTCTCTATCACATGAATAGTATAAGGAACTTGTATAGGAGGGTTCTACTCGTGATCTACCCTGGCTATTTAGATTGTTACCAGATGGGTTAAAAGCCATGTTGAGGTTGATAACTGAAGGATGAATTCACACATAAGATAACTGTAAATATAAGACTCACCTAAGACCAAAGGCGTATGTGAAACTGCTCTCCGCAGCTTTAGGATTGAGTATTGCTTTAGGTATGTATATGTGGTAGTGTGAGAAAACAGAGATACTGAGGTCACCGACAAAAACAAGAAGGAGAGGCAAAGGAAAAGAGGCAAGAAAAAGCCAAGCAGGAGCTGTGGGCACAATGTGATCCTGGAGAAAGCTGAAGAGGGAGATTTTTGGTTTGATGTTGGCTAAAAAGGCGTAAGGGGCTGTGAGCTAAGAAACTGGTCTTTTAGTCATTGTGTTCAGAGACACGGGTCTTTATACATTCTTTGAAAGTAAACAGAGCTGTGGCAAAGAAATACCTGGCTACCATCAATTTCTACTTCCAACACAAACATCCCCAGAGCCCAAACATTAAAGATTGAAGTGTTCCCCCACTGGTTTCTGAATGTTGTAAATTCTGGTGTCAGATTCGTAACCCTTTATTCTTTTGCTCAGAGACTTTCCTGTTTGTCCAATATACAAGGCAAGGGGGCATTTCTGACACATGACGGCATAAATCACATTGGTGGATGAGCAGGTGAATGAGCCCTGGACAGAGTAGCTGGCTTGACTAGGTCCTGTGATAGTGACTTTTGGCAGATATGTGGGCAAAGTTGGCAACGTGGTGAATGGGAGAACACCTTAATCTCCCTGCTCACTCCATTGATGATTTTTGAATAGCTGTGCTCGACAAATGGATAACAAATCAAAGCTTCAAGGAGAAACTGCAGAATTGGAATTCATATGCAAGTTTGACACTGTTGCTTCAGGGCTAAATAAGGACTACAGATTTTTTTCTCATTACAACAGGTGATTTGACCTCACCTTCCTCCATATGCTGTTCCCCAGTGTTTGACTCTAAATTACTGCATTGATTTTCTGTAGCAGTCTGACCTGATCCTATGACTTACACTTCCCTGCACTTATTTTCCTCCCATTCTATAAGTGCCCCATCTTCAAAGCGTCTGACAAAGTGGGATTTTCTCCCTTGCAAGCTCATGCGATAAATAAATTTGGTATTTCTGGGGTGGGGAGGGAGCAACGATGAGGATAGGGAAGGGAACAACGGATACAAGAAATTCCTCTTTATCCATGGCTGATAGAGTCATGCAAAAGGACTATCTATCTTGAACTTTTAGAATGTAATTAATTGGTTTAGCTACTCTCAATCCAAGATAAGGCATATGTATCCCCTCCCCTTTAGTCAATCCTTGAAGACGACCCCTCAAGTAGCATAGCACTGAACCAATGGAAGACCATTTCCTGTTGACTCAGTGCACTGAAGACGACTGTGGTGAATAGGTGTTAGGCAGCTGAAAGGAGATAATGCAAGTTATTTTAAGAAACTTGCGTATCTCCCTTTGATTGCTGCCAAAATCCTCCCGCACCACAGACCAGGACTAAGTTGTCTTGGCACTCTGTTGCTGAAGCAGGTTTAGGTCTCCCAGGTCAGTCCCATTCACACTGCTGTCAGGATGGGTGTCACTCAATGGATTTCCACCAGCCTACCAAAGGAGACCCTACAGATGTAACAGCCTTACAATGAAGAAGTGCAAGCTACTGCTCCACAGTCAGCTTGTGTCCTCTTTCTTTTATTATGAAAGATGACAGACTTCATTTTGGTTTTCAAGATGTTATGCTAGTTCTTTATTATTTTCCATTGCTAAATGTAATTTTATTTTAAAACAACCAACTTCTTTCCAGGTTTTTAAATCAACTATCATGCATTTTTGTTCTAAGTTTTTTAAATAAATCCTAATATACAAACAGTTACATTTAAAGTGGGTTTTAGCGTACTAAATCCTGTCACTTTATTTCTTCATGGTTAAACTTTTCACCTTCTGTTGATGATCCAATTATTAAAACTGAGCCTTTCAATCACATTAAATGGACACACTTCTCATTCAATATTCAACAGAGTGCATTTGTCTAAGACACTCACATTAATATGCATCTAACATTAAGACTTAAGATATGACCCTTGAAAAATACTTAATTCTAGCCAACTGCTTACAATCCCCACCGCACCCCCTCATCCTGCAGTGAAACTGGTCAAAGCTTAAGGCTGTGTGCCCCAGGTGATTCTAATATAGTAAAAAAAGGATCTACAGAGATAGACAATGGTAACACACTCCTTAATGGGCCATCAAATTGTTCTGTCTATTCTGCAATGCCGACGTTAACTTTCAGCCCAAGTGTAGCAAATTTCTTTAGTTAACTTTTATTTTAATATATATTACACATATGAGGACACACAAGCTCTCATGACTGTCTCCCTTCCTTCCCTATGCTCCAAGCACACAAATGAATTACTCATCTATGTTTGCCAAGTCGGGGCAGGGGGGTGGAGAAGAAATGCAATCTTCAGTTGAATATCATCATCCTTTTTATCCCTCGAATATTTTTTGATCCAGGAATCTAATAACTTCTTCTAAAATAAATGCAAGACTATATGATTTTATTATGAACAGCAATAAAATCTACATGTCCGAAAAGAAAAGTGGATCCATTATAAATTCCTTACATTTAAAATGACTCCTTACTTGGAAAAGGAATTATTGCCCATTACCAATCTAAGTGGACAGACTAATTTTTCAGTTCTTGAACCCTATTGAACCATATCCCTTTCCACACACACAAAAAAGGGATTTATATCTGTGCAAGAAATTAGATCAGAGCAACAATAATGAAAGGAGAACAATTTACACATTGACATTAAAGAATGGAACTTTCCTGAGATCAATCTGTATAACTTCTGTAATACTTATTAGTATTCCCTGCTCTACACATTAATTACCCAGACAAAAAATGAAGAGCTTAAAAGCTGCAGACCAGTGTAAGTCATGCTTTTCAAACTCCCTAATAAAATACAAAATTTTAAGAATTCTGTATCCATAATCCTCTCATATCAAGGAAAGAGTTCACAGAATGTAAAATAATCCCTAAGAAGAATATTTCAAATTTAAAAAAACAACACACACAAAAAAACCACCTCTGTTTAGAATGGTAATTTGAATGGTGTGTATTTAAGCTCAAATTAAAAACTATGTATCTAAACTACAAATGAAAATATTAAAATTACAATGCTAATCAAATCAAGCCACATGTTAACCTTTGTTTTCACAATACTAGTTCAAACGGTCATCAGTTTCCACATACCGAAAGATTTATTGGGAACTGCCCAAGACTTCACTGGAAGTTCACACCAGCTACAAGTTCTGCATTCACTTTTCTATGTAGCTCTCTAGGCAAAAATATATGAAAGTTTCCAAATATTATGTTTAAAGGACTTAATGATCTTCCATGTCACAAAATGAACAGTATGTGCAATGACCAAATATCACAAACTCCTTTACAGAAGACTCATAGCCAAGGCTAAAAAAAGTTTGAAACCTGTTGCCTATAGTTGCACCTTTCCTTAAAAGGAAGCAGTGTGTGACCTCAGAATTTTTGCTTCTGACAGAACCGTTGCACAGCCACAGAAACAAAGAATGATTAACTAGTTCAATAAGCATTCCTGTGTTTTTACTCTAATATTATTGCAGTTGACAATACAGATTTATGAGAGTTGGGATTTGCATTTATGATTACAGAAGGAGTTTATACTTTTGGCCTCCATCCCAAATGATCTAAACAGAAACCACCATTAGATGCATTAAGAAATTTAAAATGTGTTTAGAAATCTGAAACCTAGCACTACATAAATGTAGATCACAAAAATAGGTGGTATTTTTTCTACAGTAAGTTACTCCATGCCATATAATACAAAACTATATATATCAATGTACCTATCTGAAACAAAAATGACAAACAGTCCAAACTATTTTATATCATTTGGTTACTGAGTAACATATTATTGTTTATGATGGTCACTATTTTTCAGCTGATTACTTCAGTGTTGCTCCTTCCATTCAGTTTCAGGCATCTAACAAAGAAGCTGGGAGAAATATGCACGTCTAAAATATTAGCTATTATGGTTCAAAAATTATTAAACCATAAAACAATTTTTCACATTCTATAAAATAGACATCTAATGAAGAAAACAAAAGGGAAATAGATAGCTGATAGACTTTGAAGAGATCAATTTAAAACAAGTTTATATGATTAACTGAAATAAACATCTACTGTCCGTGGCAATTTGGTGCATCTATAACCCAGATAAGCACTGCATAAGCAATTCTTCAAGAAACAGTAATAATTATCAAAGTAGAGATTAGAAGTTTCAACATAGTAACTATCAAAAGGCTCTGAATAGAGTGGAAGTTCTGAAAAGATACATCAGACAATGAACTGGGAACAAGCAAGCCATAAAAATGAAGAGGGAGAAGGGCTTCAAAATGAATATTATGAAAACTGACACATTAGAAGGCCTGCGTTAAGAGTACACACTGCATACATCTGAAGATTACAAATGCCATTTTCTGCATCTTAACTCTGCTTTCAGGGTATTTTCTTTCTTCTTTGCTCAAAGCACAACTTCAGATAGTTCCCCTGTTGCTTCTCTCAGTTCTACTTGTAAGTGACAAGAGTTTGGGGGGAAAATGAATGCTAAGCTCCTGCCGCAGGAATAGCATTTCCCATCTTACACTGCACTCTGAAGGCCACCCTTCTGAACAGCCAGATGACAAAAAAGGCCAAAAGAGAGACCATTATTTAATCTTACCCCAAATGACAAGAAATATCGCTCGATATATGGCAAAAATCAACCTGTATAGCAAGAATATTGAAGAGCCAATCACAGATTTAAAAATACCATTTTGAAACAAAAGCTGTAAGAGACCAAAATAGCTATAAAATATAAATTAATCCACAGCCTTCCTCTTACATATAAGTAATAATTTGTCTACAAACATAATAAAAGTAACATCACTTCACAAAGCAGAAAATTGCTTTTCCTTTCTCAAATGATATAATACCTATTGCCTTTGCAAGCTGGTAACTAACCCACTTTGTCACACATTGATGGGTGACACAGAACAGTTCTACTATATGTATAGATTTGATGTTACATCAACTCAATAGTCAATGCAACTGACAACTGGATAAGATAGCATTACCCAGCCCCAACATTTGCAGACAGATAGGGAATTAAGATTGTGGAGCATGCCATAATTTACCAAAGCCCTGATACCTATTCACATCATGCAGCAATGGTTTTCAAGTAAACACTCCACAAGTATACCATTAATAAACAGAGAATGACAGCCAACATTTACTCCACTATAGTGCACATTTATACAAGACCTGGTTTATTCAGGAAGTGCTAGGACAATAAAAGTTTGAAGAGTTCCTAAAAGAAGATATGCACTTGTTCATCTGAAAGTTAGGAAATCTAAAAAATGCTTAGTACAAACATATAGTATGAATGCTTTGCGCTAAATTCCTCAAAACTCGCAGGGCATGTCTCAAATTACATAATTCCTTACCTGATCATTTATTCCCCAACAATTCCAGTAACCAACTCACCTGAAGCCTATGGTTGTGGCCAGAGATTGTTATTCTACCCTTCTAACAGGACCAATACCTATAGATGGCTTATTTACCATCTGCCCTAGCCAGGAGGCTGTGGCTACAGACCGTTACTCTACTCTGGTCAGTGGGCCAGAAACCCAACTGTTGGTGTCAGGCGTGAAGAGATAGAGTGGCCTCCTCCAGACCCAACAATGAGGGACCAGTATACATGATGGAGAATGCAGGCCGCACTCCACTCTGGAGATAAAGGGCTGAGCCTAAGGAAGAAACAAACCCTCCAACCATAAAGAATGGACATCGAAAAACTGATTAAGTGGCTGGCTGAGAGCCAGCAATAGCAATGTGTGATACAACTTTAACAACAACTTTTGCAGAAACTCGGCATCAACAGCAGTAGCTGGTCCCACAGCTGGGTGCCCAAAACTGGGAGCAGCAGCAACAATGTTTGCAACAAGACTTCTACCTAAGCCCAAAGATAAACTTAGGAAAACAGCAAAAGCAGTTGTCCCTGCTATGCCTGTGTGCTTCTCAAAGATGAAGGCTGAGAACAAACCTGAGGTCTTCCTCATTACATCTGAGCAGGTCACTGTGGTCACCAAGAGGCCCTGTACCTATCAGGCTTGGCACATGAACCATACTGCAGGCTCCTGTTACATTCACAGAGTACTTTGATATGAAACTGCCCAGTGCTTGAACTTTTGAATTTGACATCCTTCTGCCCTGGATTAATGAAGAGGCTTTAGGGCTTGTAGCCCAGGGCTTTGGGCTAAGGGGGGCCCCAGCAGAACTTGCAGGCAGAGAGGGTAGTCTGGAGCCAGATGCCGCCGGTCCCACTCAGAGTATGAGGCAGCAAGGCAGTGGTGGAAACCTGCCTGTGGGGATCACCACTTGTGACCCCACCTTTTGCCTCACAACACCTTCCACAGGTGCAGCTGAGGGGTGGCGTCAGTATGGTGGGGGCCCCACCAAAATATAACAACTCTAGGCCCAGAGGAGAGTTAACCTGACCCAGGCACTTGCTGCCATAGAGAATCTTCAGCTGAGGTTTTGAAACAACACATTTATAAATTTGATCAATTTAATACTAATTTTCATTAAAATAAAATAAAAATCTGAATTAAATCCCGTAAGGGTGGCTACAAAGACTGGCATAGGAGAACTTGAAATAAAATTGTCAGGTAGCAATTCTTTTAAGAAAAGTAATCCGCTCCTTACATGGAAATTTTCTTTTTGCAATAATAAGGTCCATAAATCCATCAATTTAGGTCTCTTCTTTAGGAAGCCTTGGAGGCAGACTAAACCTATCAATCAGTGACAGGCTCCACCTCTGACAAACTACCAGTTGAGACATATCCATAGTCTGGAAAAACTATCTAATTTTTCCTTACCGATACAAAGTGAAGTATTATAATTAAATTGAACAATCCTCCTGCGGAGCAACAAACAATGAGAAAACAAACTGAGGGCCAATTAGTAATCCCAATCTTTCCCCAACTAATAGTCCATTCAGGGTGGGTAGATCTGTGGACCTCTGTTGCCTGATTGTGGGTGTTTAGTAATTTGAGTGGGTTATAGACTAGCCAATGGATCTGATCAGAAGACAATGAGGTTTTAGTCCCAGAATTAGGCCACGCAGACTTTTACAAGAATCCTTGAGGTACACAACAGGAAGGTACACATCGAGTATGTATAGTTTACATAGTTTCCTTAAAATAGCATAGAATGAGACAACTGAATAATCAAATAATCCATAGCCTGAGACAAATGAATAATGGATAATGATTAGGATTACAATCTTGTTCTAAAAACACATGCAATAGCTATATAAACTGTATGCTTTGGATTAATATATTCACACCCATCCTTGACGACCTGGTAGAGGGATGTCTGGCTCCTCAATTCTTGAGTGGGCAGTGAGAGCTAAGCAGTGATAGCGAGCTAAGAGCTACAAGCAAGCTTCAACAAATATATGTTTCTGGTCTCCATGGACATCAATTTTTGTAGCCTGTCGCCTAGCTCCACTGCAGAAGTGTAATGGAGGAGCACCCTCTGGTGACCAAAAGTAAAATTGCTAGTGCCTAGCTGTGAACCAATTTTGTCTACCCCTTGCTATAAGACTAAGATTAAGACAATGAATAATACTAAATATAAGCTAAGAACAAAAGATCCTGACAAAGTAAAGATATCTATCCTATTGGTAAATATTCTCTTAGTCCTATTCTTATTAAATGTACAAGCCCAAACACCAACCCAAGCACCAACAGCCTAACGTAGTTTGCCCCTTTTGTACCTTGAATGATATGGGTCCTCCTTCTAAGTCCAAACTTGGCTTCTTCACCCATAAATTATCAGGGTACATTTATCCTATAAGCTTCCAGGCTCATGTGTATTAATGACATATCCATATCCTTTCCATATGGTTCGTTCATCTAACCTTTGTTATTTCTGGCCATTTCCATGGGTTTTCTGATGTACCTGTGAAGTTTACTTGGGGTGTAAACTGAGGCACCCTGTCTTGATGCCTCCTAACTTACCTATATGGTTATAAGCTTTACCATAGATACCATATCCTTTAACTCCTCAGTACTTATTTGGGCCAAAAGTCTTGAACACATGTATGTTAAGAAGCTTAGATTTTCATACAGGATGTGGCCTGTAAGTATTTTGTGTTATAGCTAAAATACTTTAACATGAACTATGACCCTATTATAATAAAAAAATTAAATTTATAAAGTATATATGTGCAAGCAAGTAGGCTAGTCTTTTGGCTACATCTCATTACTCTAAAACAGTACCTTTTCAAATAAGGCGCAGATAATTTTCCTATTCTTATTAATAGAAAGGCCAACAGATTCATGACAGTGGAATTTTCATGAAAGTATCCACTCAGGAAAGAGTTGAGGAGGGTCAACTATCTATAATCCTTTCCTAAGAGTTACTGGGATACTATAGTGAGGATCACACATCTACAGAGGACAGCATCAGGCAGTGAACAAATTTCCAACTTGTAAAATTTGAAGAACATATGGCCAAGTGGAACCTTTACAGATTTCCTTATATGAAGCCTAAGATCTCTCTGCTCATCAAGTTGTCACAGTTCTGACAGAGTAAGTTCTGACACTGGAAGATGAAATAACACTTTCTGAATTGTATGTCAAAAGCATACAATACCTCAGTCACCTAGAAACTGATGATTTTGAAACCTTCCTATTCTTTGACATCAACTAAGATAGCACAAACAAAATTACTTATCGCATAAGTTTTCAGGGGAGAAAATCCCACTTCTTCAGATACACAGCTAGCCCTTTGGAATTCACAAACGAAATATTTTTCTTTCTGTATTTAGCTGCATGGTGAATATATATTTGGAGAACTCTGTAGATGTGCAAAATATGCTACAATTTCTCTTTGCATTGGAGCTGGGAAGAAGGAGGGAAGGACAATGTACTGTACTGTAACCTGGAGTTAAACTTTGGTAAAAATACAGGATCAGTTCTGAGTACTACTTTATATTTATGGAAGGTGCAGTATTGAGTTTCCAGAAATAGAGCTCCCAAATCAGACACACTGTGAACTGACATGATTGCTATAAAAAAAGACCCTTTAATCATTAAAAAGCAATGAGCCACGTTCACAAATGACTCAAGAAAAGAGCTTCTAGGACAGTGGTTCTCAACCTTCCTAATGCCGCGACCCTTTAATACAGTTCCTCATGTTGTGGTGACCCCCAACCGGTGTCTCGGTTCCTAAGACCATCGGAAATATGTGTTTTCCGATGGTCTTAGGCGACCCCTGTGAAAGGGTCGTTCGACCCCCAAAGGGGTCGCGACCCACAGGTTGAGAACCGCTGCTCTAGGAGAATCAGGTAAGAGCCCTTTAAAAGAACTCTGGATTTTGGGGAGATGTAGAAAAAATGCTGCTCAGAAAAAAACAAAAAAACAAAAAACAAACCCACATGTTGGACATTTGGATAAGATGAAATCCACTATTTGTCTGCTGAGTTAAGGATGCTAGAAAAAGCAGCAACTTGAAGGGAAAATAAAACTTCATTACAGAACATCCAAAACAAACCTACTTAACCTTGCTAACAAGTAAAAGATTGGGGAGGAAATTACCAAAGGTAATTTTAATTACATAGAGAGATAGTGTGTGCACATGCACTTAGCCAGATTGCTAGGAAATATGAAAACACCTGAAGAGAGTCAGTCAGTCACCTTTAGAGAGGCTGATGTCACAGAAGTATTTTCCCCCTTCTCCATCTGCTGGTATGACAATTTATATCACAGTCATGACTAGTGTAGATGGATGTACTAAATCTTCAGAAGGAAAGCATTACCTGTGTTTTAAAAAAGAAAACAAAAACAACCAGCTGCACAAATTTCCAGCTCCATAATACATGAGAATTCTACTTGATTGAATGGATCAATATGTTCTGCTTGATTTTGGGATTTGTTTAATTACGTGCCTGAAGTTTTTTTTAGCGTAATACAATTAACTACTTCACTTCATTGAGACAACTGATTCACGCTGAATTATTTTGGGTGAGGGAGATGCTAAGGGAGTGAATTTCATTAAACAATGACAGAAGTGGAAGCACTGGAGAGAAATAGGCATGGTAAAGTGCTAGTTTCTTTTTAATACTTCTGTTGATATATTTCACCCCTCCTAACCTCCAACATTTCTACTATTCCAATGCTATCATGCGAAATTACATTTTACTTTAGGAGTTTAGAAAAATGTCTATTAGGGACTAGTCTGACACTATGAAACTCATTCAGTTATGACCTAATATATGTCTGAAACCAAGTCAAAAGGTGAATTCATTAACACTAAGTGCTAGCCTATTCAGATTGGTAGGTCCTTCCCTACTGCACCTTCAAATTTGGGGCCTTGTCTGTACTAGAAAAATGCACCAATCACAGCAAACATCTCAGAAACAAAGCAGAGCTGAGGAGGAAAATCTCCCCAAAAAGGCAAATGCAGCCTTGAGACACAGCTGAAAATTAAACGGACATGTATTGACAATTATATTTCCATGTATAATTTTCAAATGCGCAAAAGTACATTCAAGTACATCAAGATATTTGTTCTATTCTTTTGGATTTAGTTGAGCAACTATTTTGTCAAATCCATCAGTGAAACTTCCTAATTTATCATTTTAATTTAAAAAAATAACACTGAGGTAAATCTAAACTGCCAGAGGGTACTACTACCTTATATCAACAGCCATCTCTGCAACATGAACAGTGGGATTTTCAAAAGCACGATGTTAGACTAACTCTGCTCCCACTGAAGTCAAAGGAAGTTTTACCAATTCTGCACACTTTGGAAAACCCAAACCTATACTTAATTTAGTCAGTATGCTGTTAACATTGAATCTCATAGGCAAAATATACCTTTGAACATGTTTGGCAACACACAGGTAAGCCACAGAATTGGCAACAAGTATGGAACACAAAGTAGTCTAGTAATATTAAGCAGTATCTTGTACTTTTATAGGAAAACAGCAAAAAAAAACAAAAAACAAAAAAACCCAACAACTATGTGAAATGAGAACAGTAACGTTCAAAATACAGTACATAACACCACTGGGAGAAGCCAAAAATGTGGATAATACATAGATCTTGCAATTGTAAGATGGGCTTTAATTTATTTAAGAAATAAAGTTTAAAAGCACACTAAAAGAGAGGCTCTTCTTCCCTCCCCCCCAATTGCATAACTCAGTGGGATCAATCTTGCAGGACTCTGTGGATTAATTCCCACTGAAGCCAAAGAAAGTCCCAAGGATGGGGCATTTGACATATCTAGTCATAGGTCTTCAAAAGAACACGGAAGTCCTATTTGGAACAAAATATTTTATTGTAACAGCTATTGAATAACACACACATTACTAATCAATTAATTAACAATCAAATGTCTAAAAATAAACATAGTTAGATACTACAAGCCACCAACTTAAGGAATACTTGGCAGCTCTCTAGGATAATAGAACCATAGGAAGGGAAGTCTCTTGTGCTACTGAATTACTATTAAAATCAGTTGCTTGATTGGTCAAACTAGCATCAGCACAGCTAAAGAGAAACTTTGCAAGAGTCCCAGTTTACTCAGGAAAAGCCCTCTCTGGGGTTTTATGTGGGATATTCTGTTCAATCATAAACATAACCAATAGTCTATGGCCATATTTCCCTTAATAGAGAATAAGGGGACATTTCAAGTTGGCAATCTAGTCAATTTAAAAAATAAGTTAGTTAAAGGCAATTCCAACTAATAATTTCTGGAGTTATGATACCACACGCTGCTACATTTAAAGTGTTTTTCTCTATCCCCTGTTACTCAGTGAAAAACCTCATACAACGAGAAACTGACTAATTCGCTAGATGGCGGAACAATAAAGCTGTCTATACATAATATGCACTAATACTTATTTTAAAATATCTGTATTTTATAATAACCTGTGTCATATTCTGGTAACATGTAAAGTTCTCCAAAATGTGATATAAATTGATAGTGCACCTTTAAATCTGTGTACTCGTATTTTAAAAAAAAAAAAGAGAGAGAGAGAGACTCTTCCACACATAAACAATATAAACAAGCCAAATCTATTTTCAGAGCACCCTGCCTCAACTTCAAGAAAACAAATAAGGCTCTCATCAGTCCAATCATCCCATATGAGAGACACACTACAAGGTAGAACTCTGAATATCCATGCTGGAATTTAATCCAAAAAATCCCATGTCATTTTCTAGTTTAATAAGGTCTCTCCCCTAATAGCACCACTAGATTGGAACACACTGTAGCCTCAGAATTACACAAACTACTCTATGCATTCTGCATAACTCCCATTGACAGCTGCCAAATTTGCAGACAGTGTAGCCTGGGCCTTTGAGCCAGAAAGGTTCTTTGGTGTTGCAGTGCCTAACTTTTAGGTGCCATGAAAATAACCGAAATCCACAAACCATGGGTTAGGCATAGGCTCCCAAAATAATGCATGGGAAAAGGTACGTGCCTTGGAATGGGATCCATAAAATCCTGCACATCTGATAGGGAGCTGCCAAAACTCGCTAATAACAACAGTTTCTGACAAGACGGGTGGTCTAAGAGCACTGCCCCTCTCAAGCCCTGCTAAATCCAGGCTGAAAGGAGGCACCTCTCTCTGCAATAGACAGGACCCTCTGCTGAAAACAGTTGCCTAAGGCCTTGTACACACTACAAAGTGATTGCATGGTAAGGCTCCTTACCGCGCGATAACAATCAAAGCGTCCACACAGGAAAGCATCTTGTTGCGCAGCAACAGCCCTCTTGCCGCGCAACATGTAAACCACCTAAACGAGGGTGGTAAGGCTTACCACAGAACAGTTGTTCTGTGGTGCAGCCTGTGTGGACGCTTATTGTGTTGTTGACAGCCTCCGGAAATGTTCCAGAGTGCCAATCCAAGCCACTCTGGGACACTGGAGTTGTCAAATATGTCAATTTCACTGCTCTAGCTGAGCAGTGAAATTGACATATATGTCAATTTCACTGCTCTAGAGCTGCCAGGTTCAGGGGCTCCAGGGGATTGCCCCCCTGGACCGGCAAGGGCAGCCGGTTTGGGCCAGCCCCCTAGTCCAGCTGCAGGGGTTCGGGTGGTGGCGGGGGCTGCGGTGTGCAGCCCCCGCCGCCACCTGAACCCCTGCAGCTGGAGCCCAGTGGGTGGCGGTACTCCGCCAGCCGCCGCCAGTCAGGCCCCTCCACCCACCAGGCTCCAGCGGAACTCAGGTGGCCAGCGGCTGGAGCCCCGCTGTAGCCGCGCCCCGGCGGGGGTCTCAAGCCCCCTGCCGGGGCTGGCTGTGGGGCTCGGTGGTCCCGGCAGGGGTCTCAAGCCCCCTGCTGGGGCCGGCTCTAGGGATCGGCTGCTCAGCAGCAGCCGCAGCCCCGGCG
Organism: Pelusios castaneus; assembly: GCA_007922175.1. Classification (NCBI taxonomy): domain Eukaryota; kingdom Metazoa; phylum Chordata; order Testudines; family Pelomedusidae; genus Pelusios; species Pelusios castaneus. Next base: position 8,832,914 of record ML685786.1, read on the forward strand.
GGGGTCTCAAGCCCTGCGCCGGGGCCCGGCTGTAGGGCTCGGCTGCCTGGCAGCAGCCGCAGACCCAGCAGAGCTCAGCTGTCTGGCAGCTGGAGCCCCACCGTGCCCGGCTCAGCTGCCCAGGGGCTGGAGCCCCACCAGGGGAGCTGGAGCCCATGGAGCCCGGGCTCAGCTGCTGCAGGCAGGCTTGGCTGAGCCAGGGCTCAGCTGCGGCTCAGCTGGCCAGCAACAGCTGAGCCCCAGGATAGGTACCCACCATGCACTGCTCCTTCTAGCAAAAACTGAAAGGAGCGTGTGAATTATAACGCTTGCTTATAACTTTTATTGCGGGACAATTCTGTAGTGTGTACATGGCCTAAGCTATTTCTTCACAGAATGGTGGTGAAATTCACCTAACTGTACACAAGATAACAGGAGGGAGAAAGGCAGATTCCCAATTAACCTAGGGATTAGGAAACTCACCAGGATGGCGGTGACCCACTGTTCAATCCTCCCCACACCACATAAGGGATTTAAGCAGCTGGCAAACGAATGCCCTAACCCCTGGACTACAGAGTTGTTCTCATGCACTTTCTGTCTCATTGCATATTTATCTAATACACAGTGGAACAACTTCAATGGGAAAGATTGTGGGAGACTCCCATCAAAATATTCCATACTCCAGTGGCTAGGGCCTTCACCTGGGAGGTGGAAAATCCCGTCTCGTCCTCAGGAAGAAGGGGTAAATTGAACCAATGTCTTATATAGGCTGGGTAAGCACTTGAAGCACTGGGGCTACAAGGGCAGCCTCCTCTTCCTTAGCCATTTTGAGTGGTTTTAGACATGTTCCAATTTTCCTTTGAGATCAGGCTCCACAAGCAACAAAGAGGAGGCATGCAAATATCCACCTGGTTTGAATTGAGGATCATGCTGCAGCTCAGCTGTGACACTGGTGTACAGGAAGCTCCTTGAGGCAGCAATGCATATGTTCAGAGGCAGAAACTTAGAGGCCTTGAGAAATTTTGAAGCAAAAAATATAGGTGATCAGTGAGATTAGAGTCTGCCAACAGGCTTAGATAATAGCTGAAAGGGAGCAGTTTGTGGATTGTAGTACCACCTAAATCTTTGCTTTAGGTATAAGCTCCTTAGTGGACCTGGGTCTAACATACCTATCCGTCTTCTGCCTCTTACAATCTCATTCTACCACTCCATCCTATCTCAACAAGTGCTAAAACCACCTCTAGATAGTTAAAAACCTTTTCTATTGCCTTCTGACAGCTCCTGCTGATGCACAATTGGGTTCATATTGAATAAACTATGTTATGCTCTTAACCTTCAAATGCACTGCACACCAGGGATAAGTCTCTTCCATTCTTGTGACTGAACAGCCAGTGTAAGAACTGATTTCCAAAAACACAGGGAAAGTGGAGATGATACTAATCAAAGTCCACATTGGGTGGATCTTATAAAACTTGAGTCTCTTTACCTTAATAAAGGCACATCTGAAGATTGTAGAACTTATCTGCACTTAAAGACTGCTACTCAGCATTTGTGGACTGTTTATAACTACTCTGTTAACCTTGTATGATTTGACAGCTTTTTAAATTTTTGAAAAAGACTCTTGCAGTCTTGGATAGGTACTTTTTATGGCAAACCAAAATAAGTATTATAGAAAGGACACTATTGAAATAGTTCAACAACAGATATAGGGTTCAAGAGTTGTAAGTTATGAAGAAAAATTAGTTGTATGAAGAAAGACAGCTAGAGTTGGGATTACAAGTAAGGCTAGTAACATTCCCCATATAGGATAATAAGGATATCCAACACTTGCAGTTATAAGACTGTGTTTAAGTAACTTATAACTTTGCCAAACTTCAACCAACTATTCCATGCTAGATGTCTGCCTCAGGCTATTTTTGGCTATGTCTACACTGGCAATTTAAGTCGACTTAAGGAGGGTTAAGTCGTCTTAAATTAAGCCATGTCCACACTAGGCTTTCATTAAGTCGACTTAAGAAATTCCTTTAGTCGACTTAATGAAAGCTTAAGTCGACTTTGTTACTACCACTCATTAAGTCAACTTAACTCTTAAGTCGACTTTATTAAGTCGACTTAAGGGTGGCTAGGTCAACTTAACAAAGTGGGCTAAGTCAACTTAGTCCACTTTGCTAAGTCGACTTTAATAAGGTTGACTTTAAGTTGACTTAAAGTTGACCTTATTAAAGTCGACTTAAAGACAACTTTTCCAGTATAGACATAGCCTTTGAGAACAACTTGTGGTGAACAAGGCAGGTGAACTGTTTTGCTCATTTTAAAAAACTGTCAGTCTTTTCTGTGAAAAACTTAAGCACCCCCATGCTCTGAAACAAGGATGTAAAATATGACACGTCCTTTGTATCAAAGATGTGCCTTTTGATGTCACCATGAAAATCTTCTTAAATTTAGTCAAGTTATAAGATATTGAAAATTAGAATTTGCACATGATCAGTATAGACTTCTGAAGTTTAGCAGCTAACAAGCAGTGGCTGAAGCTTTGGCATCTGGTGTCCTGTGTTTGCAGGAAGGGGAGGGCTTGCAATCAGGTGTCCTTCGATTGATATGAATTTGTGATTTGCTGTCCATGGATCTGGGGTAATGAGGTTTGGTGCTGGGGCTCAGTGAGTGGAGTTGGGCAGGTTTTGCGCTCCCATCCATGGCTTCAGGCTTGAGCTATGTGGACTCCTTGGGTAGAACCATCAGGCACTGAAGCAGTGACATGACATGAAGATGCAGACATCACAACATTGTGAGGCAGTGCCATGATGTGGTTTGGGAAACTGGCAAAACTAACTTCACAGTCCTTTCCCAAAATCCTACAGTAGGTATTTGGTCAAGAAGAAATGCTACCAGCTTTGCTCTATTCCTTTGAATACCATCAGCAAGAAGGGAAAACAAGAGGACTCATTTTCTTGTATGTTGAATTTGAAGTTTCATGATCAGGTTATTATTATTAAAGAGGGCATTTTAAAGCAGAAAACAATTGATTTTTCCCCACCATTGTCTTATCACAAAGTCACCTGAACACATTCTGTTCAAACTTTCCTAAAAAATCTGATTCACTACTGCATCACTCCAGTGATTCAATACTGCATACCACTCCACTAATTCACTACTGCATCACTCTAATTTTACACCACTATAACTTCACTAATTTCAATGCATAACACAGGTTTCAGTGCATTAAACAGAGTAATGCAGTGCTGAATCAGGCCCCGAGACTGTTCTAACTCACACCAGCTAAAACAGTCCCCTAGGAACGTTTCCAATGGTCGAGGAACAGTGAAGAACATCATAGTAAAGCACCAAAGTCTCTTGTCCATCACTGGATCTGCCATGCCCTCTGCACAGATGGTGCCACAAGGGGCACATGACGATTACACTATAATGTAGGAATCCTCAGCTCCTTCTTTAGGGCATCTTCATAGTCATTTTGCACCATTGCAATAGTGCATGTTGATTTTAGTAGGGGTTGATGACTTGGCCCAATAAATATACCTTATGGAACAATGGCATGAGTATAAAACCCTATTAAAACCCTCTAAAGCCCTATTATCACATTCTGGATTCTTATGACATCCACCTTCCAAAAGAGTGTTAAGCAACAAGACCAATGGGTATCATGTGGCTTACATACATTCTCTCCATCCTCTCTCACCACTGTTAAGGTCTTCTCTCTCATTAACTAGCCTGAGGCACATCACCCAAAATATGAATGAGTTAGCAGCTATATATAATGAGAATATTCTTAGATTTCTTTAAACTTATTTTGAAGTATTACAAAATATTTGCCAACATTTTTTAAAATTACATACTTCACTAAAAATGGGCTTATTTTGAGATAAGCCAATTTTTTAGCAAAGTATACAAATGAATCGATTTTAACAAATCTATTTAAATGCACAGGAAGAATTGACACATTTGAAAACTAACATAGCAAATTCTGTACTAAGAAAAGAGAACACAGAAGGAAAATATATTGTGATCTGATGACCATCTGACAAATGGCATAAGACTGTTACAGGACTAAAAATACCTCTCATATCATTTAACTTGACATACCTTCTGCTCTTCAATAAATTCACCCTCTCATCTGCCTGCCTGTCTTTCCCCTCTCATAACAACTATTTATCTCTTGATTTAATTTGCTAAGTATCCTTTGCAAGTTCTTCATCCTCTTCTTTTATCAAATGCAGTTTGCAATCTATTTAAAAAACTTCTTGCACTTAACACATTCACAAATCCCACCAGATTACAAACTGGTATTAACAAAAACCATACCCTGTAAAAATACATTCTTCAACCATCCATTTCACTGGTTCTATCAAAAGCATAATGGATATTAATGCCACTTTAAATAAGCATTCAGCTTCTTATATGATATTAAATGATAAATTGGAACAAGTGGCATAAAAAATTACATTTTCATCTCTGTTAAACTAAGAAAATCAGACAAGCTTCTCTTTCTTTAAATATTAAGATACTGTTTTTCCTGTTAAAGAATGCTTAGAGCTATGCAGTGGTTTTATCTTTTTCAAAATTATCTTCGCTGCAGTCACATTTTAAAAAGGATTCATTCAATTCTTAATAAAAACTGAGATCTTTGTTGCTAGTATTTAAAGGCACTCCTCAAAATGTATCTCAGCCTTTAGCAACTTCCAACATTAAACAAACAGTTGTACTTCCATTCAATTCCTCTTGTCCTTTAGTAAACATGTCACTATTAAACTCCTAAAAGTCCAATCCTGTAATGAGCTCTGTTCAATCAGTGGGGCTCTGGATAGACACAAGGATCCACCCAATCAGGATATTTGTTTTAAATACAGTAGTTATCTACAGAAACACTAGATAATTTAGAATTTTGTTAATGTTATCTGAAGCCTTTCAACACTGCCTTGCTAATCAGAAGCTGAAGTTACAGTGGTTATAAATTACTATCTTATGGCTATTGGCTTATGGCCTATGATAACTTGCTGCTAATTAGCTCATTTCTAGGCAAACCTGTCAAAAATCACCACCTGCATCATGTTGGCAGTCTCAACAGAAAGACCAAGGACTGAATAGGCATAAAAATTTAAAGGCTTTGACTAATACTGCCCAAGCTGAAGGAAAGACTTCACTTTCCAGTACTTTCTGTCCTTGAACTTTTGTAAGCTCTAGATTCATTTTAAAATTTAAATCCACCACAATAACCCAGTATCACATTTAGCTATCTCTGAAGACTGAAAAACTGATGAATCAAAATGCTTAAATATTCTCTAACACAACCTAAGATAACTGGAATGAAAACATTGAATAAAGTGTACCATCAAAATGTTCAATTTGTATGTCTCATCTCTGAATCCTATGTTCAGTTTATATCATACAACTGTGGTCAGTACTCAAACTAGTTACAACTGCAAAAATATGTTCTCATTTATTTGAAAATATAAAACATTTGGTCTCAATGCTCTTTCCATTCAGTTTAATGGGAACTGAACTAATAGTGCATTTCAATGTACCTGCTTTAAAGTGCTTGAACAATCATTTGTGAAGACTTCAGTTCCTAACAGCCATAGGCTTCACATTTAGAATGTTGTATTTTTTTTAATCCAATAAAAAGATTAGAGAGCTATATAATACTCTTGTGCATATGACCAACTTATCATTCCATTAGAAACCCTCTGTAGCTGTACCAGAACTTTCATTTTCAAGATGCACAAGCTTTTGTCAAAAACTGACATCTCTTCTATGATGTGAATTTTAAATACAATATAAAAAATGATGGATATCATACAATTCAGAAAGCATAAAGAAAAGCAACCTGTCGCTGCCTTTAAAATTTGTGACAACCTGCTTGAAGTATACTGCATTAAGATTGGTACTGTTTTTCACAATATCAGATATTTAAAGGACTACTATTATGAGCAATGGAGTATTCTGAGGTGGGACTTCCTCAGTCTCTCCTATCAAGCTGGTCCACTATGGTTAATAATGAAAGAGTGACTAGGCATAGGGTTGCCCACATGGGTACCTTAACAACTGGAATCATTCTGAAACACTCACTCTTCTCTGGCCCAATGATAGTTCCACTGTGGATTTAAAAAAAAAAAAAAAAAAAAAAAAAATCAGTCGTCATTGAGCCAGAGAGAGAGAATAGGTGAGAATGATTCTGTAGTCCAGTGGCTTGGATATCAATCTGGAACGAGGGTGATCCTTATTGAAATAGCTTTAACAGGAGAGACAGGGGGAGCCCCACATCAGCATATCCCATAATCCTATGGTTAGAGCACTCCTCTGAGAGATGACACCTATTCACATCCTTTCTTCCCCTTTGGCAGAAATGGAGGAACTGAACTGGGATCTACTGCACCCTGATGACTGAGTGCTCTCTACACATTGGGCTAAAGATTATAAAATGGCTGGCAGCGGCAGCAGCTTCTCCTCTGGCCATCTTGTATGGAGTGAGGTGGGTATCCAACTAATTTTCACAAGAATCACCTCAGAAGCCTGATTCTCAATCATGGATTGAGAAACACGGAGGTGCCTCCCTGCAGCCCAGATTTGAGCACCAGTTTCCAAAAGAAGGTTAGGGCTTAGGACACAGGGCTCTCACTACCATCTCCCATTGGCTATCCTAGGCAGCTCCCAACCTGGCATATTGTCTTTTGTGGATTGCATTCTAAGGTGCCTATCTTTCCCGATTTACTGTATGGACAGGGAACCTAGGTCCCTAACTCAGCTTTGTGGCTTACAGTAGTGTTCTTAAATTCCAAAGGGGTAGCCGTGTTAGTCTATTGTAGAAAGACAACAGAGTCCTGTGGCACTTTTAAAGACTAACAGATTTATTTATCGCATGAGCTTTCCTTCCTGAAGCCCACCCATCTTGGGTACCTCATTGACTGAACTGTTCATACTTCATTGACAAATAGTTACTAAACCCCAACCCCTGTAATTGCACAAGTACCTTTCTACTGAAGGAGAAACTAGTTCCTTTCTGCCCCCTCACACACCTCTTGCTTGTTCACTATTGCTTTGCCTTCACATTTAATAACTTGATTTGGTATGAGGACTTTTTTAAAGCTTAGGATACTTTGTAACACTAGACTGTGTACAAATCCCAAACAAAGAAATCCAATAAAGGTGTATTTTAATGTACTTAGTAAACTTTAAAATATGATACTAAAAGCAAGGTTGCTTCATTATATTAAGTACTGCACTAGTCTGTGCATATTTTTATAGCATGATGGTTACTTTCACTATTCATAAAAAATATTTTTAAGAGTCAACTTAATTGATTCAAGAATCTACATATAAAAAACTGACAACTGCAAATCCCAAGAAGTCTGATTTAAATAGATATTCTAAAATATTTGCCTTTCAGAATAAAAGGTCACAATGATAGATGCCAATCAAGGACACCAAAAAGGAAATGTGAATTTTAACATGCAGAGGATTACATTACCTAGATTTAAGTACCAAAGGGGTGGCCGTGTTAGTCTAGGTCAGCCAAACAAACAAGGAGTCCTGTGGCACTTTTAAAGACTAACAAATTTCTTTATCTCATGAGCTTTCATGAGAGAAAATCCCACTTTGTCAGAGGCTTTGAAGAGCTTGATGAAGTGGGGTTTTCTCCCACACAAGCTCATGAGATAAAGAAATTTGTTAGTCTTTAAAAGTGCCAGAGGACTCCTTGTTTGTTTAAATTTAAGTACATTCTGTTTTGCTATAACAATACCCTCTATTAAAGTTTGCAGGCCTCAGCACAAATAGTTTGGGAATAGGAATGAAAACAAACAAAACTTCAAAGAGGCAGCTTATAAGGGTGGAGTCCATTATTAAACAGTAGTTTAGAACTAGTGGATACCCTGGGTCTGAAAATTTTTAAGGGGCGCAATAGTAAAGTCTGAGTAGCCATACTACAGCTAACAGTGTCACAGCTCCCTCCCACAACACAGACTATTAAACTTCAGCTCAGTGTTCCTCCTATGAAACCTACAAAAACAAAAGAGCTAGTGAGTACCAATACAAACATGCAAAGATAAGCAAATGCTGCATTGATTTTCTCTGTAAAAGCTAGTTGGCTAAGCCAGGACATACTGTTTTACATTTTAAAAGTGAACTCAGTGAACAACTATTAAATACAGAGTTAATCAAAAGAGAGAGGGTACTTTATTTTAAAGATGTGTTCCCAGAACTCATTCCCCTTTTTAAGAGATACTTCCTTGTTTTAATCGCTGACTCGCCATCCCACATTATAGGGAAGAATACTGTGCCTAACACACTACTGGAACACCATACACTCAGCAATAAAGCTCAAAACAGCAAAGAGAGTGAAAGCTGCAGTTGTTCAGCGTTTGTTATTTTGCTCAGCCAACCATAACGCTATTGCCCACCGCTTATCGTTTACTCTGTCAAGGGATTATTAAGAATTACCCTTCATTTGGCGATTTTTTTAAAAGGTAAATTTAGATGCAAAGTGATTGATTGCCAATTGATATTTGAAGTCGAATGGTCAACTGTGACCCCTCCTTGACAAGGGACTCCTTTGACTGGAAGGCTATCTGATGTGGAAATTCTCAGAATAAATCAATCGCAGGTTTTGTGCCAGTTAAATGCTTTTTAGCCATTTAAGAAAGGAACAGGTTTCCAAGCTACTTTCACATGCAGAGATACTCATATATTTAAAGATTTTTGTTTGACATGCCTGATGGTGGAGTTCTGAATCAGTTTCTCCTGGTAACTTTTGCTGCTGCACAATTTATTTATTTTTAAACTCAAACATAAGTTAACTCTTCTGCTGCCTATGATATAACAGACATGTTTATCTCCAGCTATATACAAAGCAAGGTTGTGTGACGAATAAGAGCGAGGTCCCCATATACCTGCTGATATTTATGGAGAGGGTGGTCGAAATGAGGAGTAAGGGAAGAGAATTAAAGAGGGCAAAGGCTTCTTCCTATAAAGAAACCCTGTGTGTAAAGAAAAATCCCATTTCTTTGTTAAATCCATTGTCACAGCCGGTTTGTGAAGTTTGTTTTCCGTTGTGTGATTAAAGCAAAAGGCTACCTCCTGGCTGTGGCTAAAAAGACAGATGCCGCCTGTAAAGAAAAATGTCTGTAGCCCTACCTTGTGCCAGGGCTTGCAACATGTGGAGCTGAAGCAACAGAAACGCCCACCATCCCCGGCAGAAGAAGAGGCAGAAGTTTAACTTTCTCATCATCCGCTCTCCCCAGCTGTTCCTCCCTGCAATCATTTCATGAGGCACCTTTCTTCCAACCACGATTTCCTCGCGGATCTGCCGGCCAGTTTGCTCTCTGCTCACTCCTCCACACCCCGAGGCCGGGTTTTCTTTGGTGCATGGGGGGCCTCGCCCTTTGCCTTCCTCCTGAAGTGGTGGGGGGACAGAGCCCCCCGGTTTGCAGGCGTGGAGGAGGCGGTGGGCTGTGCTCACTTTGCATGCGACCCGAAGGCAGCCCGCCGCGTGCATGGCTGTCTTATAATCGCCCCCTAAATCAATGCATCGCGTGGAGGTCTCGATTGAACCATAACCACCAGGTAGCAATGTGAAACGCATGTTTTTCTGCAGTCACATCCAATGCCTTCAACGCGGGGGGGGGGGGTAAGTTTACTGGCTTCTGCGCGCCCATTAATCTGGATCCTTCATCACACCGCCAGCAAAAGAAAAGACTGATCCACGGCGAGCCACCAGAGCACACCTTTCATGCCCACAGGAGGACGGAAACTATTCCCACTTGTGGTTTTTAGGAAGCAGGTTAGTTGCTCCTCTGTGTCCCGTTTACCCTGCTGCACCAATGTTAGATTCTTGTCTAAGAAACCTAAAAAAAAAAACCGGGGGCGAAATATCGCACTACTCCATGCACGAAAGATTTATTTCAGTCAATTGCAAGATTAGCCATGCAGACAGGGCAGTCTCCAAATATGCCCCCGCTCCCAGCAATATTAATCCGATTTTCCTTTGGATGCAATTCTCTCATCCAGAGGAAGGTTTGCAGGGTCCTCGGAAATTTAGCAGCCCTGGCTGTGATTGCAGCTAGATGTGAAGTCAGCTCCAGGCCAGAAGGGGTGTCACTCCAACTCTCACACTGAGGGAAACCTCAGGGGAGCAGATTTTTTTTCCCTTCCTGGGGGGTGCTGCTGCTGCTGGTTTGTTTCTTGCAGTAAAAACCATCTCCAACAACGTGTAAAGGGATTTGCTTCTGGTCGCCTTTGGAAGCAACAAAGGAACCCTCAGCTGGGGCGTTTGAAGGAGGAGGAGGAGGGGAAATCGCCCGAAAGAAGCAGCAACAAGGTGAAATCCTTCCAATCCCTTTGCTTGGCTGGGCTCCTCCCGCGTGTTTGTGCAGCCCAGGGATCCCGGCTCTTCCTGCGCGCCTCTGCCTCACCCCAGCTGTAAACACGAGGGGGGACACTCCCTCGCAGCAGCAGCAAGCCTAAAAATAAAGAAGTGCGAAAGGTTTAACGTGGACAGAAAGCAGCTGGAATTGCTTCCCCGCCCCAAAGAAGGGGGGAGAGATTTTTTTGTTCAGATTGGCTCCTGATTGTTAAAACAAACGGGATCAGGACAAAGAAAACTAAAAGTAAAATAAATCCCCCAGGCAGGAAACGGAGCAATCAAAACCCAGTCCCCCGTCCCTCCCCCGCCTGGCACAAGACTGAACTTTCCTCACCTCGCCCTAGCCTCGTGCAGTTCCTGGGGGCACGCCTCAGTCTCCTCCTGCCCCGCTTCATCCGTCCCTTCACCCCACAGAATTCACTCCCCCTCTCAGCTCTCCCAGCCTTCCCCATGCAGCCCCACCTCACTGCCCCCCATGCACCCGCCCCTCAGCCCCACCTAGCAGTGCTGTGTCGGGACAGCCCTGCCCGGGCCAGGCAGAGCAGCTGGGGGCACAGAGGTAGGGGACGTGTCGGTGTTGGGTGCATTCACACAGGTTTGCCCGCCCGTTGGGCACAGGCGTTGCAAGGAGGAAAGAAGCGGGAAGCTCGCGCCCCTCCCTTTTAACTGGCGGCGAGCGCGGGACCTTCCAACGCAACGGCCGCGCAGAACGCTCACCGTCCAACCTTCCATTCCACTGCTTCCCTCCCCCCCCCAGCGGAGGCACCGCCTCCAGCCCGGCGACTGATTGGACAGGAGACGAGAGGAAAAGAGAGGGGGAGGGGGCGGGGCGTCCTTTAACGGCCGCGCGCGCCGCTAGCCCGGTGGAATGTAGATCCTGGTCCTCGTGCTCGCTGCGCCTCCTATGTTTGCAAGCCAGTCTCTGCAGTGGAGTAAGAAGTCGGGCACGCCCCGCAAGACATGGGTGAAGCTTGCTGGGCTACCTCTGCCTGTGCGTCGTCCCCTGCAGCTATTCACGTTTTTTGCACCAACGAGCAAGGAAAATAGAGAGGGAGTTTGACGAGAGCCAGGGAGCCTAAAGGTACAAATGACACCCTCCTAATCCGCCGCGTGTGGTGCTTTGGCTCAGCCTGCAAAGGCAAGCAGTGCTGCAAAGTTCTTGAGCGTGTTTGCTTTGATATACCAACGCATTTTTAAGGTGTAGCTTTGCGGCCAATTTTTAAACATGGTGATGGATTCACCAGGAACTCGCAGTAAACTATCACATTAAATGCAAGAGGTTTTTCGTCTTATTAATGGATGGCATGGAGCTTTGGCAAAGTAGTGAGGCATTTAAATTAAGCTAGGGTTTTTTTTTCCGGCTCCTATTTTCTTGTATAATAGGAAACATCCCATCACTTCACAAACCAGCATATGATACCTATTAGATCCACACCTTCGTAATTTCTTTCCCATATAGTACCTGCCAGATGGCATATATCTTTACCCCTTGCCACTTAATGTGAAACAGGTCCCTGATATCTAATAGCCCCTCACCTGTGCATGCTTTTCTTAAGCTGTAACTAATAGATGATTATTACACACTCGTTCACTATCATGCTCCTGATATCTATTACCTTCCACATTTGCTTTCCCTCTTCCAATTTTATTTAGTAATTGCATTATATAGCCTAGCTTTTTCCCCATGTTCCTTTGTCTGTTACTGAATTAGTGCATAATATTCCTTTGCCCTTAGGTATGAACTCCTTCCAGTCCCACTATCAAACAGCTCTTTGATATGGATAGCCTAGTGTGCTCTGTATTCATTAACAAAAGATCCAGGCTACCCAGACTCCTCTCCTGTGCTCTTTCCATGGTTGGTGGAATAATATGTATTGTAGGGGTGCTCAAAGCCATTGAACCAAACTGTAAACACTGTATAGGGTGGAAACCACTTCAAGCCAGGCATATTGGTACACCACCCACACTTCTAGTTCTAGGGCCTGTGACTCTGTTAGCTCTCTGAAGTAATCAAAAGATACAACCTATATCTCAGCTCCTTACTTTAACGACTAGGTGCATGGTACACTTTATCCCAGCACGTTTTCCCTCCGTGTTACGAAGCAGGTAAATAATTATAGAACTCAGGATCTTACTCTTACACTGATCCCTCCCTGGTGTTTGTTTTCAGTACAATACAGGCTGAGCCAAGCCTGTTTTCCACTGTTTAGAAAACTGATCTCAGGGGAGCAACTGTGTTTATAACTTCTGTTGCTCTATAACCAATTCACTGCTTTTCCCAAAACTAGCTGGGTTTTTGGAGCTCTTATTTATCCTAACTGGAAATGCAAAGCAGGCTTCATTCGCTGTTTAATTACTGCTAACAAAGCAATATAATGGGTACAGATCTGCTGCCTGATACATTTGAAGTTAATCTTAAAATTTTAAAGTCAGTTTGAGATGTAGTTGGGTGTCATTTGCTATGGGTTCCAAAGAGGTAGCCATGTTAGTCTAGTTCAGCAAAACAAACAAGGAGTCCTATGGCAGTTGCTATGGGGCAATTGTCGCCTTACATAGTTATATATGTTTCAGTTGTTGGTCCCTTTCCTGGACTTTGGAGAGTATAAAATTATATATAATATTTTGTTTGCTGATTAGGCAACTTTGCCACCTCTCTCCCCCAATTTTTTTTTCCCCTCTGAAATGCCATCTCTGAATGTAGAAAGAAAGGCTCAGATACTCTCTCTATTTTAATTAAAGCAAACTTGAAGGTGGTTATTTCAGAACCAAGGGAAGTAGTATTTGTTAAAGTAATTGTCAGGTAGTTCAGGCCCTGAATGAAGCCTTATAAAAGATGAGTGATAGAAAATCTAGTATTGACCTGCTTGTTTCCATTATTTTGTTGTCTTTTCACTGAAACCATGTTTTTTTCTTGGAATTAAACATTTGTTACTAGTCTCCAGACCCTCCAGACTGAGCTGGTGTATAAGACTAGAAAAAACAAGAGTCCTGCGGTACCTTAAAGACTAACACATTTCTTTGGGCATGAGTTTTGGTGGGTTGCAATCCATTTCGTCGGATGCCAGGAAAATTAAATTAACTAGTCAATTTTCATCATCCAAGACTGAAATTGAGTGAAATACAAAAAGTAAATATACCATATAAATAAAAGTAAAACAATTTAAAACACTTTAATTTTTAATATTTCAGAACACTTTTAGTAACATAAGGGTATTTGCTTCTTTTTTAAATCTCTACGACATATGTGTCCTTAAAATTATTCTCTCCTGTATTCTGCATAAGGAGGCAGTGTGTATTTGATTGCTTTCTTTTGACCCTGGTAAAGTGCCTTTGGTCTTTTGAAGGGCAGAAATGATGTTTCTTCAATCATGTGCGTTTAACCCAATTTAACGGCTCTGATTACGTTTGTTGAGGCACAAAAAAGCAAATTTGGAGGCCTGTTGGTGGGGCCAGGAGGAACATAGGCTACAATATGATCCGCGTGACTTCCGAGATGTTACTGTGCATCTTACCAAGTGTTAGAAAAGCTTTTCAATTTTAATAAGTTAACATGCTTTAAAAAGACACCATTTTTGTCTTAAACAATGAAACCTATGTCTCTAAAATGCAGCTCTGTTGTTTTGGAGGGTTTGGGGGGGTTTTTTTAAGCATTATAATGTCAGATAGCTGCTTGGATGTTGGTAATACCATTATTGCTGTTTCCATGCTGCTGTTCCACACTTGCTTCCCCACTGTCCCTAGTGTACATGATGAGTGGAAAGAGCGAACTACTGAACCAGTGGCAGGAAAGTCAGTATAACCGCTCTCCCATGTACCAAAGAGACAAGAATTGGAAACTTACGAATGTAAACCAGTAGAGGGGAAAAATGTAGAAGAGAAGGCGATGATGCTGGTTCTGTAAAAAGGCAGGCAGACAGATGGAGAAAAGAAGATTGTATCATTTAAAAATGAGTAAACTATTCTACAGTGAAATGTGAACATGATACTAGTTTGACTGTAAACTATAGAGTTTTGTATCATCATTGTAGCATTTTATTTGTATAAAGAATGAGAGCACAAAGAAACATTGGGAATAAAGGGCAGAGAAAAGGTAGGGGAAAGAATAGAAAACTCACCTACTCAAGAGATGCCAGCTGCCTGAGGGAGGTTCTTTAGCTAAAAAAGACAGATCATACAACCACCCTATCAATGAACAACACACTTCTTGGTTTGGTAGAAAAAGAAGAGGAGAACAAATTACCATGCAAGAAATTGAAAACTTTGGATGTCTCTGGTTATAGTAGTTATTCACGTCTTGGGTATATTTGTGTAACCATACTTCTTACATTAACAAAAATGTTATAATTTTGTCACAAATGATGAATTTGTCCTGACTCATGCAATTATATAAAATACTGCGACAGCTGTGACTTTTTGTCAGCCTGTCAGACTGCTGTGGAGAGAGTATCTCAAATGTACCTGATTATATTTTTGTTTTCAACAGTGTGTCCGATCTTACTTCCCTAAAGTTCTCTCATTCACTGATGGATAATACTGAACTGCAAGGTTGCAAATCACATCAACTTCTAGTTTTCCAACCAGAAAATCAGTGTGGTGTGGTTGCTCAAGTTAGTTCTGTAATTAAAGTTTAATACGTTCTTCTAGAGAAGGCATTTCTGACTCATTTTCACCAGCACGTAGTGTTTTCCACAAATACATTTTTTTGGATTATGTTTTATTGTACTCAGAAAATAGATCTGGTAAAATAAAAACAGCACGAGCTTTGAAAGATAATGAGAGGAAAGACACTTCTACACTGACAGGTAATACCATATCATTGAAGAGGCACCAGCATAGGTGTTAATATTCTAGGGACTCTGAAGAACACTATTTATCCTCTTGTAATTGAGCATCATATCTTCCTCTATGATCTCTATCTAGGCTTTCTTTGTTCCATCTTGAATAAGTTGCTAAACTGTAGAGCAATTCAAGTTTCTAATCTGTACATAGAAGGGTCCTCTATAGCACATCTGTGCTATGGTGACAATGGGTATTCTCAGTTTGAGTCCCGCAGTCTTATTCCCAGACCTGGATTTTGCTTTAATATAAAATTACAATGCAAATTCACCACTAGATGAAACAATTGCATTAACTTAACCATATGGTTGTCTCAGAAGGTTTTATACTACTTTTAATGCTCTTCTTTTCCTCCCAAGAGACAAAGCTTTAGAAGATAACAGATATGTGAGTGGAAAATAATTTGTTTTAAAAACAGGATGGTTTCGCAACCCATTAAATCAGTCTGAGTATAGTAAACTATAGGAGGGGTCTGAAATCTTCCTAAACAAGGGAATAATCCCAAGGGTCACTAGCCAGCTGCTCTGCTTCTATGTTGTAAATCTGCTTCCACATCAATAATAAAGATTGGAAGATAATGAAAAAATATCACATTACATAGCACAGAATCCCATGTGAAGCTTATACAATGACTTCATCACACTTCTGGAAGTGTCTTCTGCAGAGAAGACAGCACAAGAATAAGAATTCAGATCAATTTTAGGGGATTGAAGAATTTATGTGGCATCAGTTATAATGTCTCATACACAAACACAGTAACAGTTTTATGTTTTCTTCTGTTTGGTTATAATTTATGAAGCAGCAAATAAACACAGAAAATGGGTTCTAATGACATCCAGAGTCTGATCTTACGTTCACAAAGGCCAGCAAATTCTCAGTTAAAAGTTATTCACTTACTGCTTAGTATCATTGTGCCAGGATATAGGACTCTGGGAATAGTAGAGCTACAACACTAATGCAGAGTGGTAAGAGTTAAGGACAGAGTGAGTGGACTGACAGAACTCCATGTTTTGTGGCCTTTGAGACCTATCCTCATAGTGCTTTAACATAGCTGTCTTTAATGTATTCAAAAGCCAGCTAAGCAGATTTGGACAGTGTCTGTACAGTCTCTAGAAAAGTCAGTGAGCTTCTGAATTACCCCAATCTTCTGCATTATATCAAGGTAACACAAGGCCATCCCATTTCACTGTCAGAAGAAATTTACAGTGACCTGGCCACGTTTCCCTGCTGTTTTTTATGGAGTAGAGAGTTAGCGGAATAACATAAAGGATCAAGACAACAGGTTCTGCGTTTTTGAAATGTAGATGTTTGAAAACATTCTTAGAGCCTCTGGAAGGAAGACCACAGGGGCTGCAATGATTCTACTCCAGACGAGTTTGGATAAAATGTGGAGAGATCTTATTTTAACAAGTCTGCAGTCTTCAAACACCTATCGGTCTGGGCATCCAGCAACGGGCGGCAGCGATTACCCTTTCATGAATCAGAGGATGCCCCAGGCAAAGGTGACCTGAGCAAGTTGAGCAATGGCTGGATTATGAAGGAGTACTACAGACACAGACAAAATGTCTAACTTTTATACCAAACCTTTGTATCATACCTCTTCCATCGTGGGAACTTCCTTACATTTTGATCTTCCTTTTGCATCTGCCTGCAGGTCTCTGAATTTACTTATTGATCAAGATTAAAATATAAGTAAAAACTGATCATATGTACAAAAGAGAAGGCTTCTAATAAATTGCATTTAAACTTGCAGTCATACTGGAATTCAGTATGAAGAGGTAACATGTTAACCTAAGCAGGGTCATGCCAGATAGGAGACCTCCAAGGAGCACTTAGGGCTGCAGGGAGAGAGATTGGTGATTGAGTGTTCAGTACACTTACTCCTGAGTCATTAATGAACCATGCCTGAGTATAGTGTTAGGAATGTACTGCTGCTGGACATTCCAGAAACAGAAATTCTGACTTGTTATTGTGTGGGATCCATTATCATTTTTAAAGTAGCTAATTACAAAGACTTTTAAAGTGAGCCCCAGGGCTCTTCCTGCATATTCTTGGGTAAGTTGTAGAAATTCATTTAAATATGGAATAAAGTGTTAGGAATGTACTGCTGCTGGACCTTTTGTCCTTTGGGTGAGACATAAACTGAAGTCTTGACAGCATGTAGTAATGAAAGATTACATGGCAGTTTCTATATGCGGAGTGGTGACCTCAATATTCTGACAGAAATGCAGCGCAGGATTTATATTCTTCCTGTCTCTTAATTCCGGTACGGTTTCAGCTGATGAGAGTTTTCTTCATTTCCTGACCTAAGCTATTGTGGAGTGTTCATTTGCGCTGTTAACTGCTGTGTTTCACCCCAGAGAGTGCTGCATTTTAATGGTGGAAGAAATAATCCCTGTATATCAGTTACCTTCCTTACAAAGGTGATGTGAGGGCTCAGTTAATGTTTCTGGAGTGTTTTGAAAAGCACTATCTGAGTACAAATGATATTTTTATTAAATACAGGACTTGTTTCAAATATATAATAGTCATAGTGTTCTGTCCATAGATATGTCGTCTTGCATCAAGGATATGTGTTGAATTTTGTAATTATGATGTTATCAGTATTTTTCTTTCAAGAAATAAATGTTAAATGTATATAATGATAATGTACTTTAAAATAAATTTAAGTATATACTTGAGTTATTGTAATTAAGTTAGTTGGAAAATGCACAGAAATATATGCATTGATTCCATTATTACAAGACTGCATTCTTTTAATTGGTTGACACAATGGAATAATTGTGGGGAAGGTTAAATCATATTTGCTTACACGGTGATAAAGAGATAATGGAGAGAAGGATGAAAACAATTACTGTGGGGGCTTAACAATCACACTTTTTAACTGAACAGGGAGAAAACCAAACATCTCAGCCATATTATTACTGTAAGTCTCTACACAGTAATTCTCATCATAGTAAAATAAACGGATCATGAAATGAGAGCATAACACACATTTCAAAACACACATAGATGTTTATAGAAATTACAGTATAGGCTTCCTGACTTAAGTATAAATTATTTTTCTTTCATTAAGATGTGAAAAGGTATTAATTAATAGTTATTTAGACTTAAGATTCAAATCAAGTGGAATTTGCCATTATGTAGATTTCAGCAGAGTTTTCACCTGTATTTTAGAGCGTTACTTATCTTTTAATGATATTCTGTTGGTTGCTAATCTTTTGTGCATGCATATACTTGCATATCCAAGAATTTTCTGGATTTACTGCTGGCTCAAGGTTAGGCATTAAGCATAAATTTCAAAACTCGAGCTAGCAAAAAACAAAACCTGAACATAGATTATGGGACTGAACGGACGTGAAGATGGAGACTGAAAGCAGATGAGCAAATGTGCTAGCTGTCTTTTACAAGTTCTGGGATGTTTGCACAAAATTAAAGTCATTCAGTACATTTTTCCCCAGTCTGTTGGTGCAGAGGATCTTCACCACGAACTTCTTATTCTTAGCAGCCAAAATTATTTGTTGCCACTGTTCTCCTTGACTTCATCCTTGCATACCTCAACTCGCCCCTTCTCTGGACTGACTCTCTTATTCACCTGGAATTTAATCAGCACCTCAAAGCTTTTCAAGCATTGCTCTTCTGACTGCTGTGACTCTTTCCTATCTCAAGGAGTTGTTTTTTTGAACGTGATCAACAGCAAATAGATTATATCCTTGAATACAGTCAAGTTAGGCCAGAGGTCAGAGCAAGAAGAACCCTAAAACTAATTTTGCTTACCTGATTAATTATTGCCATTTGTATTCTGCTTTTAAAGTACAGAAAAGTGGTTTAAATAGCAAGTCACATTGTCTACATTTACATTGTTCCCATTTCAGGAGTACCAATAAGTATAGCCTTTGACTCAAGGTCAATAGCATGGCTCTGTGCTTTGAAGGTGAAGGATATTTCCAGAAACAGAAATTCTGACTTGTTATTGTGTGGGATCCATTGTTATCATTTTTAAAGTAGCTAATTACAAAGACTTTTAAAGTGAGCCTCAGGGCTGTTCCTGCATATTCTTAGGTAAGTTGTAGAAATTTATTTAAATATGGAATAAAGTTCATGAGGCAGTGCACATTTGATTCAAATTCAGACTGTTACTTTTCAGTAGTAAACATGCTCTGGAATACATATTCCTTGAAAAAGCCATAGTGATGCACAACTGTAATTAACATCAATAGCAATAAAAACAACTTTAAAGTAGGTAAGCATCAAAGCTTGTGGTCACTTTTTATAATATATAACTTATTCTAAATAACTTTTTTATCCAGACATTGGAAGTAATTTGAAATGTTTTCCTGAAATAATTGGGGCAACAAATTTAGCATGAGTGAAAGTTTTCTTTAAAAATGTCTAAATATCCTATAATAATAAACATTGATAGAGGGGGAAAAGGGCAAAAAGGAGACAGACGAAATAACTCAAAATAAAAAAGATCCTGCTGATGTAATTCAAAGATTGTGTTAAGATCATGCCTTGAAGACCAGAAAAGGGTGGGATTAGAAATCAATAATACAATTGGTATGTCAGAATTTAGGCATAAATGGTACACAAACTAATGTGGATGAAAAGGTATTCTGCCCATCAATCTGTTTTAAAAGAAAATAGAATCATCCAAGTGTAGGACTGGAAGGGACCTCAGTAGATCATCTAGTCTAGTCCCCTGTACTCAAGTTAGGAGTACATAATAGTAGTCATGAGTGTTTGTCTGTTCCTGAAGAGTCGTTGTCTGTTCTTAAAAAGCTTCAGTGATGAAGATTCCACAGCCTCCCTAGGCAATCTGTTGCAGTGCTTAACTACTCTGACAATTAGGATGTTTTTCTTAATGTCCAACCTAAGCCTCAATTGCTGCCATTTAAGCCCATTGCTTCTTGTACTAGCCTCAGAGGTTAAGGAGAACAATTTTTTGCCATCCTCCTTGTAACAGCTTTTTATGTACTTGAAAACTGTTATCATGTCCTTCCTTGGTCTTCTCTTCTCCAACTAAACAAACCCAATTTTTTCAGTCTTTCTTCAGAGGTCATGTTTTATAGATCTTTAGTCATTTTTGTTGTTCTCTGAATTTTCTCCAGTGTATCTGTATCTTTCCTGAAATGTGAGGCACAGAACTGGACACAATACTTTAGCTGAGGCCTTATGAGTGAGGACTAGAGCGAAGAATTATTTCTGGGGTCTTTATTACACTCCTGCTGATATATTTCAGAATGATCACTTTTTTGCAACAGTTTTACACTGTTCACTCATATTTAGCTTGTAATCCCCTATAAAGCACAGATCTCTTCCAGTAGTACTCCTTCCTAGGCAGTCATTTCCCATTTTATATGTGTGCAATTGATTGTTCCTTCCTAAGGGGAATACTTCACATTTGTCTTTATTGAATTTCATCCTATTTACTTCAAATCATTTCTCCAGTTTGTAGAGATCATTTTGAATTTTAATCATATCCTCCAAAGCACTTGCAACTCCTTCCAGCTTGTCTGCAGACATTATAAGTGTACTCTGTACGCCATTATCTAAATTATTTGTGAAGATACTGAACAGAACTGGACCCAGGATTGATTCCTGCGGGAGCCCACCTGCTATTCCCTTTCAGCTTGACTATGACCCAGTGATAACTACGCCCTGGGAATGGTTTTGCAGCCAATTATTCCTTCTAGACTATATTTCTCTAGTCTCCTTATGGGAAGGTCATATGAGACAGTAGCAAAAGCCTTAAAAAGCTTTTATATTGGTTTGACGTGATTTTTTTCTTGAAAACTTCATGTTGACTGTTACTTATCTTATCTTCTAGGTGTTTGGAAATCGATTGCTTGATTATCTACTTCATTATCTTTCTGGGTACTGAAGTTAAGATGAGTGGTCTGTTATTTCCCAATTATTCCTCTTTTTATAGATTGACACTATATTTGTCCTCATCCAGTGCTCAGGAAGTCTCTCCTGTGTTCTATGAGTTTTTGAAGATAATTGTTAATGGCTCATGTATCTTCTCAGTCAGCTTCTTGATAGAGTCTTGTGGCAATTTTAAAGACTAACAGATTATTAATAAATCTGTTAGTCTTTAAAAGTGCCACAAGACTCTGTTGTCTTTCTACAATAGACTAACACGGCTACCCCTTTGGAATTTAAGCTTCTTGATATTCTAAGATGTATTTCGTCAGGCCCTGCCAACTTGAAGACATTTAAGTTGTCTAGGTAACTTTTAACTTGTTCTTTCCCTATTTAGTCTCAGGTCGTACTTGATTTTCACACATTCTCTGTGATAGGCTAGGTCTTCGCTGGCGGCAAAATTCGGCAGCAGTCAATAGAGTTACCCAAGCTATGCAGAATATCTTGTGTAGCTCCCATCAACTTCCTAACTCCCCTCCAGTGTGGTGTCTTCACTGCATTGCACCAATGGCAAATGCAGTCCCATCAACACGGCGCTATGCCAATTGAAGGGGTGGTTTTATTACATTGATCTCCAGATCAACTTAGCAGGTCTTAACTGACTACTAAGTTGATCTGGAAAGACTGCTCTGACGTCAGTGAATTTGCTGCCATCAGTGTAGACATGACTGTAGACAGCTGACAACTACAACCTTTTTTGGTGAAAACTGAAACTTCCACGCTTTCCACATTTTTTGTTGTGGGCTTTCCCCACTCATTGAGTAATAGGCCTGCCCTGTCCTTGGTCGTCCTCGTTCTACAAATATATTAGAAGCAAGTTTTCTTGTTACTCTTTATGTCTTTACCTTTTGGAGGGAGGGAATCAAGAATCTGTCTGTCAGAAACACTTGCTGACTGAAAGATGGGAGAACAGAAAAGAATGAGCTTTACCATCCTGCCTGCCGTCCCCACTTCCCCTACAGTATCCTGAGATCTACTATAACACCATTGGCCTGTCATCATCCTGATCCCAAAAGATGTCCTGACCAGATTTAGCCAGCGATAAGGACCCAAATTACTTTGTCACTTCTTCTGGCTTCAGCTAAATCCCAATCGCCACCTAAGACATGAGACTTTATCACACAGACACCCCACCTGTCCTTTTCTTTCCCCAGCTTATTGCTTTCCTTTCCTATCCTTTTGCCTTCTGTCTCATAAGAGTCTGGCCTACCTGGCCAAGACCACCTATTTTTCAACACTACTGAAAGCCTCAGACCAGAAAGAGGCAGTTAAAAACACTACCTTAAACTGCTGGACGACATACTTGCCAGGTGTTTGAATGGCTAAGAAGACTGTGCGCAGTGTCTGTGTTTCTTCAGAAGTGAGGTTGTAAGTGAATGTCCAGACATGAAACAGAAGCTCAATTTTCTACCTTTGCTGTTTTTTTCTTTCCACTTTTGTGTGTGTTTGTGTGTCTTGTTTTCTCTTCTGGGAAACAGGATCAGACTTTAAAAATAATATCAACAACAACAGCTTCAGCCAGTCTCTATTAATTTTTTCGCTTTTCCTCCAGAAAGGACAGTTATTACCCTCTTTGGCTCTGTTTTTGAGAAATCACTGTTTCTTTGTGCATATATTTGTGATTGAACAATTGGTTGGGGGCACCTGAAGAATGGCCTCCCACAAGGATCTGTATTATCTCCAAAGTTATTCAATTTGTATTTGAACAACTTACCATATTCCAAGTCTCGGAAGTTTGTTTATGCAGATGACGTGTGCCTTGGAACTCAGTCAAATTCCTTTGACATATTGGAGAGTGTTCTGAATGGGTATAGCTGATTATTGTCATGAGTGGTGCCTGATACCAAGTAGAACTAAGACTGTGTTGAGTGTCTTCCACTTACGTCATGCACAGGAGGGTAGAGAGCTGAATATATTTCTCAGAGGTCAGTGAATAAAGCATAACTCACCCATGGCCTATCTAGGTGTCACATTGGATAGAACTCTCATATTTCATGACCATCTCACAATGTCAGCAACTAAGCAAAATGCACAACAGCCTACTCAGAAAACTAGTTGGAACAACATGGGGCCCTGATGGCCAAATGTTATGCACTTCAGCCATGGCACTCTGTTATTCGGGGCAGAGTACTGCACTATAGCATGGACTCACTTGTCTCACACAAAGGTGATGAACATACAACTAAATTCCAGCATGCATATTATTTCAGGCACATTTAAATTTACTCCTTTACCATGTTTACCAGTTCTCTAATTTTGCTCCACCCAGTGTTGGCAGGGAGGAAAGCGTAGCAAAGCTTGTAATGAAACAGCATTATATGCCACATTTGCTATTAATTAAAGATTTGTTTAATACATCACATAGGCATCTGCCCTCATGGCACCCATTGCAAAAAGTTTACGGGGTGAGGGATTTATGGTAGAGGATACATGGTGAGCTTTGTGATATGCAGCAAAAGTGACAAATAATTATCTTGTCTTGGACC
Source organism: Pelusios castaneus (assembly GCA_007922175.1). Classification (NCBI taxonomy): domain Eukaryota; kingdom Metazoa; phylum Chordata; order Testudines; family Pelomedusidae; genus Pelusios; species Pelusios castaneus. Next base: position 8,856,512 of record ML685786.1, read on the forward strand.
CCACTCACCATCTACCCAGTTTGGTTTACTACAAAGGCAAGGGAGCCTTCTGAATTGGTTTCATACTGAACATGGAATTTGTGTGCAGTGGAATTTCAGTGTCATTTTAGAGACTGTCCACTATGTCAATGTGAGCAGCCACAAACAATGACGCACATTGAGGATGCAAAATGACTCAATTTCCTGAAGATCTTCATGCCTTAAACGTCGTTGATCAGAACGCTGTATCTTGACATGACCAGATTACATATGTCAATTAAAACTATCTGTAAGTCCATCTAAGTGACTGTCAGACAGTGGGGGTGTCTTTTTAAAAAAATCCCTCCAGCAAAAAGGAAAAGGAACAAGGGATGTTGATAAAATGAAAACCTTACTTAACGCTTTATATTTCAGCTGTTTTAACTGTTCCTCCCTCTTTCTCTGTATCTTTAATAAAAGGTTGAAAAGATTTTCAATTATGTGTTTGCCAGAGTACTATGCAGACAAAAGTCACTGTGTTCCAAATGAAGAACCTTGTTTAATGTTGGACAGTGAGAGGGTTACATTAACATTTTTGTCTCTTTGGACCCCATGTATTAGATTGAAAATAATGCAGTATTTTGTACTTAATAGATGCTCGGCTTATTCTCTTAACATACGAAAGTCTGAATATGGGATACAAAGAAGGACAGATGATCACAATAAAGTATGCAAGAGAATAATAATGCAAGAAGCAATATGAGATTCATTCTTTACATACAGCTCAATAACCTCTGTTCATGAGTCAACATTTCTGATGTCATTAATTCACAGTAATAAAAATGAGAGAACATCCATCTGCATAGGCTGAACATAAATATGAGATTATAATGAAGGACATTTGAGGAATACACTGTGGCCCTAAGTCTTGCAGTTTTGCCTATTGACGTCTGGCAGGATGGCAATATTATTTTGTATAATGAGCTAAGTATGGCATGGAAAGACTCCATGGCATTTTCTGAACAGAAACTACTTTAGGAGGGATAATTGGAGCTTTTTGCAGTTGTTGCCTTATGAACAGATGCTCTATTTAAAACAACCACTCAAAATAATCATGGTAAACTTTAAGATTAATATTTAAAATTGATATTGTTCCTGATTTGTGTGTGGGTATATATATCAAATCATTACCTATCTATATATGTGATCAGTTTTTAAATATTTTAAGATCAAGCATCACTCGTACAGGATCTCCCCACTGGAGCTGCTCTACAGAGTCGTCATAGTTACAAAAGAAAAAATCTAAGTACAAACGGCCTGGTGAGCAGCCATGACACACAAAGCTCCCAGTAGCATCAGCTGCTCACCAATTGCAGCAGCTGGCAAACAGTGAAACAGGATCCTGCCAAATCTGGAGCAATAAGAAAATACAGAGCTTGGTTCTGATCTTCCTTACACATGGTTTAAATGGAGTTGGATCAATTTAAACCATGTGTAAGGAAGATCAGAATCAAGCTCATAGATTTCAATGGAGTTACAAAAGAGAGCTCCAAAAGCCTAATGAAGTTAATGGGAGTCATTCCATTGACCTAATGAGCTTTGAATCAGGCCCATAATGTATTTCAGAGAGTGCACATTGCAGGTCTTCATGATGAACTTCTGAATAGCATTTCAGAATCCATCTTACATGAACAAAAATGTACCAAATGGAGGTCAACTCCAGTGCCCATACAAATATATTGAAATAAATATGAAGGTTGAAATGCAACAATCCACAGATGTCAGAAAATTCACACTGTATGGCTAATAAAGGGTAAGGGGCTGTTACCTGGGCTGCTGTGAACCACAGCAAGAAGTTCCAGAAGACTGGAAGAAAGCTGATGTGTTACCAGTATTTTAAAAGACTAGGATGTCCCAGGTAGCTATAGGCTGGTTAACCTGGCATCAGTCCAGCCAAAATCATGAAAAGGCTGATATGGGGAGCAGTTAGAAAAGAATTAAAAGATGGTGGCATAATCAATGCCAAGCAACGTGATTTTTTGAAAATTATCTTGTCCAGCTAATTAATATTTTGATGAAATACATTTGCGTAAGGTAATTATAAATGGTGAATCATCATCCACTGGGGTGTTTTAAGGGGGTGTCATGGGGATCCATTGTCAGCCCAACATTATTGAAGCACCTATTTAGGGAAGAGATTGCTGATAGTGAATGACTCTTTAATCTAGTAGAAAAGGATATAAGGAGACCAAATGATTATTAGATAAACTAAGATGACAGATAAGATACAAGTTTTTATCAGTGAGGTTAATTAACCACTGGAATCATTTAGCTAGGGATGTGGTAATTCTCCACTACTTGAAGTATTTAAATCAAGTCTGGATGCCTTTCTAGAACTCTGAGACGTTAGGCATTTGATGCAGAAATTATTGTTGAGGTTCTTTGTCCTATGTGATGCAGCGTGTCAGACTAGATCTGTGGTTTTCAACCCTTTTTCATTTATGGACCTCTAAAATATTTCAGTTGGATATGTGAATCCCTTTGAGAATGTTAGACATCGTCTGTGGACTTTCAGAGGTCTGTGAACCACAGTTTGAAAACCAGTGGACTAGACTCATAGACTCTAAGGTCAGAAGGGACCTATATGATCATCTTGTCTGACCTCGTATACAATGCAGGCCCTGGAACCTTACCCATCCATTCCTGTAATAAAACTCTAACCTGTGACTGAGTCATTAAAGTCCTCAAATCATGATTTAAAGACTTTAAAGTACAGAGAATCCACTAGCGAGTGAGCCATGCCCCACACTACAGAGGAAGGTGAAAAACTAGATTATCATAGTGGTACCTTCCAGATTTAAAATAAATCAAGACTGAGCTTGATAAATTCATGGAGGTAATGGTACGATGATGATGCTTACACTGACATGTAGCTGATCTATGACAGCTGACAGCAAATATTTTCAGTGGCTGGTGATGGGAACTTGATAGGGAGGGCTCTGAGCTACTGCAGAGAATTCTTTCCCAGGTGTCCAGCTGGTGGGTCTTCCCCACATGCTCAGAGTCTAACCGATCACGATATTTGGGGTCAGGAAGGAATTTTCCCTGGGTCAAATTGGCTTAGACCCTACAGGAGTTTTTTTTGTTTGTTTGTTTGTTGTTTGTTTTGCCTTCCTCAGCAGCATGGGGCACGGCCCACTTGCAGGTTTAAACTAGTGTAAATAGTGGATTCTTTGTAACCTAATTCTTTAAATCATGTTTGGCGGACTTCAGTAACTCAGACCAAGGTTAGGGGTCTATCACAGAGTGGGTGGGTAAGATTCTGTGGCCTACAATGTGCAGGTCAAATTAGATGATCATGATGGTCCCTTCTGACCTTAAAGTCTGAGTCTCTAATTCAGTCTGGTAACAAACAATGATAGTGGGGTATATGTGGTTAAGATGCGGCGAAAGAACAAGGCTACCGATACAAGATACAAATGATTCTCCTGAACCACTCCATGGACACAGTACATCTCTGGGAATTACAATATGGAGGTAGGCTACTCAGTGATCACAGACTTCCAAACTGTTGTTAGCTGTAAGTGGCGGCACAGCAACATGATTCGTGCATGGGCATTGTGCATAAGCAGCAGAAAGTCTCTCTTTATTTTTTGTTCTGTTGAGTGTTTCTAAAAAAGAACTATAGGACACTTGAGTCGGCAAGAATACGAGTGGGCGCTGGAGAAAAGGGACAGTTGTTTCGAAGTCATTGCTGAAATGCCACTGTTGGAGACTCCCGGGGGACTGCTTAGCCTGAAGCCAGCTGTCCACTCGTCATGAGGCTCTGCATTATGTTTTAAGTGCCCACATACCCTGAAGGATAATTGCTGCTGCCTCACAGAAATGTGCTGGAGAGATCCTGCACAGAGATTTCACCGTGCTCTACAGGCTGGCCCGATGGTTCCAGACAAATTCCTTAAAGCATCTAAAAGCTGTTCACGTCAAAGTAGAAATACAGTGCTTCCATTTGTCTTCTGTATAATACTCCTTTCTTTAAGTGCATTATTTCTCATCACATGCAAGACTTTGCTGTTGCTTCCCTACTCCAGCTGCTTTCCTCTGAAGTTCCAGTATTCCCTGTAATCAGGTTATAATCTTATGACATAGTAGCTGCATCAGGTAGTACAGGAGTTGTACTTTGACTTACGTGCAGGTGGCTTGTAAAGCTACATTACACCAGTTAAAAGATTGTTTTTTAAAAGATGGAATACAGCTTGCTGATTCTTGTATTGTTAGTGAATGTTCACTAAACTGATCAGATGCTGTTATCACGCCACAGGAGAAAGTAAAGTTAGAAAAGTCAGACTTTTTGATGGTACATTAACTTGCTTCAGAATTCTGTGGCTAATATGTAATCAATTTTTTTAATTCCTGTAATGAACAGGTGTGTTTAAGTTCCAGAGGGGTAGCCATGTTAGTCTAATTCAGCAAAACAAGTAAGGAGTCCTGTGGCACTTTTAAAGACTTAACAGATTTATTTATCACATTTATCACTGACATCTGTTTCTCCCTCTCTTTTTCTGTTCTCCTCAACAGTAAACAGGAACCTAAAAAGTTATTAAATAGATAAGATAGATATAGTCGCCTTCTTCAAGATATTATTTAAGCTGTTTGCTAAATCCAATCTCTGTGCACGCTTACAGATGTGATTAGTTTAAGTATGCAGAGTATGTAGTTTGTGGTTGTGAAAAGTGTCATGATGTGGTGTTTATTTATAAAAATTCTATAAATTAAAAGTATAATTTGTTCCTTCCTACTGAAAGAGATTTTTCAAAATACAGTATTTATATGTTACCCTACATAAAAATATTTATTCTTCCTGTTGAGATCTGTGATTATGATGCCATACTACTGGAAGTTTTGTCATTAATTTCATTCAGTACAGGATCAAGCCATATAGGAGGAACTAGTTAACAATCTGGGTGAAACCTTGACCCAGTCAATGGGAGTTTTGCCACTGACATTAGTGGCCAGAATTTCGCCCTATACTGAGAGATGCTGAGTATCCTCAGTTCCCACTAAAGTTAATGGGAATAGACAGCACTCAGCACCTACTGCAGTTGGTCTCAGAGAGCAATGAAGATGGGTAACAAGCAAAGAAGTAAACAAAGACAGACATATTAATTCCAAGTGTCAATAGAAATGTAGGGTTAGGAAAAAACAAGTTGGCAGCCAAGGTCAGAACAAAATTGGTGGAGGAAGAAATTTAAAACTCCTAAGAAAAACCCAAAGCAAGTAGAGCTTTAAAAATGTAATTAAATAAATATTTTGCAGTCTTCCTTTTTAGTTCTGGCATTCAACAAGAGCAGCTTTGCAGTGCAATTTCTAATGTGATGTCCTCTGATCAAGGACTTCATCCTACTTTTCTTTCCAGAAACTCCATTTTTAGCCTCTCAAAAGGAGAAGAGTAACTGAGTGGCTCAGACATCTTAGAAGCATAGATTAATAAAAAAATAAATTGGCCTACAATGTTGGCAAAACTCAAAACCATATGTTCAGAGAGTTGTTTCATTCACTCATAATTAAATTTTTACAAAATGAGTCTTTTTTTGGCCCAAGCAAATAGCTCTAAACATCTGAGTATCTTGATGGAGTTTGACTTCTGCTATGGGTGCTTAAAATCTTAGATACTTGCATGTAATCAAGTCACTCCTAAGCAATTTTGAAACAAATTCTACTTTTAGTCATACTCTTGTAAATCTAGAGTAAATCTCTGCCTTTAGCGCACACTCTTAATTTTCAGTGCTTGAGGAATCCCATTTAGTCCAACGGGACTATTCATTAGATTAAAATTAAGTATATGTGTAAATCACTGCAGGATTTAATTCCAGCTGAGTTACCCCAGGTTTAAACCACTGTCACTTAGAGCACAGTTTGGTGCTGTATCAGGAGACATCGTCCTTTCCTTACATATGTTGGATGATCTCTGTAAACAGTTGTGCAGGTTTATAGTCACTTATGGTTCTTTATCTGAGCAGCAAGTAATTAAAAACAGACTGGGAAAATGACTGCATATAGTTGGCCATAAACCGCTAGAAAACAAAAAACAAACAAAAAAATCAATGAATCCCATATTGCAACAAAGCACTATGCAGCATTTTTCATAATGCAGACCATTTTAAATGGCTGCATTTTTAGATTTTCTTTTATGTACATTGAAATCTCTTTCCTACAGAGCACCACAATTAAGAAGTGGAGAAGAAGGCATCTTTTAGTTTTATTTGTATTTTGGTGGTCATGGCTAGTTCAGGTTGGCTGGCAAGCATTTGAGTGGAGAACAGTTCTGAAAAAGAAAAATGAGGGCAAAGCTCACCTTCTGGTCACTACAGTTCCCTGTCTTTCTACATAGCTAAGTATAGTTAAATTATATGGAACAAAGGGTTTATTTGGGTGAAGATTAATGTACAGATAGATAACTCTTATTTGTGGAACCTTACCGTGAGACATAAACTTTACAAAGGCTATTGGATGAATTCACAACTGTACCTAGTGTATTTCAGCTCTTTACACCAGTGCAGTTATCTGTGGGTGCTCTTTTGAAAGCTTCTGATAAATAATAAGGGAAGGGTTATTTATGCCCACTAATATTTGTAACCAGATAAGTTAAGAGAAGAGAAATTTCACCTATGGTTATTGGGGGTAAAAGATCATCACAGGAGTCGATGCTAAGATTTAGCAATGATAGGCACTATTTGGAAGCCATAGGACAAGACAGATAAGCAGAGGTTGTTCCTCCCTCCCCCCATTAGCTGTGTTGCATAACTAGCTAGATCTATCAGGGGAGAAGTTTCTCATTTTGACTTTCTCTGAAGCACTGAGTATTGGGAAGGAGCAGGAACTGAATTTTGATGGACCAATGGTCTGTTACAGTGTGAGAAATCCTGTTGTTTCCTAGAAGGTATTATGCACGTCTTGGAAGTCAAGTATGTTACTAGTGGCAATACACCACAAAGGCCCTTTAAGGGTGGGTATAATAAACTAGTGTTAGTAGTTTCAAGGTCAAAAATAGTTCTTTCTATGAAAATAAAATATAGCACTATATTACTTGTCAAGTTAATACAGTGTGATAGAGCATCTCAGGCAGCACATTCTGAAAGGCTGTAAATGTCTAATAGATTTAGGGAAACTGTATCTTTGGGAACATATTAGATAGAACTCATCAATGGATCAAAACTGTCTTGCAGCCTTACTTACCGGTGACCAGAAAAGTTTTAAATCATTAATTCTTAGCAAAAGCTTCGAGACAAGTTGTATTTCTTGGATTTACTAGTTAAAAATAGGTCAATAATTTCTATTGGTGAGTTGTGTAGGGGGCTTGGGTTTTGTTTTTAACTCTGCCCTGGGTAAGTTCTGCAATTTGAACGCTGTAATTAAGTTTTTTGATGCTTATTTCCCCAATTTTTCTGGTTATTTAATGTGCTGTTTATAGATTAAATGAGATGTGTTAGCAAAGTCTCTTTGCAGCATGCCTCTAATGACAAAAAGTGTTAATTATAAAATATGCTTTTGTAAATTTTGTGTTAATCAGACATCAGAGTAACAGACGTGTAAAGCTTGGACACATGTCCACAGACACATAGTACATCAAAGCTTTCATCCCAGGGGAAATACGTCACAACAGAGTAGAAGATTTTGCGGTCACATATCATGTTTAGGGACAGATTCTGCTGTTCTTGCTCACATGCAGTAGCATGTCACATTGAAAATTACCCCAACGAAATCAGTTAAACTTTGTGGAGTGAGGTATTACTCAACATGAGTAAGGGTGGCAGAATTTTAATTATTTATTTTCTATAGAGGATTGAATTTAAATTCAACTTCTGAATCTACCAAGCTCTTTACAGAGGATGCTGTAATCATCCATCATGTTGGTAATAGGTGATAAATACTATGGATGAAATCCTGACTCCATTTGAATCACAGGAGCCCAGATTTCATCCTATGGAGTTTATTTTTGTACCTGGTTACATCAACGCAATTCCACTGACTTCAGTTGAGTCCCATTAGTGTAAAACTGGTGTAACAGAATGGTGAATCATGCTCTCTCTATATAATATTAATTTATGTATCTAAGTGTATTACATTGTGCAACAAAAGAAGAGAAACTGAGATAAATATCCACATGAAGGCATGAAACAATCAGAGCCAACTGTGTACATTCATTCGTTGCTCTCCAAAAACCAAATTCTGCTATTTCCTGTTCATATGGTTTCTAGCTATATCTTAGTGAATTTCACATCAATAAGAGTCTCTTAACTGCTATCCAAATTGTAGGGTTTTTTGTTCTTCAATTGCACTTTTCTTTCATTACAAACATCTCTGTTAAAAGGCTGTTATGGATTGGTATTCAACTTTGTTAACCCCATTATGTTCCTTCCATTTAAAATCATGATGCACTATAAAAGACCTTATGCAGAAAAACTCTATCCTGAGGAGTAGATGAATATGCTTAGGTAAATAATTCTTCTGTTCTGTAGTAGCTGCTATTTACAAAGCATGAACTATGGTCGGATGACAGTACTAGAGAATTGTTTAAATTAAACAATGTATTGCCTTTTCATTCTGGTTACTCTTTCTAGAATTAGCTTTTGTAGGGCATGCATTTGCATAGTAGAAATTGCAGCAGTTCTTGCAGGATAAGATTTGTTGGTGTTCTTGATGGACTCTATATTCACCAAAGTGGTTAAGCACATCCTTAAAGTTAAACAAACTCTTCACCTTTATTCTTCTTCCTCTCTTCCATCCACACCCCAAGAACCTGATTCTGATATTCTTACCCATGGTGAGTAGTGCTTTACTCCATGAACAGTCCCAAGGAAATCTGTAGCACTGCTCTCAATAAAATACTAAATGTGGACAAGGATATTACAACATAGTAAATGATAAGGTTTGGACATATATTACATTAGGTTGAGTGATAACTGAAAAAAAGCAGAATATCTGACCAGTATTAAACTTCTGCTCAGACCGAAAGTTATGTCATGTTTCTACAAGTTCACATAGAAGAGAAAATAAGATGTTACACTATTCTTTCTTTAAACCAACTTATCAAATATAAAATCTGACCCTAATCAAGCGCAGTTACTAAATTCTAATATTTCTGCTACCCAGTGATTTTTATTGTTGCAAACATATGGTGAGCAACCAAAATATGTTTGAAGAAAAAACTGCAATTTTTTTCCTTCTCTTTTATCACCACCTGCAATTTGGCTCTAATTTTTCAGTTCCCATAACATCCAAATGACTGAAAACTCTGTCAAGACTATACTAGTGCTATCCACAAAGCCAACCGGATGAAGTAGTCTAGCTGAGCGTCTGCTCTGTGTTCCTTGTACCCCGAGAAAAAGACATGCGCTGAAATGATTTCCTTCATGCCTTGCTCTGCAAACCAAACTTACTGCTAATTACTGTCACTAGTTTTCCCCATTGTAGAAGTGATGAGAACAAAATACCTACTGTTGTGAATTTCTTGCTGATACTACACAATTTAACTCTTGATCATATCTTCATTTTTCTGTGGATTATTCAGAGGCATAAAATCCCATTATATATTTGTTGCCCAATAATTACAAGGAGAAAAATATTTTTTCTAACACTTTTTTTTTCCAGCTACTTCACATCAAGTAAAAGAGAATCCTGCATATCAGATAACAGAGAGTATTTCTATTTGAATCCTACTGATTATCCAAAAAACATAAGCACATAAGAACAGCCATTCTGGGTCAGACTAATGGTCCATCTAATCCACTATCCTGTGTTCTGACAGCAGGCAATGCCGGGTATGTCAGAGGGAATGAACAGAACAGGCAATCATCAAGTGATCCATGTTGCCTGTTCCCAGCTTCTAGCAGACAGAGGATAGTCACTGATGGACCTATCTTCATGAACTTACCTAGTTCTTTTTTGACCCTTGTTATACTTTTGGACTTCACAACATCTTCTGGCAACAAGTTCCACAGGTTGTCTGTGTCTTGTGTGAAGAAATACTTCCTTTGTTTATTTTTAATCTGCTGCCTATTAATTTCATTTGATGACTCCCTAGTGATTGTGTAACGAGGAGTAAATAACACTTCCTTATATAGTTTCTCCAAACCAGTCATGCGTTCATAGACCTCTTTTGTAATCATCTCTTTTACAAGCCGAAAAGTCCAATCATATTAATCTATCCTCATATGAACATAGTTCCATAACCCTATCCCCTTTTTGTTTCACTTTTCCGTATAGTTCCGATTCTATTACATCTTTTTTGAAATGGGCAATCAGATCTGCATGCAGTATTCAAAATGTGGACATATCATGGATTTATCAAGATGTAATATGATATTTTTGCTTTATCTATTCCCTTCTTAATGATTCCCAAAATTCTGTTAGCTTTTTTTGACTGCCACTGCACATTGAATGAATGTTTTCAGAGAATATGCACAGTGATTCCAAGTTCTCTTTCTTGAGTGGGTACAGTTAGATTAGATCCCATCATTTTATATGTATAGTTGGGATTATGTTTTCCAATGTGCATTACTTAGCATTTATCAACATTGAAGAGTTACAGAGGGATCTCATAAGACTGGGAACCTGGGCAACAAAATGGCAGATGAAATTCAAAGTCTGCTCTGCACTTAACTATCCTGAGTAGTTTTGTGTCATCTGTAATTTTTGCCACCTGTCTGTTTACCCCTTTTTCCAGATCACAATGAATATGTTGAATAGTTCTGGTGTCCGTACAGACTCCTGGGAGACACCACTATTTATCTCTCTCCATTCTGAAAACTGACCATTTATTCCTACCCTTAGTTTCCTGTCTTTTAACCAGTTACTGATCCAGGAGAGGATCTTTCCTCTTATCCAATGGCAGCTTACTTTGGTGAAGGGACCATTGGTTATTTAAGGGAACTTGTCAAAGGCTTTCTGAAAATCTAAGAACACTATCTATTCTACTGAATATAGTGATACAAATATATTAAGAGGGTACAAATGCTAGCAGGTAGGGAAATAATACATTTGTTATGTCATGCTAAGTTAGATGTTCATTTCCCCAAAGCTTTTTAAATCTCCAGATACTAAAACAGACAGCAGCATGAAGTAAACCTGAAGCTGTATTCTAAGATCTGTTTGAAAACAGTGCTTTAGCCCCAAAATTGACAGGGCAGATGTCCTTACTAGTTTGCTGACACTACAACCAGCTTGTGTAGTCCTGAATTTGTTAGAACAAAAATGGGAAAGAGATTGAGGGGTTGGGGAACTTGGGTTTGTTTATCCTGCAGGTGATGAAAATCACTCTAAATGTCTGAAGCTAACCTGCTATTACACAGATAAAAATGTCTGAACTGCCTGTGATATAGCAAGTATCCTACTTTGCAAGTAGCCACAATCCTTAATTTATTTATTAAAGGTATTTCTATAGCATATCTGTGCTAAACTTGACAGCTTGATTGCAATGCGGTCCTGCCCTAGGGCAGCTATTTAGATGCATCGTATGACAAAGAACATCGAGACAAAATATTTTGCTGGAATAAAAACAGTCTGTTTATCATGCTGTCCATATTTACCATCTCAAGTGCACAATTCAACAGTTTTGCAAGATTGAATAGGATATGCTCCAATTCTTTCTTGGAATATTGTGATGTTAAAAAAAATATTATACTTCTGTGCAGAGAGAGATTAATCTATTCAGCAACCAAGCCTTGTCTAGAGCATTATGATCTTTCCCTACACATATATTTAATGTATATATTCATATACAACTTACTATATGCCCAAACTCCTCCACCACTAATATATAGCCATCACCTACAATAAACCATTATAATAACACAGCTAATTTATATACTATGTTCAGACAAAAAACTAAGTTAAAACAGAGTTATGATTCAGAGTACATATCAATAACCTTAAGGGTAAAAAACATGATTATAGTTAATTATTTTATTATATGTATTATCTTAATCTCTAAAATCCCTAGTCAGAGACCAGGGCCTTATTGTGTTAGGTGCTGTACGAAGACAGAATAAAAAGACTGCCTTTTCCCATCATGGTTTACAATCTAAGCATGCGACAAAAGGTGACAGCTGGAGGGATACAAGTAAACAATGACACAAGATTGGTTAGCATGAAAGGCTGTAGACTAGCAGCCTCTAATTATTGTCAATTATTTTCATAGGCATCATGGCAGAGAAGAGTCCTGGGAGGTGAATAATGAGGTGATTATATTAATGCTTAACAGGAGGATCTACTAAGCATGTGAGGCAGGATAGGAGAAAGCACAAAAGCGTTTGAAAATGTAACAAGAGTTAGTCCCAGTTTGGGGTCCCAAGCCATAGTTCAAGAACCGCTGGCCACACCATGAAGCCATATAGCTCCAGTCAGGGGCCAAGGAAGGAGCCTAGATTTCCTGCTTCCCCACCCATTGCACTCCTACTTGAAATGAATACAAACAACTTATGGTTGATATAGAAAAAGGGAAGCCAGTGGAAGGATTCAAAGAAATGAGTGACTTAAGAATGGCCATATTGGGCCAGACCAATAATCCAGCTACCCCTGAATCCTGTTTTCTCACAGGAACTGATGCCAGATGGTTCAGAAGGAACGAACAGAATAGGGCAATTTATTGAGTGATTCATCCCCTGGCAGCTGGATATTTAGGGATGCCCAGAGCCTGAGGCTGCATCCTTGATCATTTTGTCTATGACATGGTGAAAGTGATGGACTAGGAAAATTATATTTGTAACAGAATTCTGAATGTCTGAGAGCAGACCAAGATTGCATTTGTCAAAGCCGGAGAGAAGGATGTTTCAGTCGTTGAGATGATGAGATCTTAAATGAGAGTATTTGCTGTGTGGCTGGATAAGAAATGCCGTATCTTAGAAATGTTATGCAAAAAGAACTGGCAAGATTTAGACATACCCTGGATGAGAGTACCTAGAGAGAGATACAAGTCATAGATGATGTGCAGTTTATGGGCCTATCTGATGGGCAAGATGGTGCTGTCGTCTGCCATGATCAAGAAAAGTAGTGGGAAGGATTTCTGGAGCAGGGAGAAGATAAAGAGATCTGCTTTAGCCATGTTTAACTTGAGCTGGTGGCTCAACATCCACAAGCAGATAGATATCAGAGAGACAGGCCAAGATTTTTGTTTGCACATAAGACAGATCTGGAGTAGAGGGAGAGGTAGATTGCTAGTCGTCAGCAGAGATGGTAGCTGCATTTGCATTGGCAGATGAGATTACTCAGAATATAAAGGAAGATAAGAAGGGGACCAAAAGAGAGCCCTGTGGAACCCCCATAGAAAGTTGGTGGGCTGGTTAGGAGGGTCTTCCAAAAGACCCACTAAAGAAGCTACTGGAGTGTAGGAGGAAACTCAGGAGACAGCACCATCATGGAAGCCAAGGAATGACAAGATTTCAAGAAGAAAATCATGTTCAGTGTGGCTAAAGATAGCTCATAGGTTAAGGAGGATAAGAATGGAGTACTGGTTCTGAGCTTTAGGTAGGAAGAAGTCATTAGAGGCTTTGGCAAGACTGGCTTCCATGGAATGGGAGGGATGGAAGCTGGATTGGAAAGGGTTTAGAATGGAACTGAAAGAGAGGATCTCCAGACAACGATTATAAACAGCTTAAGGAGGCTTAAGTAGACTTAAGAAATTCTTTGTCGACTTAATGAAAGCTTATGTAGACTTAATAAGAACCACCGGTTAGGTCGACCGAACCGTTAAGTCGAGTCCTTAGGTCGACCTAAGCCCAGTGTGGACGCTTAAATCCACTTTATTAGGTCGACCTAAGGGCAGTTAGGTTGATTTACTAAGTTCCCGTTCAGAGGAAGCACTTTAAGTCGACCTAACAAGAGATTGAATCCCTCCTTTGGGCACACAATGAAATTCACTCTTAATGGAGGAGTCATGAGCAGAGTCTATATAATTAATAATTGTCCCTATATAGAACTGTAAATGTGCCCAATGCTTTACAAAATAAAGTCTTTACTGTCTTTACTTACATGATCACATACTATTTTTTCTATAGGACCCGACCTAGGATGCACAGGGCTCTCTTAATAATCTTTTTTGTACTTCTTTTTTCTCTTGTTCAATGTGAGGCCCTTGCAAACTTTGCTCTGAAAATAGACAGCTGATATCCTTGTGCTTCACAAATACTAATGAATTTATTTTCACCACACCTCTGAGAAATAAGGAAGTATTATCCCCATTTTACAGATGGGAAACTTAGGCTCAGAGAGGTTAAGATTAAAATTATCCACTTATTCTGTGTACCCAATTTGAGAACCGGAAAATTATTCTTTTCAGAGTATTTAGCGTTATACAGCTTTTTATATGTTCAAAGTTCCCACAGTTGCAGCTTCAAGTGCGTAGCCCTACTGCAATTCAGACCCCAGGATCTCAACTCAGGTTCTTGCTGTCCATTCTGTGAAAAGAGTAATATAAGAGACTTCACTATGGACTTGAAGATGCTTTGAAGAGCTCTGGTTTGTTCAGTGGTCAGTTCAAACTGTCTGCATAACAGCATGAAATTCTTCAGCACCTTATCCAGATTCTTATGTGGGAAGTTCAGCCCTTAAAGGTGTAATCCTTAATACCATATCTTCCTTCTCAGCCAAAACTTAATGATAATAATACTTGAAAAAAAATTAATATAATAGTGACAAATACATATAACTAAACAATGTTTAATTCATCATATTTTTCTGTAACACCTTAGGAATCTCCAACCTCGTACCTTTAGACAGAGTCCAATCGAGTACTGAAAGCTCATCCTTAAACTGATGATGGGGTTGAGAACATGCTTACCCAGCCACTCTATGCTAATAGCCTTAATTTTTTCTTCAGGGTTTCATCTTGATTATAATCCCTGACAATCACAGTTCACATTTCATTTAAGATTGGACAGGTTTTGCTAAATCAGATTGACATGTAAAATATCTAGCTCTGAACTTCGCTCCTTTGCACTTTTATCAAGTGCTCTAAGAGTATGTCTGGAACCATCAAGTTTCTCCTAGGTTTGTATTCAGTTTGCAAACCATACATTTGTAGCTGGAAAAAGAATATCTGTATTCTGGAGGGGTGTTTGCTATCTACCTTTTAGCAATAGCAATAAATAGTATGTGGTCAAGTTCAGTTAATACAGGTGTCCATAAATAAAAGAATGAAACTCTTTACACCCAGTGTCCACAGTCAAAGTCTCTTTCTCTATATGAGCATATTGACACTCAGTTTTTGTTAGTACCTGTGAGGCGTAAACCACTGGCCTCTAGTTTTAACCACACTGCTGTAAGAGGACTGTGTCAATATGTCGAACCCTGCTAATCTACAGATATCCGCATTGTATCTGTGGACCATGTTTGTGGATCACCACAGGGCTCTACCAATATGATCCTTAGAGGTTTCTGTGGACAGATTAGTTTTGTATTTTCTTAGTTTTGTACTGTACCTCAGGATTGGCTCTTTAAATTCTCTCCTTCTGGTTCCTCAAAATTCTTTATTAAGGGTTTATCTACATGGAGACTGTGAGTGCTTAGTACATAGACTTGAAGAATCCTTTAATTGTTTCCAGGTATGTGTGTGTAAATTTGAGGCTTTTGAATGGGAAGAGCTGATATTACAAGCTAGGATCATTCTCAGTACAGGTGAGTACTCCCAGCTTCTGTCACATTGCTCTGTCAAGTCTGGGTGAAGGAAAAGTGACAGTGCACCTGTCCCTTTTAGATGACACAAGAATAATTAATTTCATGAAAATGACTTTTATTGGAGGTTAATTTATTTTGGCTGATGGTCACATACATTAGCAGATATTTCGATTGCTGTGGGTACACTGAGCTTTATTTAGAGCAATCATTTCTATCATTCGATGATTTCATTGCAAAGAAAATGAGAAGTGTGCAAGAAAATCCAGAATGAACATTTTTCCCGAAAGAAAAGGGTCAACAGGAAAACAGAATGCTGACTGATTGAATGCTTTGGCTTTGTGATGTGGGATTCTTCCATTGCATACACTGATGAAATTCAAGCACTTCATAAAAATGAGACACTTGGGCTCTTTTAACAATGAGCAAATACCACTCTTCCCTCTCACTTCAACCACCCACTAGTCCAAGTGAAGCACAAGGAAAAAGAAGTGGTCATTGTTGAAAGTCCTTCTAGTAACAAGTGATACAGTATTCGCATCAAATGCAAATGAGGCTGCTCAGAAAAAGTGCTAATCTCTAGAATTGAGAAGATGGAAGTTCTACAGGGTTGATTTTTTTCAGTTCGGGCCAAGCATGGGAAAGTAGTGCCCAGAGTTTAAATGGCTACATGTTGGTTGGAGGAGGGAACCACTCTATATAGTAGAAGAACAAACCTGAGACTGTTAACTGAGTTTCTACATTACACAGTGGATTCTGTCCTGCAAAACTGTCTATTACATGCTATGAATTCCAGGAGCATGAATGGTACCTTCAAGGTGTGAGTTACCATAAGAACTAGCTGGAAGATATTCATTGTGCTTGTGTGGGAGGAGGAGTTCAATATTTTTCAGGATCTTATTCTAACTTGGTTTACATCAGCCCTCCCACTGACTCCAAATAATCACCACCAACAAAATCTGATAGCGCTTGTACAATTCAGGCAAATTTTGGCTTTCTGTATTTATCTGAGAAAGTAGACAGTGTTTATAGGGAGAGTATTTGCTCATAAACACAGGCAAATTGCCTGCTTTGACCTCATTGTCCAGTTGTCTCATGCACTGAAAGAGTCCCTTGATATTCTGGTGCCCTTTCCAGAGTAGGAAGTTTCAGGTTATCTAATTAGACTTGGACACCTTGTAGAAAGGAAAGCCATGAATCTTCCTACCCCGTTGTGAAAAAGATATATGGTATCTCACTCTTCACTTTCATAACACTTTGCAGTGACTGGGGTCCATCTATGGGATGGAATTTATATTTATCAATTTTTCTGACATCCTTCTGTAGCATCAGGATTGCTGGTACAAACTCAAACAATATTTATATACAAAACCAGACTCAATACACCCCTCCCCTAGAAGATCGGCCATTTTTACAAACAAAAAATGGGCAAAGAGATACAACTTTAAAATAAAAAGGTGGTTAAAAAGAAAGGCTGAAATCAATAAAGATTAGCTGACTGAAAGAGTCCTTTTTTTATGGCTCTGAAGCTAGTAACAAGGAAGAGAGTGCAATAGGCTGGCTCCCCCAACTGAGAAGATCCTATCCCTGGCCCAATCCAGATGGGAACTTGGAATGGAAAGCAAGGTCAGGCAACTCATCTTAATTATCTTGAGGAACCATAGAAGGAGAAATGGTTGTTCAGTTACTTTGGACTTTGATTATCAAGCATTTATGGAAATACGTTGCTGGGTTCTCCAGAATTTCAGCCTGTGACCTCTGTTCATGCAAACCAAAGAAAAATCCATTAGGAGGCTGGCGACTAGCCAATGCATATGCAATCAGCTGGCATTAGGTTAGAATTTAAACAGAACATTTTTTCTTCATTCTGGGTTGGCCTGAATAAAAGTTTAAAAAATGCTCACAAAAAACAAATATAGTACAGCAAAACCAAAAGGGGGGATAATGCATTAGGATTAAAGCTGAAAGCGCTTTGCTGCAGTAGGATGAATATGTGAGATATAACAGTTGTTATATCTTTAAGATTCAGAGTATGCAAAGTACAAAGGGTTGGGAGGGGACTTTCATATACCAAAACTGCACCTCCAAAACAAGATTCATTTAAATAAATGGGTGAGAAAAATGTATCTTATGTGCAGGTGTTGGGACATATGTAAAATGAAAGATTTCTGAAGAAGGCAAAAGAGGCACTTCAGAAATGCTGTTTACAGATGAGCAAAATGTAAAATGGATCTGATTTTCCACTGCCTTGCATTTTCTGAAGTCATTTACATCTGTGCAAAGTGATTGGGGAGTGGATGTAACATTCTGTAAACCCACAAAGGTGGCATTTTATACTCAAGTTGCACGAATGTAAACAACTATAGAAGGTTCAGTAGAGAATTGGGCCCAAATTATTTAGAATCAGATTTGCCTTAACTTAGATACAAACTCACTCTACCTGTGAAGATTTTCTGAAAAACTCATTTGAAGGATGGGTACTGTAGTTGATTCTGGATTCAGAGCAAAGTTTACATCTGGGACCTATTAGCTTCCTAATTACATACCTTTCCAAAAATTAACCAGTTTACCTGACTCCTATGGCATCTCAGTGGTTTGAGTTGTTGTTCCCGTTTTAATGGTACAATCCGCTCAAAGTCATGGATGAAACTGAATATAGAATTTGACTCACTGTGCTTTCTCCTTTGTGATTGATTGTTTCTCTAGGGTAGCATTGTTGTCCCCATTGCTACCCTAACCTCATCCAAGAAAACCTGCTTTCTTTAGTTATGTTTCAGTTTCTTTATTGGGGTTTCTTTGCAATAATCCTAATAGTCATCCCTCTCCTGTCATTCCTCTGGGTTACTAGTCTGGAAGAAAAATCAACTCTCAATCAAGCACCTTTTCTAAGAAAACTTCGGTGGCCACAATCTCAACAATGAATCTTCCTTTTCTAGGCCTTACAGGTCCTATTGTAATAGTCTGAAGCCATTGAGAGAAAGAGAGAGAGTCACTGCTGATGCTGACATGTTCCCTAAGAACTGACCTGGAAAAAAATTCCCCTAAGAGAAACAGGGTGTCGGTGCCAACTCCCAAATAGGGAAACCAGTGAAACTATTGGCTCATACCAAGTGCCATCCTTTTCGTCTCAAGCCGTTAAAAGATCAAGCAGAATGTTGACAGAAGAAAAATTTAAATATACTCTCGCTAGAGGTTACTCATGGAAGCACTGAACTTTATGGTAATAGCCTGGTAAGTCTAATATCAGTCAAAAATCTTCCACCCACATGTGATGAAATGTAAAGAAACTGGTGATGATAGGGCCAACACACTCTCCTTCAGAATTCTCTTAAAAACCCAGTGCTTCCGTAAGGGCCCTACAACAGTAGTGATCAGCACCAGACATCATGCAAATAATAATGTAATGGCAGCTGTCACCAGGTGTGGCTGTTACATACAGTTTTTCAAGTTACATTTTTTTAGGATCCAAACAAGTTTGGTCCCATGCTGAATTGCTTTTAATTTGGGGCTATCTAACACAATGGTTCCCAACCTGAGATGTGGAACCCAATTAGGGGGTGCCAAAGATTACAGGAGGTCCATGAGACTTCAGTAATAGTGAGGTTATTTAGCTCCCGGAGTTTCCCCTAAGCTCCATGCCCGCTGGGGCAGTGGAGCAGTCCTCCCCCAAAGGAGCAGTAGCTCTGAGCTCCACTCTGGCTGGAGTGAAGAAGTAGCCCCAGTCCCACACTTGCTGAGCGGCCCCCCAGAGAGGAACAGCCCCATGTCGGTGGAGGCCGGGAGCAGCCCTGGCCAACCTGTTAAGGCCTGCCTCCATTACCTTCAATCCATTAGGAACGAGAAGAGGTAGGGCCACACAGGTCATATAGTGGCAGGTGCACCAGGAAAAGCTTAGCTTCTTACTCATGTAAGAGTAATTTATTATTATGTATGCAATTTAGCATTAATATCATTATATGTGTTTATAGGAGTTATATACACTTATGGCCAATGAGGAGAGAAGTGGAGGGTTGTGTGTGCATGTTTTACCTAATGTTAACCAGTGGGGCTTCCACTCAAAAAGGCTGAGGACTACTGATATAATGCAAGGATTTTATATAGCAGCCTTTTGAAGAAAGAGGATCTTGTTAGTCAAGTCTTATAAGAGAGTAATTCCCTGGGAACAAGGCATTGGTGTTGGGCTGAAATTTCTGGGAGGAATAATCTTTTATGTTGATGGACCATTTCATTTCAGGACTGGTACATGTGTCTAAATAAAGTACCTAGTTCTTACACTTAGGATACACCCAGAATTCACATAATTGATTTCTTCTTGGAGAAGCTGACAGGCAAGTCTCCAGTGTCTTTTACCATTTGTCAGAAGGGCAGTGCTGGTGTCCGAATGGGACACCGGTGTCAGAAGAAGCAACAATAATGAAGAGTAGAGGAATTGTTCTGGCTCAAGCATTGAATGGGAATTAGTGAAAGTGAAATCTTTATCCCATTCTCTTTTAATTGCAAGTGATTTCTCTCTGGTCCCTCCTGCACAAGATATCATGCATTTGCCTGCTTGGCAGGGGAAAAAAAAACCAAATGTGTGCTCTAGAAACATATAGCTCTGTGACAGAGGCTGCAGTAATATGCATAACACATTGCCTCTCTCTTGCTGAACTAAGCTTGGTTGGGGGCTTTTTAGAGAAAAAACTCCAAAGCACAGTTAAATAACATTTCTTTCTTCTTCTTCTTCTTTATTGTCATTATCTCCTCTAATTTTCATTATCTGGGATTTTTTCCATTGGTGGCCTAATTCTTTTCCATTGACTTCCTTTAAGCTTTCCATGAGCTTTCAAGCTTATGGGTTTTTTAACTGTAATTGTATGCTGCTTAGGACAACGAAATGTATCCCATGAAAACACTGCCCTCGGGAAAAGGTGCTAGCTCATGTTACAAGATGTAGCAGAACCCAGACACCCTTTCCTCCCAGTGCAAAGTACAAAATCTTGCAATGTAGTAAGAGAAAAGTGATCTTTCTAAAACAGGCTTTGTCTTGTTTTAGTTATGTTTGTGCCTTTAAGTATAAGGGAAATCAACCTGCACCCCCACCACTAGGAAACCTGTTTCATCCTGATGAATAGCATCAGTAAATTCTCAGCAGCAAGAACAGCTCTCCTTTGGGTTAATACTCAGGCAGATACTGCTGTACAGCCTTTGTATGTTTAACTATAAAGCATGTATTATTCTAAATACCAGTCTGTCTCTCAAAAGATTGTGCTGTGCTGACATCATAAAAGCTGGATCAAGTTATAAATGTCAGCAGAACCCTATGATTTAATTACAGCCTTAGCATTTAGCCAAGAAACTATGTATTGTTGTTTTCCATGCGTATAAAGAAATTCACAGTAGTGAGCCTCCAGTGGCTATCAGTTATAATTTACATTGTAGGAGAAAAAAGCTTATAATTGGAGAAATGTAGAGAACAAGTGTGGAAGAATTTTTGTGTGTGTGAAAGAGGGAGAGACAGCCATCAAGAGAATACAGTTTAATGGAAAACTCCTTACAGTATATGAACATATAAAACAGTGTTCCTCTTCTCTCTTGTGCACATATATACAAGATAATCTTATCTCCATAGTTCTTGAGCCATCATCATATGTGCAGTATGCCTTCATATAAAGTCAGGCAGTTTCATGTTTGAAAAGATAGCACAGGCATACATTTTAATTGATATTATTAAAATATACATGTAGTTCAAAAGTGTACAGTATGCTAAAGCGCACTTAATAACTCCTGTATAAAACCATTGTGTTGTAACATAGTTATTGCATTTTTAAGAAGCTAAGATAAAAAATTAAATAAACCACAGTACCATATTATACCCATGTGTCATGTTTAATATAAATATTTTGAATTAAAAATTCAGTGAAACTATTATAACTGTAAATGTTATTGCACATTCATTTTTTAAAAAAATCAAATTAGTTACTATATTGAATCTTAATTTTAATTAATAATGGGTTTCACAATGTGTAATAAAATCATTGATGCTCTTGAGGTATAGAAATTGCCATACTGAATCAACCAATACCCTGTATCTGACAGTGAACAGTGAAAGATACTTCAGAGCAGGAGGCCAGAAACCCTGTAACAAACATTTAAGGCAGGGGTCTCAAACACAAATACCCATGAGGGCCACATGAGGACTAGGATATTGGCCTGAGGGCCACATCACTGAAACCTTTTCATACAACAGTGCCACCAGTTTATTTAATTAAACTTAAATTAAAAATTAATTGAATTCAAAGTGATTGTAAATAAAATTAATTTGGTTTAATTAATTGAATTTGAATGGATTTGTAATTGAATTCAATTTTTAGAAAGTTTTAACATTAAAATTAAATTTTTTGAAGTTTTTTTTAAAAAGGAGAGAAGGAAGGAAGAGAAAGAGAAGGAAGAGAAAGAAAGAAAAGAAAGAGAAGGAAGAAAGTGAAAGAAAAGAGAAAGAAGGAAGGAAGAGAGAGAGAGAAAAAAAAGAGAAAGAAAGAAGAGAGAAAAAAGAAGGAAGAAAGAAGGAAGAGAAAAAGAAAGAGAAGCAAGGAAAGAGAGAAAGAAGGAAGAGAAAGAAAAAAGAGAGAAGGAAGAAAGGAAGAGAAAAAGAAAGAGAAGGAAGAGAAAGAGAGGGGGAAGGAAGGAAAAGAAAGAAGGAACAAAGAGAAAGAAAGAAAAAGAGAAGGAAGGAAGAAAGAGAAAAGGAAAAAAAAGAATGAGAGAAGGAAGGAAAGAGAAAGAAAGAAAAATGGAAAGGGCTGCTTGCAACCCCAAGCCCAGAGGGGAGGGAGCAGCCATAGCCCGGCTCCCACCTGCATGCCAGGACCAGGCAGAACCCCCCACAGGGACCTCATGGAGCCTCCCCCAACAGGGATCCCCCATGGGAGCCTTCCCCACACCCCCAAACCCCCTCCTGCCATGCACCTGAACCCTGACCTGGCCCCAGGCGCTGAGTCCACCTGCTCTGGTTGCTGGGCCGTGTTCCCCCACTGCTGCAGGCCAGGCCTCTGCTTGGAGTTTGGGTAGCGGCGCGGCTCCCAGCTTCCCATGTGGCAGTAGGTTCCTCCCCAGCTGCCTGGCAGAGGCTGCCGAGGCCCCGGGGAGGCGTGGCCCAGAAGGAAGCACTGCAGATGGTGGCAGAACCCTGGGTGGGAGGCAGATGGCTCCAGCCTGGCTGCCAGCTCCCAGCCGGCAGGGCGTGGGCTATTTGAAAAGCCGGCCAGGGTTGTGGACCCCTGAATTCTGGCTCTTGTCCCAGGCTGCAGGAGGTATCTCGGGCCGTGTGTTTGAGACCCCTAATTTAAGGGATATTTTGACTGTAAGAAAAAAATCTTTATAACCTCCATCTGTTAATGGTTTGGCATATGCCCTGAAGTATGAGGCTTTATATCCCTTAAATTTTTTCTCCTATCTAATGTAATGGTGGGTGATCTCATAATCTTTATGATTATGATTTCTGGATCATAATCTGGTTCTTTCTTTGAATCCTGTTAACTTCTTGGCATCTGATATCTTGTGGCAATGAGTTCCACAAGTTGATTTTCCTAATATTGTCACAGTAACTAATGTGATAGTCCATGTGATAGTTTTTTTCATGTAAGTGCTGCATTTTCACATTCCATCTGTGCTGTGCATTTTACCTACATATTTATGCAGTCATCGTGTTTAAAGGAAGGCAACGCATGTGAAACAATTACGTAAGCACTTACCTGTATTTGGAGTAGGTGCCTGCTCTGTACATAAGCAGTTTGTGCTTAAGTGGATTGTATCCCATGAAAACAAACAAGGAGTCCTGTGGCACTTTTATAGACTAACAAATTTATTTATCACATGAGCTTTCGTGGAAGAAAATCCCACTTCACCAGACGCTTTGAAGATGGGGAACAGGACTCCTTGTTTGTTTTGCTGAATAGAATAACATGGCTACCCCTCTGGAACTTGTATTCCATAATTGTACCATTTAATGGATTAATTTATACAAGCTTTGCAACATCTATATTTTAATAATAGGACACAAGATCTCACTGAGATATTAATACTTTTGTTTTCAAAGATAATCATCCTAGAGGATTAATGTTTCTACAGTGCTTTGAAAATGTAAGGCAACATGTAAGTGCTAAGCATTCACAATATGAAACTGTATGATTTAGTCTTTTGAGATTTGTAGATCAATTTCTGCCTTAGCATTCTGTTTCCTTATAATGTACATTTTCCAGTTTGTTGCACATATGGTTAGTCTGCTTACAAGAATAAATAGTCATTGTTTGCTGTAACCTCTGCAAGACAGCATTACTGACACAGAATAATAACTGAGCTATAAGTAATAGAAACTATCCCATCTCCTGATTTCTGCATGTTACTAAGCTGTATTCATTCCTTACAACCCTAGCTTTCGATCTCTCACATATTGTAGTGAATAGTCAATCTGAAGTAATGCATATTTGTCATTCTAACTGTGACACTGTACTGTGTTCTGTAAGAGTACGGCATACTTTTAACGTGATACAGTTTGACACGATATACATTGCAATGCAGTGTTATCAAACCAGAAACAAAGCAATACAAGATTTTTAGATCAGATACTTTTAGGCCACAAAAATACTATGTCCTATTTTTGCTATTATATGCAATGATAAAATAATATTGTGTGCTGTTTATGTGCACATAGTCTTTATGGTGGACTTTGTGGAGAAAGCCAACATCCTCCACAAAGCTAGACTGGAGGGTTGTCATCCCGTAAGATCCATGTATGGCATACAGTGTAATAGTAAAACCAAGACTCTACATTCAGGTGCTCTGTTGGGAAAGATTTAGGAGCATTGTGCCCTAAGCCACAAATCTATTGTCAGCATAGCGAGGACCCAAGCCAGCCCCGCCTACTTAAGAAAATCATGTTTCTGAGCCTAGATCTCCCATGCACTACGTAACAGTGGCAGATGGTTCCCTTTGTTTGCACAGCTTGCGGAATTGTTGTTGATAATAGTTTGCACTTTTATTGCACCTTCCATGTGAAGAGCTGTGTATTTAGTGCTGTCTTAGCCAGTGAGCCTGATTTAGGAACCCATCCTATATAGTGAGTATTCCTCATTTCCTAAGGACTGCCAACTTTTTCCCCCTCACTCTGTGTCCTCATGCCTTAAGTACCAGGGATGTCCCTGCCAACATCTGTTTGGTATTTATTGCTTACTGTTGCACGGCCACTTTTCCTTTACACATAGCTTCCCAGTCCTATTTAGCATTGGTTTTTGATCATCCAGTGTTTAGAGATTTCAGGAACTATTAGGTATTGCAGAGGTAAGCTATTGGCTGGAGTTGTCAGTGGTGGAAGACTTTTAATCATTAGAGTACCACTATATGGTACTATATATGTCTTGTGCTGAGGAGAGGGCTGGTGGAGATTTTCCTCTGTGTGAAGATTTACAGTAACCCAGTAGAGAACAGGAAGCAACATGTTGGTAGATCATTATATTGATATTGCCATTATGCCACATTACAAAAGTTGTGTGGAAGAACAGACGCATAGTGACTTTATCAATTTCATATCTCTCACCTCCCACCATCCTCTTTATATAGTGTGCATGTGTATGCATTTATATGGTTGTGTACGTGTATGAAATCCACACAGCTATTCTCTCCTATTTTCCACCCCTTCTGAGAAGTGGCAACTCTGTCAGACCCCATTATCGGTGTAGTTAAGTAGAGACCGGTCAAAAAAGAGATCGGAAAGATAAAATAGGACAAACCACAGCATGTCAGAAGCCTGTGGCTGAAAGATCTCTTGCCTTCCTCAGGAAGAAGAGGAGAATTTGGTGACGGGGGAGATCACTAAGATGAATAGGGAGAATTTGGCTTTACCAATACCAGACACACCTGGCCAACAAGGAGTCAGACCTTATCTCAAAAGGAATAGAATTCCTGCTCCACCTGGGAGAGGGGTATTTATGTTAATATTATCATTAATATGCATGTTAATATTCAGAAAGCGCACTTTTTGTGTATCCAGAATTAGCAATAGCCAAGGTTTTGTCTGCAAGTAAATAAAAATTACTCAATAGATTTTAATGTCAATCTGCAAATGAAAATATGTGGAGAGAAAAGGTTTTATTGTCCATTTCCCTGCCCTCTGTATTTTATTTCCTGATTCTTCCCTGACTAAGTTTTCCAGTCAATGTGAAAGCCACAGTGCTTTGAAGCTTTGTTTTGCAGAAGTTCAGCTCCAATTTCACTCTGCACTGAAAGCTGAGCATCCTGAGACCTGCTTTTCAAACCACTCATGCTTTTTGCAGTATGGAGCTCCTCCTCTAGTTTCAGTGTATAAAGAGCTTTTTAAACCATGCAGTCAGTAGAACAGTTTGGTTTGTTTATTTAAAAGAGTTAATGGGAAACTCTTCATTAGTCTCTAAATTGTGTACTAAGGCTGTAAACCAGATGTCATGAAACACAAAAAGCTCTGGACAGATCAAATATGCAACAAAAAAGCTAGTGCCTGCCTTTTATTGTGACTTCGTTGGGAGATTGCATAATTATTTCATCCTATTGTGGTGGCCCCAGACTTAACATACATTTTCCTTTCTGTTTTCAGCATCTGCTATCTCTAAAAAGTTTAATGTAAATATATAAGAAACAAACATGAATAGACACTAATAAGTAAAATAGTATAATAAGCTAGAAATGAAATACTGTATGCTATTTTCTTTAAAAGTACAGATCTTGCAGTAGATCTGCCTTTATCATTAAATGGAAGAAAGAATTACAGAGAAAAGCAAAAATAGAAGAAAGAGCGGGTAGAGAAAAAAGAGCTTTAGCTGGAAGAATTCTGATTGGCAGAGTATATTAATTAAAATTGTTTATACTTCCCTTTGAGGGCACATATTGTAAATCATATAAAGCCAGAAGGGGCTTTGAAGTGGTTTCCCACCTTCCTTTCAGCTCCCATGATTTTTAAATATTCCCCAAAATTCTGAAAAGGATCATGGAAACAGATCTTTAGATCTTTTCATCCAGGGGTCTCCAAGCATTTTGTAGAATGATGAATTAAGTGTCACAACACATTGGGGATCTTGAAACTGGGAAACAAAACTGATAAGTATATAAGATAATGTTACCTCCGATAATATTAATACTTGCCTTCATAGCCGGGGCAGGCCTGTGATGCTATTTATTTATTTATTTAATGGCTAAGATCATCCTGTGGCTATATTCAGGCATGCTAGTGGACTGATTTTTCAAAAGTGCTGAGTGCTAGTAGCTTTCAGGCAAAAAAAAAAAAAAAGATTTAGGAGTCTAACTTTAGGCACCCATTTTGGAAAATCTTGGCCAATGTTTGTAACCTTGGATATTTTATAGGCCTTGGCAGTGAATCTGTAGTTGAGATTGCATTGAGATTTTAATGTAAAACAAGACTTTTACACTTTAAAGACTTAATTTACTTCCCAGATTTGGCACGGTAACTTTTCATAGGAAAACTTTATCTCCTGTTTATGTCTTTTAAATAAAATATTTACTAATTTAAGCAGAGGAAACATTTTTAAGTGTTCAGAATTTTGAAAGAGCGCCCATTTTCCTTGCACTTCTTTTGGGTTCTTCTAGCTTAAAATAATCACAGTCTCCAAAGACCGCACAGCAGTTAACTATAGCTTTATCACTTCCCAAATGGATTTCTGTAAAGTACTTTATATTGGGGTTGTCCCTGAAGATCACAGAATGCCACTTGCTACTTATTTAATGGGCCGAGTTATCCCTGTTCTTTGTAGTTTGCCCTGGCATCCATTTCTTCTTTGGGTACAGTTCAAGGTCTTGATTTGGATCTATCGTATTATGTCTGTAATGCTATGGGTCCTGGGTAGAAACCACTAACCTCCTCATGTTTTACCCTGGCACTTGAAGTAACTGCATTACCTGATTGATGGTCCCTAGATGTTTTCATGTGGAAGCTGAGTCCATAACCTTTTCAGTGGCAGATTCTCAGTTCTGGAATTCACTTCCCTTAGTCCATCCCAACCTAAATGTGTTGACCTTCAGGGCTTTTTCAGAGGGGGTGTTTGAGGGCTCACCAGGAGAGAGGTATCCTTGCTTTAATTTTCTTTAGCTGGCGTAAGGAGAAGCCACACATTAACAAAATAGCATGTCCCCTTTAGTAAGGTTTCAGGACAGGAATAATAAGCAGTTCATCAGGACCTGATTCAGAGATCCCAAACTTAAAATCCACAACATAAAGTCACTGAGTCACGTTAGGCTAGACTCTTGAAGATTAGTTTCCCTGAGAGAGAAGTTACCACCCACGGTAGCCTACATGGCTTCTCCTCTCCTCTCCAGTGCTCTGCTACTTCCTGCTTCTGTTTACATTTCTCAGGCCCAAGGTGAAGTAAGCAGAGGAGGCTTTTGGGGTAGGCAAAGCAGGTGCATGCCTAGGGCCCCGAGCAATAAGGGGCCCCATCCTGCTTCACTTACCACAAAAGCCACATCTGCCAGTCAGTCGGCAGCTGGAGGAGGAGCTGGCCCTGGGGCCAAGGGCAGGCAATGGGGAGCTGGGGCCGCGGGGGGACCGGGGCTGTGGGGTGGGGGAGAGGGGCAGCAATGGGGAGCTGGGGCTACAGATCTGGGGCAGCAATGGGACTTTGCCTAGGGCCCCTAATTGCCTAAGGTCGCCTCTGGAAGTAAGGACTCATTGATTACACCCCAGGTGACCCAGCTGTAGGCTCCAGCCAGTCTCTTAAAAGGGGTAGTACACTCCTTCACAAAGTCCCATATCAGTCTTCTAGTTTGCTGAAAATAGTTGAAATGAAACCTCTCAGCTGGCGGGAACTGTAGAGAGAGAAAAATAATGGTATGTCCCGAAGCAGATAGTCCACTATGGCTGGGGGGGAAGAGCCTATCCCATTCACATAGACAAAGAAAATAGAAACTAGTCAAAAATCAAACCTGGCAAGTTTGCCCTTTTATTCTTTGGTCCTTTTACAGCTAAGCTCTATGGTGAAAGAGCAGCCTGCAGACGTTATGGTACTGAAGGGGAAATGGGAATAAAAACTGGAGGATTCTAGCTGAGATTCCTGTACAATGGAAAAAACGCATAAATGCTATTTGGTAAATGGGTACAGTTGCTGTGCTGTATTTATTACACATTTTTGCTTTGTGGACAGATGAATATTGGCATGTCTGGAATTGTGTACCTATGGTATGTCTGTAGGACTGTAGAGGTATGTGGCTGTGCCTCCTTGTTAGTCACCAAGGGAGGCCCTACCTCCTCACTGTCATGCACCTGTAAGGATGACCTCAGGTTGCAGGGTCAAACAAAAAGGAAAGGGGGAAATAGGAGTTTCTGAAGCTCAGGCCCTCCAGGCAAGGCAGGGCAATAGAAAATCTGGGGGCTCGGACCTTCAGGCAGGGTGGAACACCATCCAGCTTCTGGCCTTCAGACAGGGCAGAAGAGCAAATGGTTTAGAGTCCAGACCCTTACAAAAGGCTGGGCACCAGACAGATAACGGGGCTCTGGTCTGCAATCAGGGCAGAGCTGTCACTGTCTATGAGCCCAGGCCCTCAAGAAGAGCGGGGAAGCAAATAGTCCGGGGTGAGCACTAATAATGCAGGTCTCTTGACCTAAGGTGGGGAAGCTGCCACCCCAGAGGGAGAAGGAGACATGGGCACACCAGAGACCATGTCTTAGCCCAGGTCCCTAACAGTGGCAGAGAGTTCTGACACCGGGTCATCAAGGATCCATCCACAATGCGGTGATCTGGAGTCAGGTCAACACCCAACCAAACGATCATCTGGTATCTCTGGGCTTCTTTCTACGCACCCTCTCTGTAGTGCAGTTTCAAGCATCTGTCTCCCTTGGTGGCTCCTCTTTAACTGAGCCACAGCAGGGCCCAGCATGTCTACATCCTGTTCCAGTCCAGCCTCTCAGTTTCTGGTGAGATAGGCGGGGCCTTCCTGGTTGTGCCCCAGAGTGGGCAGTTTGTGGTTCCTCCCTGTCAGTCTCTGAAGGAGGCCTCACGTCTTCACTATCAGGACCATGGTGTGTCTGTCGCCAATGAGTATTTGCCTTACCTCCTCGTCTGTACATTTCCAGAAATTTGTGCACCTAACCTAAACCAAATCTCCGAGATTCTGGAAAACAAAGAGTCCTATGGCACCTTTAAAGACAAACACATATATTTATCGCATGAGCTTTCATGGGTAAAATCCCTTGATTCTGGATCCCAGGATTCTGTAACTGTCAGTAATTTGTAGCCATGTGTCGTATATCCAGGATTATGTCATTTCTAGTTTTGTGTTGCCCCAGCATATTTTAAGAACAGTGATGGACAGTCTCTGCAGTAAAATTAAAGTCCACTTATGCAGACTGAAAGAGAAAAAGAGTGTGCACACATGAAAAAGTGCATTCTGACTACATGAAAGGGTTTTCAATGGAACGTTCCTTTCTCTCTCTTCATACTTCTTTTTCGTAATCTGTTTTAATAAAATTTCCAATAAAGCAATTTCTACAGAAGAAGAAAGTGAAAAGGTTATCTTAAATTTACGAGTGGCTGATCATATGTCCAACCATTTTGATATCCAATTTCTGATCTGCTTCTTGGTAAACCACTGTTCAGATGTGGAGGAAGTGATTTTTTGAGCGCTTGGTAAAAGTCAGATAGCAACTCAGACAAAACTGTCCTTTCAGGCAATCTTAAATTTTTAAATTCTTTTTAGATCTTGTCAGTCTTGAATTCTAAAGTAAACAATATAATCCAGTAGAGAGATAAAGATGAAATAGGTTGGGGTGGGATGGTGTATTAATTTATCTCTAGTGAAGAACTGTAAGGGAAGTTTCCTGAATAAAGGAAATTCAGTCAAAAAGGACTGCTAGGAAAAACAACCAGGAAATTAAACAATAAGAACATAAAAACTGTCACATTGAGTCTGGCCAATGGTCCATATAGCTTAGTACAGAGCTCAACAAATTTTCTTTGAAGCTAGGAGCCAGCCCCAAAATTAAGGAGTCAGACAAATGCTGGGGGGAGGACTCAGGAGCTGCCCCCTTCCTGGCATGTTGGGAGCAGTGAGAAGCAGACCCTGGGTCCGCTTCTTGCTGCTCCTGACATGTCGCGGGAAAGGGGGATGCTCCTCAGTCTTCTGCTGCCGACAAGCCAGCATTCCCCCAGCATGTGGGCAGCAGAGAGTGAACTCAGGAGCAGCCCCTTTCCCTCTCCATGTTAGGAGCGGCTGGGAGCTGACAGAGTGAGCTCCCAGCTGCTCCTGACATCCCAAAGGAAAGGGGGCTGCTCCCCACTGCCATGGGAAAGGGGGTGAGAGCTGACAAATCCTAGATGTCAGGATGAAATTTCTAGGCGCCACGGTGACCTGGGTGCCAGGGATTTGCCGAGTCCTGGCTTAGTGACCTGTCTCAGACAGGGACCAGTTTCAGAACTTCAGGAGAGTATACAGAACTGCCTTCAGAGAGGGGAGAGTAGTGCAGTTTATTCTGTAACCATGACTGGGGGGAAGAGGAACACTACCCCTCGAGAGAGATTAGAAAAGAGTGCTTAGAATAATATAGTATTGTTTTTCCAATCAGTAAGGAATGATACTTCTGTTTTCTTCTATTAATGTTCTTGCACTACATTCATCACCATGGTATCTGAGCACTTTCTAGAAGTCCATTCATTGATGTAACTATCCTTTGTCAGGTGTGGTTGATCTTTCTTTCTCTCATCCATCCTCTCCTTGGGGGAAATGATTTGTGGATTTAAAAGCAATATTTGTGAATATTAGATTTTTTTTTTAGCTTAATATATGACATGCCCTGCGTTTTTTATTGGCAAAGGCCAGTTTGGAGTTCAGTGTTGGTGACATTTAAGGTGATTCCTACTCCTTGTGGGAGTCTATACCACTACCTTGGGCCAGCTGCTGAGAAACTCTGCGCCCCGCATAAATGAGCTTTGCCTTAACACCAGAAATCTCCACTGTTCTAGCGGAGTAGAGCTGCTGCTCACAATCCTTATCCTTGAGATTTTAGGTGAGCTTTTCAATATCCCAAGTTCAAACCAGTAAGTGCCTTGAAGATAAATACCAAGATCTTGTTTCCTTGAAAATGTTATAAAATTTCTTAGGTAAGCTCATCAAAGTGCTCAAATATAGTTTCAGACATGGGAACTTATTAAATGTTCTTACTCATTCCATATTTCTTTCCACTGCTGTAGAATACCTACTAGCCTATTAATCAGTTTCTCATGTGAGGCATCATGCATGTATACAAATCAGCTTGGGTGGAAAGGGGATTTTTCTAGCTGTTTAAATGTGCAAATCTCCCATCTCTTCCCAACTTCTGTAATAGGTAAATGTTCAGGAGACTGTTTTTTCTCTACCTGAAACATTGCCAAATTTATTTTCAAAATGTGTGAAGTAAAAATTTACTCCCAGGCTAAGAATTTAAATTACAAGTCTTAGCCCCAGTAAGGTTTTTACAGCTGAATTAAACAGGGATTATAAAGTAAACACTAATAGATGTTTCACTACAGCAACACCACTCTGAGCACTTCTGGGAGACGTTTTTAAAGATATTCCTAAATTTTGTTCGCTTACTTCTGTCCAGCTTAGTTCTAAAAAAGAGGTCTTGCCTATGCAGCAAATGAGTTAGTAATTCTAGCCTGGGGCTTCCATGCCCTTGCCATGCTCTTCTAAGAATGTCAGTCTCACCTGTATGATTTTTCTACTTTCCAAAGGATTGAAAATAATCACAGTTTTTAAGTCCTGTGCAAAGCCAGAGAAAAAGCACAGATCCTAAATATTTTATCTCACTCTGACTGCTCTTTAATCTCCTCCCAACTCCTCAGAGAACACCCACTGACTTCCATAAGATCTTTGCATACTAGTTGTTGCGGTCCAGAGCAGTAATTCCTCTCTGTGGTCCAGCTGGGGCACCCACTCTCAGGCTTCTGGCTCCCTTGGCCATCGCCTCTCTTGTGGAGACACACATCACTCTCCCTTCTGACCAGGGTATCTCCAGGCAGTACAATTTCCTGCCTTCTCTGTGTTATTCCCAGCACAGACAGGTTGCTCAAGAACACATGCTTGCTTTCTCCTCAGAGATGGTCAACAGGTGTAATTGCTACAGTCTTAAGTACAGGTCTTTTTAGTCATGCTTATTTTACTCTTAAGATAAAAAGCATTACAGAGAAAACTTATTAAAAACAATACAAGAACCTCTACAGATGCTAGTAATTTGATTAGTGTTAACAACAACCTTAAAATGAATTCTGTCAGAAGTAGTCCTTCAAACCTCCACCCAAAGGAGATTCCTTCTGTTTCCCATTTCATTCTAGCTTCAGTTCGGAACAAGAACGCAGTCTTATAGGACCTCAGTATGTGCCTAGTAGTCCTTTTAACCCAAACCTAAGGATTAGGGTCCTCTTGGCCCAGTGATCCTGTCCATTTGCTGGATCAGGAAGAAGTACTTGAGCCAGTTTAAAACCAAGCGTGTTTATCCATAGAGCCCTGTGCGGATACACAAATATGGATCTGGATCTGATCCACATTCGCTCAGCGTCAGTATCTATTTGAGCTGTCATCCGCATGCCAGATTTTGTGTGTATCTGCATCCACAGCTGAGCTTGGGCTCAACTCAGTCAGCTGTTGACGTGGTATACCTTGACTTTAGCAAGGCTTTTGATATGGTTTCCCACAGCATTCTCGTCAGCAAGTTAAGGAAGTATGGGTTGGACGAATGGACCGTAAGGTGGATCGAAAACTGGTTAGATCAACGGGCTCAGTGGGTAGGAATCAATGGCTCGATGTCTGGTTGGCAACCGGTAACGAGTGGAGTGCCCCAGGGGTCGGTCCTGGGGCCGGTTCTATTCAACATCTTCATTAATGATCTTGATGATGGAATAGACTGCGTGCTTAGTAAATTTGCGGATGACACCAAGTTGGGGGGAAAGGTATATACTCTGGAGGGCAGGGACAGGATCCAGGGAGACTTGGACAAATTGGAACACTGGGCCGAAAGAAACCTCATGAGGTTCAACAAAGACAAGTGCAAAGTCCTGCACTTAGGACGGAAAAATCCCATGCACTGCTACAGGCTGGGGACCGATCGGCTAAGTAGCAGCGCTGTAGAAAAGGACCTGGGGGTTATGGTGGACGGGAAGATGAATATGAGCCAACAGTGTGCCCTTGTTGCCAAAAAGGCCAATGGCATATTAGGCTGCATCAGTAGGAGTATTGCCAGCAGATCGAGGGATGTGATAATTCCCCTCTATTCGACACTGGTCAGGCCGCATCTGGAATACTGTACCCAGTTTTGGGCTCCCCACTACAGAAAGGATGTGGACAAATTAGAAAGAGTCCAGCGGAGGGCAACGAAAATGATTAGGGGGCTGGGGCACATGACTTATGAGGAGAGACTGAAGGAACTCGGCTTATATAGTCTACAGAAGAGAAGACTGAGGAGAGATTTGATAGCAACCTTCAACTACTTGAAGGGTTGCTCCAAAGAGGAGGGAGCTAGGCTGTTCTCGAGGGTAACAGAGGACAGAACAAGGAGCAATGGTTTCAAATTACAGCTGGGGAGGTCAAGGTTGGACATTAGGAAAAACTTTCTCACTAGGAGGGTGGTGAAGCATTGGAATGGGCTATCTAGGGAGGTGGTAGATTCTCCATCTGTGGAGATCTTTAAGGCTTGGTTAGACAAAACCCTGGCTGGGATGATTTAGGGGGAGTGGTCCTGCTTTTTAGCAGGGGGTTGGACTAGATGACCTCGTGAGGTCCCTTCCAACCCTATGATTCTATGATTCTGGCCTTTGATTGATTTATTCCCCATGTGGGCCGCACCCACTTTTTCTGTTTCTTGTTTGCTGTTCACATGCCATGCTGTTAATCAGATTTCCTTGGCTGCCAATGAAATCTCTGATTGAGAGCATGGCGCGTGAACCGCAAACTAGAAAAGGTAGAAGTGGGCAGGGCCCACATGGGGAATGAGCCAATCAAAGGCCAGCATGCTGACTGCATGACCGTGAGTGGTGGCTCTCCAAGCCATCGCCTGCTGTGATTGAGACTATGTATGATTGGCTGGCAGGCCACAACCAGAGCTAAGCTGGGATTGGCTGGAGCACTTCCTTTTTCCCCTGTGTGCTGCTGACATAGGTCATAGCAGCAGCTTCAGCGATCTATTGCACCCTGGGCAGATAAAAATAGAATCCGCATCTGAGGGCCAATCCACAACAATGGGTCTGCGGATCAATGTGGATACCCGCAGATCTGAAGTGGATACCCGCGGCTCTCCGTCAAGTAGTGTCCCTGTGGGTGCTTCACACTGGGCTTTGACGTGTCCCCGCGTTACAGCTCGGAGTTTTTTAGCAGTGCTCTCTAGGACCGTGCAGGTGACGGGGGCGGCCCTGCGCCGGCTGTTTGGCGCCTTCGTCGCACACGCTGCTAACCGCCCTCCATTCCTTCTAACCGTCCGCAGTTACAAACAGAGCTTCCCTCACTCCTCTCAGTGCTCAGCTTTGAATACTTCTCTCAACTATTTTATTATTTTATACCCTTTTCCACAGTTTCTTTCCCTCTTTTTGTCACCCCAGTCTTACCCGTCCAAAAAACCCCCCACCTCCTGTTTCTTTTTTCCCTCCGCTTATTCCACCTCAGAGAATGCTGTCTTCCCCCAGGTTCAAAAGATGCGAAGCCTGCAGGGACGCGATGCCCGCTTCTGACAGGCATGAAATTTGTATTAAGTGCCTAGGTGAGGCAAACGTATCACAAAAGTGCCCGCACTGCAAGAACTTAAGTGCAAGGGCAAGAAGAGATAGAGATCTCCATCTAAAATTAATCTTGATGGAGAAATCTCTACGCCCAGCATCTGACCCAGGGCAATAAGCCTCAGCCGAATTTCAATCTCAAAAGAGGCACTTAACACCTCCTCACACAGACAGTTCCGTCTTCTCCCAAGGCTGCTTGTACCAAAGAGGCCACAGGTTCCTCAGGTACGCTGACTAAGAGAGATCACAAGCGATCCTCTACTGCGCCGATGCACCACGGACATAGAACGGGTCAGCATAGATCCCTGTCCACCAAATACAGGACCACTCAAGCAGTTCCGGTGACAACATCTGCACCGACTATTTCAGTACCGACGGAGCAGATTTCAACAGCACCGAGTATACCGCACACTGCTATCACAGCACCGCTCGGCGCCAAGCCAACTTCTACGGAGCCAGTAACCATGCCGGCACCGTCAGCGGCACCGACACCATCTCTAACAAACATACCACCATCGGAACAACTTCAGACTGAGTCGGCACTGAGAAAACACATGCAGAAGAAGAAGCATCACAGTGCTGAGGAAGAACAGGAAACCCTTCCCGCATGATCTCCATTCTATGCTTCAGATTCTTCACCAGGATCAGGTTCGCCACACCGTTCTCCCTCACCTATACCTTTTTCTAGTGAGGATGAGGACAATGACCATTCTAACACAGCAGTATTCTCACTGCAAGCATCTTCTATACGCAGAATGAGGCATCTGTCTCATGTGTCATGATCTACCACCATACCCATGGTACACACCACAATGGTATGGACCACCTCCAAACTACCACCATGGTTGGCAGACATGGGAATCCTTTTCTCCTTATGCTGAATCATGCAGCAGGCCGTCTATATCCAGGGCTTATTCAGCATACCGGGAAGTCCATGCCACCCACAAGGACGCAACCACAGAAAAAAAGAAGTGTCGAAGAATACTCTGAATCAATAAACTTGAGTGTGATCATAAAACTTTACTTTATTCAGAATACAAGAGCACTCACGGGGAGAGAACAAAGGAAATCTCCGCCCTCGTGACATTGGGCAGTATCCTTTATAGACCCTCAGAATACATTAGACAAGAAAGAGCTACAGCTGCTTATTGGTTCAGCTACGATCCACCCATATTTAGAAAGAGGAAGGGCAGAATAACAGAGACAGAAACAGGCAACTAGTTCTGACCGGATAGCACTAGCTTTCAAGGCTATGTAGTTCTTAGAAACAGCAGCAGTCATTATCAATGCTCCCTAGCTGCATTCTTCTACAGAAGGAACCCCCCAATTCACTGTCTCCTCCACATAATTCCTCCTCTTCGCCTGATGAAGCCATCGTAACATCTCCACCCACAGCTGCTGACAACTTTAAGCTGTTTCAGGATCTATTCAAGAGGGTTGTGGATTCTCTAGAGATCCCACTACAGGCGGTTGCCACATAAATTGTTGCACATATTACAGACCTCGTCGTCATCAAAGATAGTGCTCCCTATGAACGAGGCATTACTGGAACCTGCTGACACCATCTGGCAGACCCCTGCAACCATACGACCAACATGCAGGAGAGCGGTCAAAAAGTACTATATCCCTGCAAAGGATTCGGAATATGTATTCTTGCATCCTCCCCCCCAACTCACTGGTCATGGAGGCAGCAAATCAGAGAAGCAGACAACTGTATAACAGATCAACCCGCCATGATAAGGAGGATAAGAAAATGGACCCTCTAGGAAGAAAGGTGTACACATCTGCCACCCTGCAGCTAAGGGTAGCTAACTACTCTGCTTTATTGTCAAATTATGACCATGACAATTATTTGAAGCTTGCAGATTTTATTGATGACATACCCGAAGATAAAAAAATCACAGTTCTTGGCCATAGTCCACAAAGGCCAATTAATCTCTAGAACTGCGCCACAGGTGGCCTTAGATGTCACAGACGCTGCCGCTAGGACAATTGCAACTGGAGTGGTGATGAGACGCGCTTCGTGGTTACGTTCCGCAGACTTGCCAAAGCAGCTTCAGTCGGCCATCGAAGACCTGCCATTCGAAAAGAAAAAGTTATTTTCCAATACGACGGATGAACTATTGCACACCTCAAAGGACTCGAGGGCAACTTTACCCTCATTTGGCATATATAAACTGGCCACCAGGAGTCGTCAGTTTAGGTACCAACCATACAACTCTCGGTACCAATTTCAACAACCCTACCATCAAGGTAACAGATGATAGGACCATACTCGAGGTAGGCAACGCAATCAACGCCACAGACATGTGAACATCCAACCATTGAATAGTCAACCACCTCCATCTAAACCTCAATTTTGAGGATTTGCGAGTGTCCGCAACACTTCCCACAAAATCCAGAGGACTTGTTACTATTGAGACAGGCTATGGCCTTTTTACAATCAATGGTTAATGATAACATCAGACAAATGGGTCCTAGAGATCATAAAGAATGGTTATACCATCCCATTCAGAGTAAAGCCTACTTCCCAATACCCTTCCCTGTCCCTTCTCAGGGGCACTTCTCACACACAGTTTCTATAACAGGAGGTGCAACAGTTGCTACTCATTGGGGCAATAGAACAAGTACCAGTTCGATGCAGGGGAAGAGGTTTCTACTCCTCTTATTTTCTAGTACAGAAAAAATCAGGGGGATGGAGGCTGATTCTGGACCTCAGAAGGCTGAACAAGTTTATAAAGTGACAACACTTCAAGACGGTAACACTATCCACAATTATCCCAGCTCTGGAAAGTGGTGACTGGTACGTGGCCCTCGACCTACAGGATGCATACTTCCATATTGCTATCCACCGAGCCCACAGAAAATTCCTCCGTTTCATTGTGGGTACGGACTATTTCCAATACACTGTACTCCTCTTTGGCACCCACAGGGACACACATCTCGGAGAACTCCAATTACTGCACCTGGTGAGTAACCTTCATATCTGCAGGGCTCTTTTTGTCCAAAAACCCTTTCTTTGGCTGTTGGTCCCTGGGGAATCCAGTTTGAACTAGAACATGTGTGCCTTTCAGGGGTGGCTTCAAAGGGCTGGTAACGGAGGAAATACATTAGTATCACCCTCTAAGGTACGTATAAGACTCCAATAACACATACACAATTGCAGTTTTTATACTATGTTGCCCAAAGGTATAAACCCTAACTCAGTAAGGTCACTTAATTCAGTAAAATTTATTCTTGATATTGCAGGAAATTGTCCATCTATCACACTAGGTACCTTTGAAAATCAAGCCACAAACAGCCAGTGTGAGCCTGTTTATATCACAAGCTTCAACCCATTAATATCAATGAAATAAGGTGGCAGGGCTGTGCCATGAATGCTACCTAGATATAATTAGATGTTAGTGATAGGCACTCTAGAAAATCCTCAAGAAGATAGATGTGCTTTGTTTTCCCCATCACTGTCTTTCAATCCCCAGGTCAGATCAAAGGTAAAGAGCAATGCAGAGAATGTGCACCTGTCCTTTGTGGAGAGTATGCCTTTTGGTAGTCCTTCCCGATGATTAAGGGTTAGCTCTGATGTCTTCAAAGGAAACACTGCCTAGTTTTTCTCATGCAAAAATTATAACCAGGACTTGGATTATTTAAAGTAAGGAAAAAAGCAAAGGCTCCTTAGGAACGACAGGAACGTTGCGTATCTATTAAGTATTAGAGAAAGACCAACGAAATATATAACTGATGACGAGGCCTAGTGTGGGTTGAAGTTCTTCTGTCTTCTTATCCAATCTAAATACTGGGAATATAAGTAATTATTCTTGTTAACTTAATATTTAAAGGGAAAAGGCCAAATACTCAGCCTAGTGTAAATCAACATAACTCCATTGACTCCAGAATATCAAAACCAACAATCTCTCTTGTGCTTGTGCAGGGGGATTCTGGACAAAGCAGACTAACCAGAAAATATCAGCAAAAGTCATGGACGGCAGGTGAAACCGCCCATTAGAGCAATGGTTTTCAACCTTTTTTTCTTGGGACCCAGTTGAAAAAAATCATTTATGCCCGCAACCCAACAATTACATCTTTGAGCAATGCATCCCAGTCTTTCAGCGGCCACAGTAGGGGTCCTGACTTGTGGTTTGAAAACCACTGCATTAAAGTATGCTAGACAATTGCCCCGCCCCTTCCACCTGAGGCCACACCCCACCTATCCCCTTTCTTGCTACTGCCCAGCACTGTCACCCTGCTGCAGCTGAAGGAGCCCACTTCAGAGCTGGGCCACACTGAGACTGGAGAGGGTGGTCCTGCACTCCCAGCTGCAAATGGCCTTAGCCATCCCCGAGGCCCAGCCACACAATCCCAGTGCTGGGTAGTCCCAGTCACCCCAAATCCCTTCTGCAGCCTGGAGGTGCCAGCAAAGCATGGCTCTGGCCAGCAGCCTGAAGGCACCAGCCAGTCATGGCCCCAGCCAGCAGTAGTCTCAGAGGCTCTGCCTGCCCCAGAACACCATCTGGGCAGCACCAGCCATGCCTCCTCGTGGCCCTGGCTGTTCCCCCGGTTGCCTCAGTCGCCCTGCAGCACCAGCCAGGTGCCGGGGGAGCCACCACTGGGAGTTCCACACCTCCTGAATCCCCATTGGGCAGTCTCAGCAGCCCCAGGCACACCAGAGCACCAGCCAGCCAATCTAAGCACCTGGTGGCCCCGACTAATAGGTGACTTCCTCCACTCCAGTCCCAGTGTTGGGACAGGCTGAGCCAAGATGGGAATACTGCAGTGCCCAGGGATGCAGCAGGAGGGGGCAGGGCTGTTTGGGAATGCTATGTCTTCTCTGGCCTATGATACCCGTCACCCATGGCAGAATTGGAACAAAATAATGTGTTTTGCAACACTGTAGATATGTGCCTCTTATTCCTTCTTGCCACTTCCCTCCTGGGGAGAAGAATGGCGCTGAAAAGCATGTTTTTCTTAGACAGGAAAATGTGTTTAAAAGTCCAGGAAAAAGGAACTTTAGGGCATGCGCCGATCACCAGGTTCCTTTCTGAAGCCAAAAACCAGAAGCTTGAATTTTAAGTAGAACTCATAGTACTGACCGCCAGTCTCTTTCTACATTCATATAAATTTTACAGGTGCTCCTCTCATCTTTCCATTCTCCCCTAAGCCCCATGTTATCACTATTTGATTGTTACTCATTTATATGGTGCTGTTAATTATACCCAGTATTTTACAATTGGGTGAATGTGCCACACACAGAATAGAATCCCCGCTCCAAGGGACTTTCATGGTGTGCAGTGATGACCAGATATCATGGTGCTGAGACCATATCTGCATTATAGTCGCTACAGCAGCTCAGCTGCAGTACTGGAGCTGTACAACCATGGTGCCACAGTATAGACCCTTTCTACGTTGCCAGGAGGGTGTTTTCCATGCAGCTAATCCATGTCTTTGAGAGGTAGTAGCTAAGTTGATGGAAGAATTCTTCTGCTGACCTAGTCGCATCTACAGTGGGGGATCAGGTCAACCTAATTGTGTTGCACAGGATGCAAAATTTTTCATATCCCTTAGTGATATAGCTAAGTCGATTTAATTTTTAGGAGTAGAAGAGGCAGAAGAGTTGTATAAGAATCAGAATAGAATAGAGTGGATTCAATAAAAAACAGCACGAAACGAATGAGTACCATGTAGGTAGCCACAGCTATGCAGAATCACTGTAACTGGAATCAATTTCTCAGTTTCTGCCCTGCATCTATAAAAATCCTCAGCCTTTCCGTACCCCATACAACATTATCCCTTTGCATGTAGCTTCCAAAGCTCTCTTATTCTCTCTCACCCACGCACCCACACACTTCTGTACAACTTAGCCAGCTATTCTTTCTTACTGGGGAATCTAGCTGAGAAGGATGATGACAATGAGGTACAGATATTACATTGCTTTGAGTGACTGCACAGTGACCACTTTTTCCAAAGGCCAGTTCTGAACACAGCCTTGGTCTTTTTGGAACAGGCTTTGTGGCAGTGAGAGAACTGCAAATTTCCTGAACTAAAACAATGATTTAAATAAATGCATAAATTACAATGGGCTGCAAGTCTAATTGCAGTAAAATACATGTTCTCTGTGCTTGGGTCTACTCTTTAATTCTTAAAGCAGGAGGTAGGGTGCACCATTGATCCTTCTCATTCTACCGATGGGTCAGGTTGCTTGTTGGTATATTTCACGTCTCTGAACAGGTGACACTTTCTAATGATCCTCTACCCCTCTCCCTCCTTCCTAGCCTTCCTTTGGTATTCAATATGCATATTAGAGCACTGTGCATGTTATGAAGAATATTATAACTGACTTCTCTGCAGTTGGGGAGGGGTAACAGAAAGGAGTGATTGGAATAGCTGTTTCCCAGAGGCAGACTCAGACAGTCTTTGTATCGTGATCTGCGTCAGTAATACCTGTGCAGCAATTTTCTTTGAAAGACTAATCTGAGAGGGAGAAGAAAGCAGAAGAAACCTATCCAAATTATAATAAGTAAATTATTCAAACAGGATAATTAGTTTTTTCCTTTCAAACATGTCATACAGAACAACTGGAATTTCCTTTAATAAACCCTGAACACAGAGCCTGGGAGGGCAAAGCAGCCAACCGTAAAGAAAAATACAAAAAAGTCTTGAGGAAATATTAAAAAGAACCTGTTTTCTGTTTATCTGTTGGAAAATAGCATCAGGCTTTTCCACTTGAGTTCAAGGCTAATGGGCCAAATGAGAGCTGATTTGTTTCCCCCTGCAGGAAACTGCTTCCTTGCGCTAGGGAGATGACCTTTGACACACAGCTGGCATAACTCACTACAATACAATCTGCCCAAAGACCTGGGCTGGGGTCTTTGCTGCAGAGCGCAGTAGGAGAATGGTTCTCAAGTGTTGCATCTCCCTGCAATTATAATGCAACATGAAAGAGAGACACAGAAAGCCCAGGACAGTTACACCTGCCTTTCTTCATTATTATTTTTTTTCCTGGCACTTGCTAATTAAATCATTAAAATTTTATCTTTGCTTAACCATGGATAAAACCATTTGAAATATTTAATTAGTATGCTGCAATGAGATTCATGTGAAGTCAGAAGCATTTGTCAGGTATGAGGGGAGTAGGAGGAGGAGAGAAAAGCCCCTTCCTGCAAATAAGCTACAGATGAAACTGTGGACTACATGCACCCCTTAGCATAAGTGGTGCAGCTGCCCTTGAAGTCAGGGTATCTGCTCACAAAATACCTATAGCTGATCCCCAGGCAAGTATTTAAAATAACCCTTTGGGTCCCTATGTTCCTTTCAGCAGAAGGGTGAGACAGGCCACAGCTGTGCTTTGAAGTTGCCATGGTGTATGGACCATGGGGTCACTGTGTCTTGCTCCCAAATGCATGGAAAATACTGTATACAGTGGCTGCAAGTTAAAGTTAAAGCAAGTTAACTTGTTCACATTGTGTAGGGTAACAGGGGAGGTGAGTTTTACTCACTCATCTGGTTCAGGAGGGCCTTGATAAAAGGAACCAAGTTGTAGTCCAGACTCTGATATGCTAGTAGACTGTGGCACAGTGGCCCTGCGGTGTCATCACTGGTTATGTGGGGGAAGAACTGGCAAGAAGACAGCAATCACAGAGAGAGAGAGAGACATGCACGTACACCCAGGTTCAGGACCCTGCTCTGCCTGATATGGGGCAGCATTGTGAACCTGGGTCTCCCACATTCCAGGCGAGTGCTCCAATCACTGAGCTATTGGGGAGTCTCTCTTTCGTTTTGACCAGAAATTGGATCCTGAACTGCAGAAACCCTCTCAATTTAAGTTTTTGTTGAAACCGACACAAAGAGAGGGGAAAGGGACTATTAAATCCAGCCCCTGGCCATCATTCTCTCACTTCTTTATAATCATACATGCCCATGAAGTGAGATGTGCCTTTTATTGTAACTACACCCCTGTTCTTACTATAAATAAATTGCTTGCTGGCTGCTTTGCTCAGAGACTGGCTTCCCCCAGGCAGTTCTCACATGTGAGAAAAGTTGTAAGAACTGTATGATAAACAAAAATGAAAAAAAGGAAGAAAAAGAGTTCTTCCTCCTCCTCATCTAAATACTGTGATTACTAAAATCTTATAAGAGCTACAGGAAATCAAAGTGCCTTGTGAAACATAACTGCAGTTATTGTTAGGTTATAGATACGCTGTGGTAGGCATGTGCGTTAACAACCCATAATTATATAGTGCTCTATTTAGAAATGGCAGTGACAGCTATTAACCTGTTCTCTTCGTTATAGAATAATGATGGAGGGTAATCCTTTGATTGCAGTTAAATATTCTGAGAGTTTGTAATGCTGTCTTCAGTCGCAGTGGGTTCACTGGGAGAAAATTGCAAATGAGAGCTTGCTTACTTCTTTGTTTTTATGTTCACTTGGCCCAATAGCTTGGCTAGATGAAGGGTCAAAGTACGGGGACAAGATTATTGTTGGTGTTTTTTTCAGGAAGGGCTTTGG
Source organism: Pelusios castaneus (assembly GCA_007922175.1). Taxonomy (NCBI): domain Eukaryota; kingdom Metazoa; phylum Chordata; order Testudines; family Pelomedusidae; genus Pelusios; species Pelusios castaneus. The sequence goes on from ML685786.1 coordinate 8,900,396, forward strand.
AGACAAATGAGCTGGTGGGTAGGGCAATGAAGCTTTTATACAGAATCTGTGGTCAGATATCAGGCCTGGGAGATTGTTAGTTTAAACTGTATTGCTTTCTACGGGTTTGATCTTGCAATATGTTGAATGCTTCTCTGGATTGCTGAGTGGGAGTTGAGAGTACTCAGCCCCATGCAGATCTGAGCCCTGAATGCACACCGTACAAAAGGAGCAGAGTTGTCTGACCATTGAAGGAAGTGAAACATCGGGGCTCGGAATGATGGGATAGATGAAAATTCTCCACTCTTTTGGATCAGCCACTTTCAGCACAAGCTGGTTCTCACTTGCTTACAGACACTGAGGGAGGTCAGAAAAGGTGAGTGTCACACCTTACTTAGTGCTGAAGACTGACAATAACTGCCCCTTCCCACCAAAACAGCTTCACAATAATAATGATAAAGAGAAATAGGATGCTTTATAAGGATACATGAAGGAAGCAGATGATAAGGGAATTCTCAAGCATAGTCAACGAGCTGGAGCTCATCACAATCCTGCTCTACCAGTGCATGCCACCACTCACCTGAAATGACCACTCACTCCCAGGATAAGAAGGCCATTCAGTCTCCCTGCATACAGCATTGTTTTTTCCCATGTTGTTCCATCTTTTGTACCCCAGCTCCTATCTGGTGGATTATTTTGTCCTGGGGTGAAACAGAAATTTGTTCTTATGTGCATTCCGTCCTGAGTTCTCCTAATCCTGCTTCATCAACTAAATCCTAATCTTGACCGGGTGGGCCTACCTTGTGCTAAAGTGAAAAGGGAATTATCTACTGCATTCTCTCACATTGGGCCTGGTCCAAAGCCCACTGAAAGTCTTTCTTTGATTTCAGTGGCCTTTGGAGCATTTCATTGCTGTGTCAATGGACCTGAGGGTAGGTATCTCCTTTGCAAATGCAACCTGGAAAACACTGAGTCTCCATGTTCATTCAGACCTTCCATTTTGCTGCCAGTATGTCACACAGCCGAATAGTCAATAATCACAAAGCACTATCGTGGCCTCACCAGGTTATTTTTTTTTTTCCTCTAATGTCAACTGAATATCTTGCACTGGGCTCTAGGACAAGCTCAACTTTAACAGGGAACAATAAAAATATCCTACCTAAATTTAATGCAGCTGCTGTCTTATTTGGCCTAGAATAGACCCTTGGTTGGGGGCTTAATGGTCTGACTTGATTTCCCATACTTTATATATACAGTTAGCTGATTTGTGTGTGTGTGTGTGTGTGTCTTATCTATGGACTTCAAGAAATAGTCATCAGCATATCCTCTCCCCTAGAAACCTTGGGATGGAGGAGTAGGTTATTTGTGTTCTTCTTCGAGTGATTGCTCCTGTCCATTCCATAGTAGGTGTGTGCGCGCCTCGTGCACGGAACGCCGGAATTTTTTCCCCTAGAGATCCCGTAGGGGCCGGCTGTAGCGCCCCCTGGAGTGGCGCCGTTGCGGCACCTCTATATAAGCTACAGCCGGCCCTACCCCCTCAGTTCCTTCTTTCCGCCCTGACGGTCGCTGGAACATTGGCTAGTTCACTAGCAGTACCCTAGTTAATAGATATCTTCCATTGGAGTCGATTCTTCCATCGAAGAGCCCCGTCTCGGGGCCGGGGCATGCCTGGCTTCAAGGCTTGCGGGGCCTGTCGTAAGCCCATGCCCCTGGACGATCCGCACCGTGAGTGTTTGAGGTGCTTGGGGGAGTCCCACCTCCGAGAACGGTGCAAGATTTGCCGGGGGTTCCGCCCAAGGACCCAAAAAGAGAGGGAGCACAGACTCAAACTCCTCCTAATGGAGGACGCTTTGCGGCCGGCAAGCACCGGGGGAGCCGGGTCCAGCGCGGCACCGTCGGTGCGGAGCGCCCCAGAGACCATTGGCGAGGTACCGAGGCCCGCCAAATCGGCGAAGGAACCACGGCACCGAATACCGCCGCCGGCACCGAAACACTCGGCACCGCCACCACGGCACCGCTCTCTCTCTCCTGGTCCGGCAAAAAAGAAGAGGCGCGCAGACAGAGGCAGATCGCCTGTCAAGCGCTCAAAGCAAGGAGCGCAGACGGTACCGGGTTCGGACCGTCAGCTCCAGGAGCTGCAAGCTCCGACCCCGTTGACTCCGGGCCGCGAGAAGGCTTCGTCGAGTCCGGGGTCCAACGCCTCACCCACCAGGGCGATCCTGGAGGAGGACCTCCAGCTGCCTTCGACGCCAGAGACTTTCGAAGCGGCTCGAGATCTCATTGCACACACGGCACCGTGTGCTCCAGAGACCCACCCTCCGGCACCGCATAGATCGGTGCCGTCGAAGGGGAAACCGGCGCTGTTGCGCCGAAGCCCTCCACGGCACCGTTCGCCGTTGGAGCAGGCGCGGCCTTCACCTACAGGCCAGGCCCACGGGGAGCGTTCCCAATATATTTCGCCCCCGGAGCGGCACCGATCACCTATTCCACCAGCGGTGATGGCGGCAGCAGGGGCCCCACGGTACCGGTCCCCACCTGAGCGTCTGAGCCGTGAATCTTCGCGGCACCGCCGCCCGTCGGCACCGCGAGTACTGACCCCGACGGCGGGGCGGCATTATTCTCCGGTCCGCGGCACAGCCCCACCTTGGTCCCCACGGAGCAGATTTTCGTCCGAGTCGGGCGACAGTATGAGCTCCGCCAGACGGAGCAGGAGCCGCTCCGGGAGGAGAGAGGCTGGCCATGGGGACGGGCGCCAGTGGCAACCACCCCAACAGTGGCCATTCTGGACCCCGTGGGCATACCATCAGGCCCAGGGCCCTTTGTCGGACAGGCCTCCTTCCACTCTGTCGTCAAGACACCAGCCGTCTTGCACAGCAAGTGCTCCTCCAGAGTTGGGGAGGGCCCCTGCCCGGGATCGGGCAGGAAGGACCCGGGTCGACCCCTCAACGAGGGAGGACCCACAGCCCTCAGGAGCGCTGGACCCCCCGGCGGACCCAACTGGAGAGTCGTCCTCATCTCCACCGGACGAGGCGGTGGCAGGAGCAAAACCGGCCACTCTCCCAGATGACAGCAGGTCGCATCAGGACTTGCTTAGGAGAGTGGCGAAGGTTATGGGCCTCCAGGCAGAGGAGGTCATGGAGGAAGCGGATCCAATGGTGGACATCCTCCTCCCAGAGGGTCCCTCCAGGGTGGCCCTGCCACTGATTAAGACAGTGCAGAACACTACCAAAACCCTGTGGCAAACTCCGGCCTCTATCGCTCCAACAGCCAAGCGGGTGGAGAAAAAGTACTTTGTCCCCGCTAAAGGCTACGAGCATTTCTACTCCCACCCGGTCCCGAACTCGCTGGTGGTTGAGACGGCCAACGAGAAAGAAAGGCAAGGTCACCAAGGTCCCACGCCTAAGTCGAGGGACGCGAAAAAATTGGACCTGTTTGGCCGTAAAGTGTACTCCTCGGGGGGTCTCCAGCTGAGGATCGCCAACCAACAAGCGATCCTCAGCAGATACACTTTTAATGCATGGGCGGCCCTCGATAAGCTGACCGACAAGCTGGACCAGGACTCGAGGTCCGAGCTGGCAGCTATGTCTAAGGAGGGGAAGGTGGTGTCCCGAGCCCTCCTTCAGTCGGCACTGGACGCAGCGGACGCTGCAGCCAGGGTGATGGCATCAGGCATCACCATGCGGAGGAGTTCGTGGCTCCAAGCTTCGGGCCTGCCCGCCGAGGTCCAGTCCACCATTCAGGACCTGCCCTTTGAAGGGCCGGAGCTGTTTGCGTCTCAGACAGACTCCAGGCTTCAGTCCCTCAAAGACTCGAGGGCAATGGTGAAATCACTGGGCCTCCATGCCCCAGCGACGCAAAGAAAGCCCTTTAAGCCGCAGGCATCGGCTCGCCCATACCAACGGCGCCAAGACTGGGACAGGAGGAGAGGCCGTAATGGGCGCAGGGCAAGCCGTCGCCCCCCGGACCAGAACCAGGGAGGGCAGCGCCATCCCTCCGGGCCTAAGAAGCCCTTTTGAGGGTACGATCGGGGACGACGTACCAATTATAGCTGCGGATCCAACTCCCTTGCCTTTCCTCAACAGATTATCCCGGTTCCACCGTGCCTGGGCCCTAGTTACCTCGGACCAATGGGTACTCCGCACGGTGCAGCATGGATACTCACTCCAGTTCTCTTCGCCCCCCCCCGCTCCGCCCCCCCCCTTACCCCGTCCCTCTTCAGGGACCCATCTCACGAACAACTGCTGGCCCAAGAGGTTCAGACCCTCGTGGAGAAAGGGGCGATAGAGGAGGTTCCTCAAGAACTGAAAGGGAAAGGGGTGTACTCCAGATACTTCCTCATTCCCAAATCAAAAGGGGGCCTCCGTCCCATCCTGGACCTGCGGTTCCTGAATCGCTTCCTACGCAAGATTCGTTTCCGCATGGTCTCACTGGCCTCAATTATCCCATCCCTGGATCCGGGAGATTGGTATGCCGCCCTCGATTTGCAGGACGCCTACTTCCACATAGCAATAACCCCGCGTCACAGGCGGTTCTTGCGCTTCAAAGTGGGAGACAGGCACTTCCAATTTACGGTCCTCCCGTTCGGACTTGCTGCAGCACCCAGGGTATTCACCAAGTGCCTGGCAGTAGTGGCAGCCTTCCTCAGAAAGAGAAGGGTTCAGGTCTTCCCTTACCTGGACGACTGGCTGGTACGAGGCCGTTCGCCATCAGAGGTGTCTCTCCACCTGCAGATCATACAAGACGTGTTCAGTCGTCTTGGTCTACTGGTCAACCAGCGCAAGTCCTCCCTAGTGCCGACCCAACGGATAGAGTTCATAGGAGCAGTCCTGGACTCGACAGTAGCAAGCGCATCACTTCCTCGTTCTCGGTTCCAAGTAATCCGAGATACCATAAGGGGGTTGCAGAAACATCCACTAACTTCAGTAAGGATGTGCCTAAGGCTACTGGGGCACATGGCGGCCTGTACCTACGTGGTCAGGCATGCTCGACTACGTCTCCGCCCCTTTCAGCGGTGGCTAGCGTCAGTGTACCGCCCAAGTCGAGACGATCTCGACATGATAGTGGCCCCTTCCACGCAGGCTCTGAAGGACCTAGATTGGTGGTGCCAGGAGGACCAAGTTGCGCAGGGCTACCCTTCCAAGCCCCGAGCCCGTCCATCTCGTTGGTAACAGACGCGTCAGACCTGGGCTGGGGGGCACACCTAGGCCAGCTGAGGACACAGGGCCGCTGGGGGATAGAGGAGCTCCCATTACACATAAACGTGAAGGAGCTCAGGGCAGTGCGTCTGGCCTGTCAGGCATTCAAGGAGCACTTAAAAGGGAAAGTAGTCTCCATACAGACAGACAATACAACTGCCATGTATTACATCAACAAGCAAGGCGGTCCCCGCTCCTCCCATCTCTGCAAGGAAGCACTCGCCCTCTGGGAGCTGTGCATCATACACTCAATCCTGCCGATAGCATCTTACCTACCGGGGTCGCAGAACACACTGGCCGACGACCTCAGCAGGAAGTTTCAGACCCACGAGTGGTCAATGAAATGGGAGGTCCTGAGAGAGGTCTTCCAGAGGTGGGGAACTCCCCGTCTAGACCTCTTCGCCTCAAGCTCCAACACCAAATGCGCGAGTTTCTGCTCGTTCAGGGGACAAAGCCCGGGCTCCATAGCGGACGCGTTCACGATCCAGTGGACAGGGAAGCTTCTGTATGCCTTTCCCCCGACACCCTTAGTGAACCAGGTGCTTCTAAAGATCAAGCACGACAAGGCCACAGTGATTCTGGTGGCCCCAGCATGGCCCAGGCAACACTGGTACACAACTCTCTGGAACCTCTCGTCCAGAGCCCCGATAGATCTACCCCTGTTGCCGGACCTATTGTCGCAGGACGACGGAAAACTCCTGCACCCGAACCTCCAATCGCTCCACCTCAAGGCGTGGTACCTGAGTGGTTGACCCCAAACGAGCAACTGTGCTCGGAGGAGGTCCAGGAGGTTCTGCTCAACAGCAGGAGGCCCTCTACTCGCTCCGCGTATGGGGCGAAGTGGAAACGGTTCTCGACCTGGATGGCAGACAAAGGGATTGCTCCGAGGTCAGCCCCGCTCCCGGATATCCTCGACTACCTATGGCATCTCAAGTCTTCGGGCTTGGCATCCGCTTCGGTCAAAGTCCACCTGGCAGCCATCTCGGCCTTCCATGCGGGAGCGGAAGGGGGCACAGTCTTTTCGGCCCCGATGGTCAAACGTTTTGTCAAAGGCCTCGATAAGCTCTTTCCCCCCACCCGTCCACCGGTGGCGCAATGGGACTTAAATCTGGTCCTGACCCAGCTGACGGGCCCGCCATTTGAGCCTCTAGCTTCCTGCTCTCTGCTGTGCATGTCCTGGAAGGTGGCCTTCCTCGTGGCCATTACATCGGCCAGAAGGGTGTCAGAACTTCAAGCCCTAACAGCAGGTCCACCCTACACGGTCTTCCATAAGGACAAGGTGCAGCTGCGCCCGCATCCGGCCTTCTGTCCAAAGGTGGTATCCCTTTTCCACACCAGTCAGGACATTTGTCTACCGGTGTTTTACCCCAAACCACACGCTTCGGACAGGGAACGCAGGCTGCATACGCTAGACGTGCGCAGAGCCCTGGCGTTCTACATAGACAGGACGAAACCCTTTCGCAAATCCGCACAACTATTTGTGGCAGTAGCGGACAGAATGAAGGGAGAGCCCATTTCATCACAGAGGCTCTCCGGATGGATAGTCGAGTGCATCCGCGAATGCTATAACCGGGCAAAGGTTACACCGCCCCCGATCAAGGCACACTCGACAAGAGCTCAGGCCTCCTCGGCGGCCTTTTTAGGGGGTGTGCCGTTAGTGGACATTTGTAAGGCAGCCACGTGGTCTTCAGTCCACACCTTCGCAGCACACTATGCGATTACGCAGCAAGCGAGAGAGGACGCGGCCGTTGGCAGAGCAGTCCTGCTCTCAGCAAAGCTGTAATTCCGACCCACCGCCTCAAGGTAAGGCTGGTGATTCACCTACTATGGAATGGACAGGAGCAATCACTCGAAGAAGAAGAAAAGGTTACTTACTGTAACTGGTGTTCTTCGAGATGTGTTGCTCCTGGCCATTCCACTTCCCGCCCTCCGTCCCCGCTCGGAATAAGAGCAAGAAGGAACTGAGGGGGTAGGGCCGGCTGTAGCTTATATAGAGGTGCCGCAACGGCGCCACTCCAGGGGGCGCTACAGCCGGCCCCTACGGGATCTCTAGGGGAAAAAATTCCGGCGTTCCGTGCACGAGGCGCGCACACACCTACTATGGAATGGCCAGGAGCAACACATCTCGAAGAACACCAGTTACAGTAAGTAACCTTTTCTTATCTCCCACAGATCAGTGCTGCAGCACAACTTGATGACATCCATAACCTTCTTTATTTCCTTTTGTATCACTAGCATGCTCTCTCACTTCTGCTTCTGCAGAGCTGAATTAGTTAGTGTGGGGTATGTTTAATTATCTGCTTGAAAAAAATAGCTCACAAAGTAAGATAGCCAGCTGATATTTTCACCAAGTTCTTCTAGATTCCTGAAAAAAATCCTGGTCCCCAAAATAAAACCCATGGAAGAGATTTGAAGTGATTTTTAAAAATAAACCAATAAAAACCCCTTTTTGCAGTCCCTCTGAGTTTAACTTTGCCCAGGCTTTCTATCATCAATGTATTTATTCATATCAAAGTAAGCTCATAATAGAACAGCTAAATATCAACACAACACAGCTGCAGACTCCAGCAGAATACAGAACAGATTATAAATTGCAGGTCACGTTCTGTCTTGAGTTATATCCATGCAACCCCCTTTGACTTTAACTGGTTGTACCCTTAATAATGGCAGAATTTGCCCATGTAAATATTTTACAATGCTCAGCTATTTCTCCTTTGATATTAGTTTCCTCTCATCTCCCACAAAAGACCAGGCTATTCCACAAAAATTGGATTTTTTCATCATCAGATGGTTTGGTTACAGGCAGTGCTGGCTCTTTGAAGAAATGCTATATTCTTGTTTGTTTTGTGATGCAATTTCTTTTGAGAGAAGCTGGTGCCAATATCAAGAGAGTTTGTTCGTTACCTTAATCTCTCTAACTAGAATCAACATTTATGGCAGAGTACAAATAATTAATAGAATTTCTCTCTACAAACTGGACATTGATGTTGGGCTGAGACTTCTTAAAGACAGGTTTTCTGCATGCCCTTTGTGACTACCTCTGTTCAAGAACTAAACTATACAATGTTTATTTTTTAAAAAGGTTGTGCTTAAAAAAAAAAAGCCTCCATGACACTGATTTCTTCTTCAATTTGAAACCAACCTGCATGTTCACAACATCTGCAGCCATTCAGCAGGACAGTTACAGTATTATAACATGATTGTCCTCTCATAATGTCATGTGATTTACTATTGCCTGTGTAGATGGGACCAAACCATGCTGTGACTCTGATGGAACCTTTCTAAAGCCCTAGTTTTCGTAGTTGTCACACAATTGGATAACACAGATACATGCTTTGGGGTCCTCTGTACAGGTAACACCAAACCACATGATAAACATGGTCCCACAAAAATGGTGCTTGTTCCCCCTCAGATGAATCTGTCATGGCTGCCTTCAGTAGAATACATATAAGGGAGTCCTTCAACATATAGGCTGTTTAGAATCAAGTAGGGTCAACAGCAGAATAATTTAATGTCTTAACCTCAGTTCTCCTTTCCCGCCCCCAACTTGTTGGTAAGTTATTGCAAACCACGATGCACGTGTTGGGTAAAACTATCTTTTGACTTTGTACATATCTTTAGGAGTGGATGAGCTATGGTTTTATACATTAATCTTTTATCTGTGGCAATCTAGGTTAAAGTCTGGATTTAGGGTAAGTCTATACTGAGGGCGCCATCAGCGTGATCTTCGGGGTTTGATTGAGCGGTTTGTGTCGATGCACTCAATCAATCCAGAAATCGCCCTAGCAACTCTAGCCCCCAGAACTGTATCAGTAAGCCAACAGGAACCCTAGTATGTAGCAAGCTCTTAGAAAGTCGTTGGGAGATACGCAAGGTATTTTACATACCTTGCGTATCTCCCATTGACTGCTGCCGAAAAATGCGGCAAGTGTAGACTAGGGCTAAGTCACAGGGTAATGACTTTGTGCTTAGAAAGCATGCTGACATCAAAAACAAATTAAGAAGTTAGATCACCTGTGATGTAAATCCACATAGTTCCATGTCAGTTTATACCAGTTGGGGATCTAGCCCTAGGTACTGAGTGTTCCCGGCAGTGATGGTTCAGGAGAGGCCTGCGACTAGAACAGCCAGGGAGTGGCTAGTCAGGAATGAAGTGACTTGGAAGAGTTTACTGGGGGCAGTACCAATGGGCTTAGGGGTAACTTAGAAGTTTTGGGTCAGGAAACTGAAATAAAGGACTAGAGGACTGGTCTGTGAGCAGCCGTAGTTGGAGTAGGTTCCAAAGGGAAGGCTTTGTACTGTTTTTGCAGTTAATTCACAGTTAAATGGGGTGAGAAGAGGAACAAAGAACAAATGGATGTGAAGGAGGGTGACTGCTCTGGGGTTCTAGGCTATATACACAGATCCTTCTGAGAAAAAGTCTGATTCAGTCAGGGAAAATATTGGTGCCACGAGAAATGCAACATGCATTTCCCCTTTCTCTTCCTATTTTCAAGTGAATTTTCCAGGTCAGGCGGTTCTCATCACTTGTCCCACATCCTGACACCTGACCTGAGCTGGATTTTCTAAATTCATCAACTTCAATGCGAGTGACCAAAGGTGGTGTTTCTGGTAGGGTGCCTTTTCGTTTTATCTTACTCTGTTTCTACAGCTCTTCCCTTCCTCCTATTGTCATATTCTCTCTGCTTTTCCTTTCTTTTCTACCTCTGTTGACTCTTTCCTTTCATTATTGCCCAATAGCAGACTAAAAGGGGGAGCTGCAGGTCAAAATTAATGCACTCCGGTCGAACTGTGAGCCTGATTCTTCTCCAGCCTACATCAGCATGGTTATAACTTCATTGACTCAATTCCTGATTTCCACCAGTGTAAGTAAGGGAGAGTGCAGTGATGTGACAGGGTCTAAGCGGTGCTTGTCACACAGTACATTCCAGCCAGTGCTATAATTGTCTCTCTTTCTGTAATTGCCTCCCTTAAAGAGAACGAAAAAGCAAGTTCTCAATTATTTATTATTACTTTGAGAAGACAGTATCCCACTATCATGCTGTAATTTTGAAGTTAACCCCTTGAGATGGGAAAGACTTAGAGAAATCACTGCAGGAGCAGTGGCCCCCAACAGGTTTTCATGCTGAAACAGTACTCTATCTAGGCTGCCGAGTTCCTTCTACTGGAAATTATGTTTGAACTGCGTGGAGAGAGAGAGAAGGGGATGTGTGATATTGACACCAGCAGCATGATTATACAGCAACATCCTATAATTGCAAATCGCATTCCACTGATCTAAAACTGGATTATTCAGTAACACGGTTCTTTGGAGCATGATGAGACAGAAGCTCTAGCAGCTTCTTGCGACTGATAGCAAAGAGCCTGGCCCAGTCATCTATGTTGGCAAATGTGTCATGTTTGAATTGTTCACCTGTTTTAGTAACTTACGTTTACCATGAATTGGAATCATTACCATGCAATTACTGTTCCTTCCCCACACGTTTAAAATACAGGCTCTCACTGCTAACACTCTGCTTCATGTTGGCCAACTTACCAAGCCTGATAAGGGAATCAAATCTCAGCCTCTCAAGCACAATTCTATCTATATGCAAGTTTCTCAACAAGTGAAAACCTAGTGTAAGTAGATTTTTTTTTTTACGCGTTTTGCAAAGCCCATAGATATCTGCAGATCTTGTATTTATTTCATTTGTTCAGTCCCTGCTCAGGATGTGGATTTTGGTGGTGAATTATTTATGATGATAGGAAACATGAGGGGTAGAAGAATTTCCATGCAAACCTCATGCAGTTTTCAACAGATTTCATTAAAAATATTTTTTTTCTTTCCGTACAATTAATTCACATCCTGTCACTGAAGGAAACCATTGATTTTATTTAAATTACAGTGGAAAGTTACTTTTACACTCTCTCTCTATCTCTCTCTCTCTCAAAGGGGGAACTGTATATTCAGGAAGTTTATTTCCAAATAAAAAGTTGGAAAGGTTGTGTCTGCAAACATGAACTGACTCATTCTCTGCTAATTACAGACACCTGCAGTGGAAATTAGTCTCCACTAAAATTGAGCATTTTGGTCCATTCCTGCTGTAATTAGAGATGTAACGAATGCATCCTCTACTTGTTAACAAAGTATACCAGGCAGCAGAGGAGGTTGGGCATAATACTTAGAGGTAAACTGCAGCCATTTAAAGTTTTAATGTACATTACATGGCTGTAGAATGAGTACTGATTGGTAACAAGGTAGAGGCAACACAGATGTATATAACGTGGTTAGTTTTTTTAACTGCATCTCTTTAGGAATGCCTCTAGCTTGAACTCTTCAATCCTTGTTGGGAATTTTCTGCCTTTTAGGTGATGTCTGCATGGCAATCCGGTGTATGATTGCAGCGTATGTAGATATAGCTGATCTAGCTCGCTCAGCTACCAATAGCAGTGAAGTTGCGGCAACACAGATTTTAGTACAAGTTGTACAAGCCTGCCTGGGTCTCTGGGTACTTACTTGGGTGGTTAGCCCACAGAGAAACCCATGCCGCCATGACAAACTTGGGTGTGCCTGCGTATGCAGTTACACCCTCCATTTGCAGCAGAGACATACCCTAATTCAATTTTTGACAGGGCATAGCTTACAATTAGTGAGACCCCAAATTGCCCCCTGGTGCCCCTTTCTAGAAGTGATTATCTGGCATGGCAAGGGAACCTTGCAGTTTGTGGATGCCGTTGTTGAAGTAGGAGGAATCAGTGCGATATCTCCAAGAGATGAATGTGATGAAAGCATACACCAAAGCTGAAGTTCCAACAAATGCTCAGCTGAATTCCCTCTATCTAAGGCCGGCCCTGTCATCCGCTGTGGTCCTGGACCCAGCTCATTCTTGACTTATCCCTTTGGACCTGTTGGCTTATGCAGTCTGCACATGCTTTGAATCACATTTGTCAGCTTCATCTTCATGGCAAAGATCAACAGCCTGTAGAAAAGGGGAATTAAGTCTTCATTAGCTTACATTCTCAAATCTCTAGTTCTGTTAGTGTAGTAGGATCTTTGTGCATAAAGTGTAAGAGAGATCCTGTGCTGGAGACCGCACTTCAGCCCCATCTTCAGTAAAGGAGCCTAAGATATGTGGCCTGCATTCTCCCATATAAAGGCTGCTTTTTGCTGTGATGATGGCAAAGAACAGCCCTAACATAACAAAGCTGACCCTGAGTTTCACTCCAGTGCAAAGAAGATCCTCTAGTGGTAGAAAGCTAGTAATGTGTCCCCTGTGCCAACATGCTGACTATCTAGGGGGTGGAGCAGAGTCTTTGGACCTTATGGTGGGGAAATGGCCTGGTGCACAGCTGGATCAGTATCAAAAGAATGTAAATGTGGTGTAAAATTATCTTTGCATCCCCTGCTCTGAGCCACACCTGAGGATCTGGCCTATGAAGCTCCAGTTTGAATTGTCAGAGGGGCATAAAAAATTAGTCAGTAATGAATTAACAGGCGTCCTTGAGCAAATAAAAGAGTCTGGACCATATCTCATTAGGTGTCCACGGGATTAATTTACTTTGGTCATGCATTTCTTTCAATTGCCACAGTAAATAAGATCATCTGTCTCAGTCCAGGCAAAGGAAACATCTTATAATTGTCATCTTTTCCCCCCACAAAAGAACTTCAGACGAAAGAGAAGAGGGTCACTGGACCTGGAAGTAAATGCACACATTGGAATGCCTGGAATTTAGAATGCTGCTTCTACATCACTATAAATGGAGTTTCATTTCTGTCAGAGGTCATTACCATGGGTGGGAATGCAAATGCGTATGGATGTAGCATTACTCTGTGTGTGTCAGTGATATAGTCCGAATGCTGACCCTATAAATTTTTGTTTCTAAAATACCACAGTTGTTGTATTGTATTAATCTAGATGGAATAAATGAGCCAAAGATGTTAATATAACCCAACCGTTGAACAACATTAAACAAGATGCAGGGTTTAGAACACAGAGACCAGAACGTACATAGTACCATGGCAAACAGATAATTAAAAATCCTTTTATTAAAGATAAAGAAAAGAAGGGAAATGGTTAAATTTGAAATGTAAATATTAAATAAAGCTTTTGTTTTAATAGCATCCCTCAATCCCTCTCTTCTTAGATGGAGAGAGTTTTTAAAGGAAACTGCCTGGTCTGACAGTCTCTTAGATTGTATCAAAGATAATAGTTGTTTTTTGGGAGAAAGATAAGAAGTTTGTTGAGATAGGCTGGAGCTCTTGTTTAAGTCTGATCCCATTTCATCTCAGCTGGTCTTTGGGATTCAGCTGGAGCCAGAAGAGATAGTGAGAGGAAGGTCCCTTTCTCTGGCTGGGGCTAGAGAGGACATCTCCTAGGTCTAGGATGATGAACACCCAGGATCCTAGTAGATGGTGGGGGTGGCAGCCAAGATAGTGAAGCTTACTTCAGTAGCTTCCATCTCATCTTATTTCCCCCCCCCAAGTCTCTTTCTTTAAGGGCCTAAAAAGAGAGTGGTAGGTGGCATAGCCTATCCCCTTATTGTTTTGTGCTCCAATTAGACCAGTTCTCTCACACCAATTTTAGAGTAAATTTGTAGGCTCAATTATCACAATGGTAACCTATAGTGTTATGGAAATATCACAACTCCATCAAACAGTTGTAATTGTTTGTTACTATTGTTAACACTAGCCCAGAATAACCAGTCCTGATGGCAGGGACAAACTCATCGGGACCCCCAAGACTGAAAAGCTCACCCTAAATTTGATAATGATGAAAACCTCAGCCAAAGCAACACAGAACTCAGATCAGTTTGAAAGAAAATGGGAAATAACTATCAATTATTCCAAAATAAATAACAGACCTTAAGTTACTATGTGGTTTTGTATTCACTGGATATTATAGGGCCATTTCTGCTTATGTTTAAATATGTTATTGGAAACAAAAAGGGAAAGTATATGCATATGCATTTTGTAACATTCTCAGTAAATATAGTTTGGGTGGGGAATCCTCTTGCCATCTAATTCTATAGGGTAGGGTATATATATGGATGTTAAATGGGTTTGTTATAAACCCATTTAATTCCACTCAAACATCTCTGTTTTCTAAATCCTCCATTGAACCTGTTTCCCAAAATGTAACCGGGAACCCAAACAATAGTAAACTGGCATTGATCCAAAGGTATCTTGATTTGCAGAGTATATGAGAATTCCATGGCTACTACTTCCTTTGTATTTTAGTGTTTGGTTACTGAATCCGTAAACAAATAATGTAAGTCATTTCCTTAACCTGGAGCTCTTCCACCTCATTTGCAATGCCTGCTTTTGTTAATGATTATAAAGTAGTTTGTGATCCACAGTATGACAGATGTTACATAAAATAAATTGTATCTGTATTTATCTGTCTTATTTCTTTATAGTGCTTTTCAATACTCAATCATTTTAAAGATCCCTGTTTGTTTGACAGCTGAGTGCATTAGTATTTGCCACTTGTGGTATTTCTTTTGTAATGTAATTATTATTTTCTCTTGTAGTTTCCGTGAATTATATCACAGCTGTTAATGTTATCCCATGGCTCTAGTATGTATATATAGATATGTATGTATGTATGTGTTTTCATTATGCCTTTTAAGACACCAACCTACCTTGAAAACTGGGCTGCATTGCTAAATAGATCATCAGCTAAATTGATCCTCCCCTGTGCAAATATCTTAATAAATAAAAGAAATAACTGAGATTCATTTAGCAGGGCTGAGCACGCCACTGCCATTCAGCACAAATGCTTGTGAAATTGCAGTCATTTGGCAATTAAACAAAGGCAACTTAAGTATCAAAGTTTTCAGCAGCTTGTAACCACTCTGATTACAATATAATTCTTCAATGGCTTTAACCTCATTATCATACTTAAAATGCTTGTTTATAAAACAGTTTTAAAGAACCACCAAGGAATTATTCCCCTGCAGACCTTCAGAATTACTAATGACATGCCAGGCGTTTAGATAAATTCCTTCACAGTTTTTTTTAAAATCCCCAAACAATGGGGTTGGTCTCTTTCCAGGTTGTATTTGCTATCAATCATTAATATGTACTTGACGCTGGCCATTAGGTGGCGCTATTGGTTTGGCAGGTATGGCGTGCCATGAAGTAATTTGTGGAACCAAGATAACAGTGGATGGATCACATACCTTTTAAATTACAGAGAACACAGCCTGGAGACTTTTTAATGAAAAAAAATGATATTAAAACATGAGGCCTTGTAAATATTTGTAGTGTGCAAGAAGTAATGACTGGACCTTTCTTCCAGCATGATGTCTCCAAAGTGAGATTTTCTCCAATGAAAGCTCATGCGATAAATAAATTCGTTAGTCTTTAAAAGTGCCACAGGATTCCTTGTTTGTTTTGCTGAACTAGACTAACACAGCTACTTCTTTGGAACTTGCTGTCTGTCTGACTCTTTATTTGCCTGGGCCCCCATCACCATGGTATCTGAACACATGGCATGATGGAGGTTTCTTTGTGGGGGGTGCCGTTATTGTAAACTATGCGTGGTTAATCTAATCATAACCTCTTACTAGAAAGTCTAATTATGACCAACCAAAAAAAAAAAAAAAAAAAGCTTGTACAAATGTATTGGTGGGAGTAAGCAGGGTTTGTTACGCAAGGTGATGTTTGCTTCTGAAGTTTGTAAATGACTGCGGTATTGTGTTTCATGTATGCAATTGCAGAAATATGAGGAAGGTAAGTTTTGAATGTGGTGAGGTTCCGAATGTGGTGAGGTTCATGGTCCTTATTTCTAGTGATAATGTATTCCAGAGGGTAAATCCAGCCTCCGTGAACATTTTGTCTGCTGTTCCTACAAGCTTCTCTGTGTTGGGTGACAGCTTCATTGTTCCAGTGGAATGTAGCTGTCATGGGAGTTTATAATTACAGAAGGAACAGTATCTCAGATAGTTACGGCAAAACCAACCAAGAACTTTGAATATTAGGATAGAGACCTTAACCTGCACTCTGTTGTAAATAGAGAGACAGCACAGGTGTTTTAAATAGAGACACAGCACAGTGATCAGAGTACTGGAGTGGTGTGTTAATGGTGACCTATATTGCTGAGTGGGTGAGTTGCTATGTTTTGAACTAGGGTTCCATGTCCATGCCCATACTCAGGGTCCATGTCTTAATTCCTAAATAGAACAAGCTGTAGACATGCAACTGACGGAACAAAAATGTGTGGAATGCTGTGGCCAGTTGGATGGGATCAGTTTTCTAGCCGGTCACTGATGGAAGTGGTTGTGTTTTGCTTCTGTGGCTGTTTGGGCACCCATTAGCATTGAGAAGCATGAACCGAATCCCAAGGTTGTGAAATTATTTAACAGTCTGAGAGAAGATTCCCTTAATAGTAGGTTATATCAAAGAGGGGGCAAGTTCCTCAAATTATTTTTCTTTTCATACCAGCAGATTCTCAGTTTTGTCTTGTGGTCAGCCGTCTTTTTCAGTATGTCTGTACTGTAACTAGCACAATGGTTGCCCAACTCAGGTGAGAGGTATAACAATAATAATAATTAATAAAGGAAGAACTCAATCTTACCTTTTTTGCATGACTGTGAGTCTGAGCTTCATCTGCAGCTGTAGAGAGAAACCTTCACTGATACTGCTCCTGCACACACCTAGAGCTCCTCTCTGGAGCTGTTACACTGAACTTCCCTTGGATATGAATACAGACCAACATTCCTACTTTTCTGAATTCTGGTGTGGGAAATTAAATGCTCTGCTTATTTGGATATTGGAATATTTATTTATATTTAAAATTTCTATGTTTTCTGGATGGATGTTGGTGCATGAGGACAAATGACTAATTGCAGACACTTAAAGAAGGTGTATTAGAAGATTTAGCACGAATGCTGCATTTTCTCTTAGAATTCTCTTGGAAACGAGAACAGAGTCTCCAGAGAATATCTTGGTGGGGAATGGAAATAAATTATAAACATATAAATAACTTTGCACTGCTTTTCACGGGTAAAGGCTGGTTTTTAATTTATGATCAGGTTACAGCTTCTAATTTAAAGCTCTTAAAACATTTAGAAGGAATTCTTTGAAATATTAAAACACTTTATAAAAGTCAATCTAAAAAGTGATAGTTTTCCTAATTCTCATTTATTATCTCGCCAATGTTTCTGCTGTCAGTAGAGCCACATGGTGTCTGACTTCTCAGCCTTATCCATCTGCTGTGTGAACAACATGGAGACAGAGCTACAGGCTTAACTAACGGAGATCAATAAGCACAAAAGGGCTGTCACTGGATTTCAAAAGTTTCCATTTAGCTGGTTTCTCTCCTCTTTCCTTACTGCTGTGAGCCTCTGCAACATACAGTGAAGCACATCAGTGAAACATATTCCAAACTCACAGAGGAAATTGCCTGATCTCACAGAACTATAGCACATATGATACTAGACTGTTTAGGATTAACCTAGTGCTGAAATTACATTGGTGCGTTGACAGAACTGTATGAGCAACTGTGGTCAGAGAGGTGCCGCTCATCAGGATTAAGATGTGCTAACAGAACGAATGAGAACTAAACAGTTTGTCTAAAAAATGTAACATAGGCTGGACTAAACTGTGAAAAGACCTGGAAAATTATGGTTGTGCAAGTGAGAGATTTTGGCTTTTTCACTCTTTGTGTGAGATGAGGAAAACATTAGCTCATTTGTATGCAAATAGAAAATGATACCAACCCCATTCTTATCTATAACTTGTCATCCTCTCTAACAATGGACATTTTATTCCAGTTCACATATCTAATATTTACTTACTCTATGACGGAAGCTGGAGGGATGTTTATCTTAATACTGTCAGACATCCTCTCACACTTTGTCTAAAGCTCCTGTAACCTTCCACCTCTCTGCCTTGACTCTTTCCCTGTGAGTCTAACTCTCCCTATACAAGTGGTCAGCAGTGAAGCATCAATGGAAGTGGGCTGGGTTCAGCAGTCCGTGCATGACAAAATTATTCCTGCGGTAGAAGAGCAGCTTTCTAGAGAGTAGCACTGTTGTAAAAGAAGTGCTGAGGAATGAGGTGGTACAAGGGGAGCCCTGTGGAGAATAGGTGCTGCAGGAAGTACCATCAGAGTGATGGTACCTGTGGTCCCCTGGTCAGGTGTCCTACTTAACACTGGGGGTTGCCCCAGGAAGTTGCCTGGGCAGCCACATATATCCCTGCCTCATCTGATCCCTGGTCTCTAGCTCTGCCTTGATTTTGACCCTGGTTCCTGCCTTTTGATTCTGACCTGGTACTATCTCTGTTCTCTAACCCTGGCCTGACTCTAATACTGGCTCTTGTTTACAGAACCTGGCCTTTTGATTCCTCTAACTCTGGCTCAGTGACTTCCATCCCTGATGGGTAGACTTCAGCGCAGCTGTAACTGTTAGACAAGACCACTTGGGCCCAGTCCCTCTGTTTGTTCTTTCCCTACATGCACACACAAGTCCACCTACAACAATTCCCAGGGCCAAATGCTTAATGGATCCCCTAGAACAGGATAGCTGAGTTTTACAACCGTGGGAAGCAGGTGAAGCCTCCTCTTGGGGAGGCTAGTTCCCCATTCCACCTCTTCCACCTGTGGCCCCACCCACACTCCACTCCTGCTCAGCCTCAGGCCCCACCTCTGCTCCACTCCATGCCCCCCTGCTCAGTCAACTTGCTGCCATGTTCCTTCCACCCTCAACTCTGCTGTTAGCCACATTCCTCCTCTTCCACTTCCCCCCACAACTAGGTCTCCATCCTCTTTTACACATTCCTTCTCCACTCAGCCTGCCCACCATCATGTTCCTCCTCCCCCACACCCGCTTTGCCCCTCTTCTCTCATCCACATCCTCCATTCCTCCAAAGTGGCAAGCAATGTTAGGGTGCTGAGTAGGGAGGGGGGAAGAGGAACATGGTGCTGAGGGGGCCAAGAAGAGGGTGGAACCTGGGGTTGAGTGTGGTCATTGTGTCACCAATGAGAGGCAGGATGGGAAGCTAGCATTCCCGAGGAAAAGTTTCACCTGCCATCCATGGATCTACCCCATCTACCCAAGCCCTTTTAAATCATTGTGCTCTGGGCAATTGACTCCTTTGCCACCCCCTTACTTCCTTATGTTAGAATACTGCACATGCTCTACTCAAAGGTATTATATTTCCTTGAGCAAAAACTCATTTAATAATAGCATATAAAGAAAATGATTGAAGATGTCAAAGCAACCCAGCATGTGATGGAACCATGATTTAGGGGACATGGAATTTAGTGAAAGTATCAATATTCTTTTGTTGGGAGGTGAATTCCTTTTTGGTTCTGCCTTTGGTGCATGATAATCTTTTTTAAGTTTCTATTCAGAATTTTATGTGAAAGCTATAAAGAGAACTATGCAAAAATGAATGGGTTCATAAATAGTGATTGAAAATGCTTTTAACATGGCTTCATGAACTAGTTGCTTTTTCTGTAAGGGCTGGAAATGGGGGACAGAAGTATGATGACTGAGACAGAGATAAAGATGGTGGTCTGTGGTGTGGCATTTCTGACATGCTGTTTGAAAGGTGTTAACAGCATTTAGGGTGGAATTAACAGAGCGTGTCTATAAATAGGACAAGTGCTAAAGAAATTCTGATCTTGTATAAATACTGTTTGGCCTCTAGTTTTTCACTGTTTTTTTTTTCTTTTCTTTTCTTTTTCTTTTCTTTTCTTTTCTTTTCTTTTCTTTTCTTTTCTTTTTGGCATTAATATTTGCTGGAATTTATTCCTAATCTGGTAGTCCCATATGAGGCAAATAATATATTTTGCCTCCCCCAGATACCATCTAGAGTTGCTGGAGACAGGCCTTTATAATGAAGGGCTGACTGGTAGAGCTGGCAACAGACTCTCTTTATTTTCTGGCCTTGTTCTTACTGGGAGCAGAACCAGGGTTTAGCCATCCAGGAAAGGGACTCCACCACGCATGCAGTGGATAGGACAATAGACAGGAGATTTGAGTTAAATTCCCAGCTCTGCCACTAGTTTGCTGAATGACTTTAAGTCATTTACTCACTCCGTGCCTCAGTTTCTCCATCTATAAAATGGGGAGAGTGATACTGATCTCTTAGAATCATAGAAACTGGAAGGGCCCATGAGAGGTCATTGTGTCCACTCATGGCAGGACCAAATACCCCTCTGACAGGTGTTTGTCTAACCTGCTCTTAAAAACCTCCAATGTAGGAGATTCCACAAGCTGCTGAGGAAACTTATTCCAGTGTTTAATCAACCACCCTGACAGTTAGGAATTTTTTCCTTATCTCAAGGCTGAACCTCCCTTGCTGTAATTTAGGCCCATTGCCTAATTTAGGCCATTCTTGTCCTATCATCTGTGATTAAGGAGAATAATTTTTCTCCTTCTTCAGAACAACCTTTTAGGTATTTGAAAACTGCTGTCATACCCCTCTCAGTCTCCTTTTTTCTAGACTAAACAAGCCCAGCTCCTTCAGTCTTCCCTCATAGGTCAAATGTTCCAGACCTCTAATCATTTTTGTTGCCCTTCTCTGGACTTTCTCCACATCCTTTTCAAAATGAGGCGCCCAAAACGGGACACAATATTCAAGTTGAGGCCTAATCGGTGCAGAGTAGAGTGGAAGAATCACTTCTTGTGTCTTACTCACAATATTTCTGTTAATACAGCCCAGAATGGCATTTGCTTTTTTTGTAACAGTATTACACAGCTGACTCATATTTAGTTTGTGGTCCACCCTTACACCTAGATCCCTTTCTGCAGTACTCCTTCCTAGGCAGCCATTGCCCATTTTTTATGTGTGCAAACTGTGTGGCATGGAATTGGGGAGAAGTTTCCGAGTCCCCCACTCCCAGTTTTCCCCTAGGCATTGGACCCCAATTTCCATGGAAGAAGCAGAAAACTTTCTCGTGTGCTTCTTAATATCAGGTGAAAGCTAGATTGCTACATAGAAACTAGGAAGAAGAAATTCCTGCTGTCTGCTAGCACATAGGCCAGGTCTCTGCTGAGGTGATCGCGAATGCCTTATATCCCCTTCCCACAAGCTGTTCTACCTGAAAAATCTCACCTGGATACAACAGATGCCAGCTCCTACAACCTTGCTGATGCCAATGAGTCATTTGTCTCCACTGAACCTGGCTCACTCCTCATTCTATGTGATTGATCTCCACTCAACTGACACCCCACAGCAAGGAGCATGGCTATAATCCTTCATGAGGCAAAACTTGCATCGGCATCCAATCTGTGATCTGCAAACATGATTCACAGATATAAAGTGGTTATCCACAGATTTTTTCAGAGCTTTAAGCATGGGGTAGAGTGATTTAGATCCCTTTCCTTAGGAGATGGCGAGAGCCCTCCAACACTGGAGCTCCGAATGAGATACCGCAGGCTCTCAACTAAGCTTCCCCAAATTAACCACAAGGGAATATCTGATGTTTTCAGAAAATGAAGTGGCCCGTGCACACACACAACCCACCAACCAGGCAAAATGGAAGAGCTTCATAATTTTTCTTCACCTGAATTTTGAAGGTTGATTTTAAGGTGGAATGCAAATTCCCTCTCGAGAGCTTCCTGTTTCTAATATCTAATGTACTAAAATAAATTCATTATTCTGCCTAAAGTTAAACTTGCTGTGGCCTCTTCCATAAAGGATATAGTCACTAGAATCTGAGGACTTCTGGTTTGTTTTTCATTCTTAATGTTGTTTGATGTTGGGTCCAGAGAAGCTTGTCATCTGGGCAGATGCCAGACTCCATGTAGGGGTAACATAGCTGGAGTTCGATATGATTCTGGGGCAATTGTGGCCCAAGGAAATGTGTAGTATAATTTATATCATACTATAGGCCTCAAGCTTACTCCTCCATTTTCAGCAGCTGATTCTTAAACATGATGTGTATATAACTCCTATGCAGGCAGTATTGCTTAGAGAAGTAGCCCTATTCGTTTATTGGAAGAAGCTCTTGACCTATTAATAAGAATTTTACACCAAGAAGAAAAGTCACACTTGGCTGACTCAGCAAGTCATGCCTAGAACCGAAGTAGTACAGTCTAGATCAGCTAGGCTTTCAGAGGATCACTGACCGGACTGGAATTCTATTGATGGAACCTATTTGAATCAAATGTCAGTTAAAAAAATCTTTACCTCTTTAATCTCTACCTTTATCTTTACTTCAGTGGCTAAAAGTTTACTTTGTTTCCTCTCTGCTGCTAGTGAAAGTAAAGGTGGTAAAGAAGATTGTGAAGAAACAAGTCACTGTGATTATAATTGTTTCCTCCTTGCAGCTAGGGAAAGTAACGGTGGTAAAGAAGATTGTGAAGAAACAATCATCTTCTCATTAATCGTTAGGTCTTGATTCTCAGATCTTACTGGAACTTCCTCTCAAGCTCCTAACACACACATGCGAAACAGTGCAACAGGGGCCTATCTTGACCCAACATCTAGATCTGCCTAACCTGTGGGCTGGGGAGCTGAGAGGAGGAAACTGCAGTCACTCATTCTAAGAAGGTAATAAACATTATTTTAGTGTTTTAGAGGAAATTCACAAATGGTGTCCGTGTATCACTTGGGGTTTAGATGTTGCTGTTATAAGGGACACACAGAAAGACAAAGACAGCTGAAGCAAAAGATGTTCTTGCATTTTTAGAAGATGGCCTGCCCATGGGGCTCAAAACCATAAACTTTTGGAAAGATAAGTCAGCAACCGTAGTGATATTGCACAATAAGAAACCTGTTGGAATCTCTCTTCACTGGCTCACA
The DNA here is from genome assembly GCA_007922175.1 of Pelusios castaneus. NCBI lineage: Eukaryota > Metazoa > Chordata > Testudines > Pelomedusidae > Pelusios > Pelusios castaneus. Next base: position 8,923,310 of record ML685786.1, read on the forward strand.
ACGGATTCCTGAGAAGTACCAGTTTTACTGGCCCTCTGACAATGTGCAGATTCCTGTCATAATCTGTGGGTCACAAATCTGGTTGGTTGTCTACTCATCACCGCCTTGTCCAAGGGGGCTTTGGAACTTGGCCTGTTCTGTATGAAACTTTGCTTACTCATTCTATCAGACAGGGTAGTACCGTGAACTAACTCAGCCTCCAACCCCAAGGTACCACAGTCTTTCTCATATAATAATGAAGCATCGTTGCCCTTTTGATTGAAGTCAAACATCCTATGAAAGGGCACATGCATAAACTAGATGGAAAGCGAATCTACATATAACTAGAGGTGCATGTGGCAGAAGCATTCAAAACCTCAGCTACAGCCCTCTCAGTACTATAGATTCTATGAAAAGAGCAGTAATTTTGTGAGCAGAGACATCCCTGGCTGGGATGATTTTATTTGGACTTGCTCCTGTGTTGAGCAGGAGGTTGGACCAGATGACCTCCTGAGGTCCCTTCCAACCCTAATATTCTACAATTCTAAGAAAATGCTCTGCAGAATTGCAGTTTTTCTGAGCACCATGGCGCTTGTTCACTGAGTAAGGCAGGGATCCAGCAGAAATAATAGTCATGTAATTAAAGACTCTGGTTGAGATTTTCAGAGGTACCTGTGGGTTTGTCTACATGGCGAGCCTCAGAAAAGTTAATTCACAAGTGTGATTTGAAAGTGGATTAGTTAAATTATGTTAAATCCCTGTGTGTTCACTCTCATTCAGAATTAAGATGGCCTCAACTCTGTTTATCCTAATTCACCTTGGAAGTTTAATTAGTTAATGTGAATTCAGATAAACCAAATTCAGGCCACTTAAATTCTGATTGAGAGTGTTCACACAGGGATTTAATGTAGTTCAACAATCCACTTTAAAATCACATCTTTAGTTAATGTGAATAAACTTTCCTGAGTGTCCCCTTGCAAACATGTCCTAAGGAAGTTTGACACCCACTCCCACTAAGGTTTCGGTGGGAGCTAAGTGCCGAAGCGAAGATTTCATGGACCGCCTTAACCTCATAATTTTCTGATTATTGAGTGTCTAGCTTTGCAACCTTAAATGTTCTCTGAAAATCATTTTTTGGGGAGTTAAGCAGAGTTCAGTATGTGGATGAACTATGACATATTGATTGCAGTGCTGTGCATGCTGAAGTTACTGAAAAAGCCCTCATAATTTGTGGCTACGATAGCATGCACTCAAATCAGCATTCATCGGTGTGATGTTGCACTCATAAATTACAAAATTGCATATGAGAACCCTCCAACAGTGTTTGAAGAACAGCAATGAGCAGTCAAGGTCAGGCAGTCTGGTGCCAGTCAAGGATCTGATGCTGGAGAGACAGCAGCCTAAACTGCACTGAATGAGAGGTAGGGTAAAGTGGCTAAAAAATTAACACCATCATAGGTATGAGGTAGGCTGGTTTGTAGGCAGAGAGCCAGAGTCTGCTTTTAATTGCACTAGTGTGTATGCAGGGTGACTCCTCAAGGTTACATGGGTGTAAGGATAGCAGATTCTAGCCCAGTTAAGATATTGCTGGGAAGAGGCAGCCTCAGAAACTGACTCTTTGGGGAGCACGCAGCTATAAGGGCTGCTGACATTTTTTCAAATGGGGGAATTGGTAGTGATGCTAATTGGGGAGTTTGGTGCAAAGCAAGCAGAATCAGAAACTCTGTTTGGGAAGGCCTCAGCAAGAGCTACCAAAGAGTATGTGAGCAGGGAGAGTTGTCATAATCCCGGACTTTGAGGGAGCCAGGACCCCCAGGGACTTACATCAATACATTATGTAAAATATAAAGCAGACCAGTTGTGAATTACAGGCTGGTAATTCCTACTCTGAGCTCTGCTGATTACACAATCCATTTGAACGTCTCTCCCATGGTTTATGATGTCATCAGAACATCCTGATGGAATTATAGGCCCATAATTCACAGCTGCTCGTTATTTATTACGTATACACGTAATCTTTATATTTAATAGTATGCATCACACAGCTATTTTTTCTCTTCCTGCAGCAGTTTTCTCAGTAGAGCATTATATGAAGCAGAGTAATTAAATAATATCACGCCATACTTGGGTTTGTTCTTTAAACAACTGTTTTATGTTGCTAACCAAAATAACAAGCTTGTATAGAGCTTTATCATTCCAAGGCCACTGCCTCACAATAACATTAAAATGAAAAAGCATCTGAGGCAGCAGAACTAATTATTGAAAATCATGTATAAGCCAATGAAAATAGATCATGCAAATTTAGATTTAATACAAGGGGAAAGCAGGAACGTACCTATGCCAAGCTAAGATTTAACCCTTGAAAACCTTTCCTCATGTAGATAGTCTTGTTAAAGTCAAGTAGTCATGGAAAGGGTTGCAGGTTTGGATCCTATTTTGTTACCATTAGAAGGTCACCGTCTAAGTGAATGTAAATGCAAATATGTACTTTCCTCGCAACAGTTGGTAGAGGTCTGCAATGAAGTTTCACATGATGGGTAAGTGTGGCTGAGAGGGTTTTGAATGGTTTATTAACTTCTCCACATTTGTTCTCTCTGCTTTGCCCAAAGCCTAAGGAAATGGCCTTTGTGTGGTGACCTACATGGGCATCGATGAGCTGGGTCTCTGGAGCTTGGAATGGCACCTTACGGTATTCATTTGTAGCCACTATTCCCCTCAATGTGCTGGAACAGCAAGTGCTGGCTTTATGTGCTGCTACATGGTGGCTCCCAGGCATTAGACTCTGCGTAACAATGGCTCCAGGGATCCTTGCATCTGGCGACTTCTGTCTCCCGAGCTTCTTGAACAGTACATGGGGGATGCAGAGATTCACTTGCATGGTCACACTACCCATGCTCCATCCCTGTCCTCAGGGCTGGGACCAACATGGCTGCATCAAGTGCCAGAAGGCTTGAGTTTGGGGGCAGTTCTGGGGGCCTACTAAATCCTGAAACTGTGATGTGAGGCAGTTATGGAGGGAGCCATATATGAGTTATGCAGGCCTCTCTCTAATATAGATAGATAGAGAGATAGATACATCAGAGCTTGATGTCCATCTTCCATAGCCAGAGGGATGGTCTCTTCATCAAGGGAAGCTAGGCATTGTAGACTGCCCTCCAGGTGGGGCACTTTTCCTCCACATGAGTTGTTACAGGGGATGCTGCAGCACAGTCACAAGTTGGGGAGAAAACCAGACGTCCTGAGGTACTGTGCCATGCCAGTGCCCTGAGCTGCTTCTCTCGCCCAACAGCCTAGGCACTAAAGGTTACAGACCTATAGCAGCAACTCCTCAGGCCCCCGATTTGGATGGACAGGCAGCACTCTCATTGGGTTCTCACACTATTTAAAGACCCCCAACTGGAAGAGGAAGCTGTCCAAGCAACAGACCATTGTTTGCTGCCTAGACTGCCTTGCCCTGCTGCCTAACCTTCCCCTGTCTTGTCCCCTCACCCAACCTCTTGTCACTAACTGGCTGACCCAAATTCCTGGGTTGGATCTTCTGGCTCCTGACTGCTGCAAGAACTCTGACCATTGCTCCAGACTGCCTCCAATATGGATTGACCACCTGGCTAGCTGACCATCTGCATACATTTGACTGATATGATGGACTGCCTCTTGGCCACTGGGCATTATACCTGTTGAGCTTGATCCAGGAGCTATAATTCAGTGGACAAGGAGGCAGGTGCAGCACTGGAGCCTGAATGTACTTAGTGTGTTAGGCTTTCTTTCCCACCACTGCTAACCTCAGTAAGACATAAGTTTTGTCTTTTTGGAGGTGGATGGTAAAAGGCCAAGAGCAAAGTTGCCGTAGCAAAGGGGTATTGAGAGACACAGCTGGATCACGGAAGTAGGATTCCTCCCTTAAATATGAGAAGGTCATCCAAAACAAATGCCAACCAAGCTTTTATACCATCACTCACCAGTATATATTATGTTCATGCCTCATTTTATTGTAGAGGTTATTTTAGATTCTTCTTAAGAGTTGGATATAAAAATAGTGCCATACACCTGTGCAGCTGAGTTGACTTAACTACCATTTACCAGGCCTCAGAATGATATGAAAAACTTGAATAAAATTAAAATATATGCCATTGCAAATTGGAGATTCCTATCTCCCTACTGAGATTCAGCTCATATTTCTAGTCCTCATGGGTCACAAGACAGTGGGTTTTAAATTTGTCACTGATTCAGCAGTAAATGTTATCCATCCTGGACCTTTGATCAGTGTAATTGTGGGCAGGAAATTAAACATATGGGAGAAAAGAAGAAAATACCTCTTGTAGAAGGTCCTTTCGGTGCAATGAGAGGGAACTGTGTGAAGCTGCTCAGAGGCTTAGCAGATCAGAAATAGTGCCTGTGGCAAAGAATTAGTGGACAGAATGCGACGTAGAAGATGGAAGCTTAGCTGATAACACGACGGCAGAAATGTACCACTTTGCTCCTGTGGTTGATGGTACCAAATAGTGGCAGTGAGTTTCTAATGACAGTCCTACAGCTCATTCTGCAGCCTTTAGGTTTTGATTGAAGAAAGTGTGCTTAACTTTAAACAAATATTTAAATTCTATCAACTTCATTGGGACTTATGCATGTGCTTATCTGCATTCTTAATCAGGGATGCTTTCCTGAATCAGGGCCTTACTCCCCAGGCAGGCAAAACTCGTCTTAACTTCTCTGGGCCTTGGTCTACACTGTGGCGCATTTTCAGTGGCAATCAAAGGGAGATACACAAAGTACTTAAAATATATTGTGCATCTCCCTCCAGCTGCCTATTTACCACAGGATCCACACAGCCCTGATTTGATGGGAAATGCCTTCCCATTGAATCAACGCTAAACTTCTGGCTGAATAGGTCTTAGCCAATGGACCTCCAGCTAATTCTGAGTCCTCTTTACAGATGCTCAGTCAAACTTGCATAGTTGATGATATGTTGTTGGCACTGCCACCAAAGGCCTAGCCTTGTTCTGAGAGTTTTATCTGTGTAAAGACCGTAAGACTGGGCCTACATTACGGATACTAAATACTGACGGAGTTACATTGATAAGAGAAAATGCCCTTTGTTTAAATAACATTTAGGGTTTGATATGAATTGACAAAAGCTAGGGAATTCTGTGTTATTGCTAACACTCTGCTCTTGACTCACTTGTTTTCCTTTTTTTCCATCTACAATAGGAGAAGTTAAAGAGCTGTCAGCACTAACTTTGATTTTCCTGACTTTTGTCAGTTTAAGTTAGACCTTTAATGCTATTTAAACATAGTTTTCTGAAAGCAAGAGAATCATGGAGGAAAAATGATGCCATATGTCACATAAACCTGGAGGTAAAAGGTACAATAGTATAATAATGGGGCTTCCAACCTGCCAGGATATCCTTGTAAATGAGAATTGATTTTCTCAAGGATTCTTTACTGGGTGAAATAAATTAAATCTACATTTAGTTCTATTTATTTAAAATCTTCTTTGTTAAAATAAGAAAAATGACACTTTCTAATAAATTAGAACAGGATAAATTATATCCAGCAGTTTGCTGAATACCTCCAGTTATGAGATTCTTTATAACTGAAGAATACATCTGAGGCCTCACAGGAAGGGAGCCTGCAGATGTCTCTAAAACTCTGAGAGTGGTGGTTTTCACTCTGATTGTACAGCCGTCCCTCCTTTTTTCATCTTCCTTTTTAAAAGAGATTTTTAACTTGATAAGTCTCCTGACATGTCAAGGGACTCTGAGTTACAGACACTGTCAAATAGATAAGGCCCCACCCATATTTGATTTTAAAAATAGGATAATCTCCTCCAAAATGTTCCATGATTTCTAATCAATCTCTACAATCCAGAGTAAAACTTTTTTTAAAAGCTAATATTTATGTAGGACCTGGCTGAAAACCTCATTGTGCACGTTCAGCTGGCCTAATTTATTAGTGTCATGAACAAAAAAAGAAAGAAGAAACTGCCACCATGTTAATTTCAAGCATTATTAAAAATGCATAAGAAAAATATCTCTTATGGCCTGATTCTCATCCAGTTTAAAATGATTGTTGTGGAAGTCCATTGACTTTTATGGAGCTTAGACAATGTACTTGAGCTGATGATCTGGTCCACTTCTGTTTGAAAAAAGAAAAATCACCACCACTTAGGTGGGATTGTCTTCCAATGCTCAAATAGAGTATTAGGAAGACTAGAGTGAAAAAAAGTTAAAATGGTGCCTCTGTAACAAAAAAATAATGCATGCTGTAATGTATTTGTGTGTTGGTATATTGCTACCTACTGGTGTGGGCGGTTAAATTAGTATAGCATAATTATGACTGACTGAATATTCACTGGTCAGTGTGTATTATGTGTCACTTTTCTGTGTCCAATACATAGAAGATATGGGGCTGTTTCAGCTTGGGAGCCTGGTTCTTTAATTCAAACTGTAGTGATTTGTGCAAATAGCTCTAGAGATCCCTGCTTCAGTCCCTGGTGTTGCCGATATGGTGGTCATCACATAAGTGCTTGTCAAGTATTTGCACTGCTGTAGGATTCTGACCCTCAAGGTGGATTTCCTCTGTCCAAAGGAAGTACATAATCTACTTTTGAGTACATGTTATGTGTCCATCACTGTGCCTGAGGTTGCACAGAGGATTAGAATCTGTTACACTCTTGCCTAGAGAGCTTAGTTCTTTACCTGAAGTTCTAAAGACTCATGCATTTAGCTCTGGATGCTCCCAGTTCAAATCATGGTGTGTCACTCTAGATGGTGACCATAACATCAGCATACCTCTCAAGGCCAGAATGCCGTGTATGACAAAGACTTTAAAATTAGAGAGATCAAAAAATTACATGGGGAGGAAATTTACAATGCTGTGACTCATTCATCTAGAGTAAATAGCTCTTTATGTAATCTTAGTTTCATGATTCTTTTTTAGGACAATGATTTTCAACACTAAAAGTGAGGGGATACAAACTGTGTGGAATGCAGACAGCTCTGAGTGGCATCCCTTGAAATGAAGGGCATTTAAGATGAATGAATCTCAATATTTGAGTCACTAATATTAATTGTCTTGAAATAGATGTCAGAGCTGTTTCATTTGTAAGAAGTAGATGCCTCAACTACAGGAGAGAGAGGAAAAAGTAGCCATTATAAGCACGTTCGTTTTAAAACTGTTGTCTATGTCTAGAGTTCGGTCTAGAGGTGTAGCTTTGTTAAATGTTCGGCTTTCGTTATTTATAGATGTTTAAAACTCACTAAGGAACATTTTGAAAAGCAAACTGTGGAGCGCTGAGAACATGGCACCAGAAACATAACTATTGGGAAATATAATTGTTACCGATTAAATAACTGCAGTGCTTTGTCGCATTCCAACAGAGCTCAGAAATATCTTCAATATACGTCATGTAATCTGACATTTTGTACATTTGCAGCAGTGTGAACATGCACTATAGGGCCATAGTAATAGTATCTTAATTTCTGCTCTGTTAAGTAATGGATCATAAGAATAAAATAACCCAGGACTTGCATAAAGATGATTAAATTGGAATACTAATCGTGCACAGGCTCAAACCCCATGCTCAGTGTATGCCAGAAGTAGCCAGCTGCATGCTCCTACAGTCGGTGGGGTTCTTCTGTTGAGATCAGTTGGAGCTAGATCAAGAAGGGAGGCAGGACTTGTGTCCTGTAGGTTGCTGGCCAGCTGCACGGCTATACCATGAAGACTTAGCTAGCCCAATGGCTGGAGTAGGCCGGTTATACAACCCGTGTCTCCCATTGTGAAATTGGACAGGATGATCTGCTTCCCCCAGTCTGCTCACATTTTGCCCACTAAGCCCCTTAAGTGTTCGCTCACTCTCTGCTACACCTCACCAAGCTCCATTCTATGCAGTGGAAGAGCATTTCTTTTGCACTCTCCCTACATTTAGCACTTTTCATTGCACTGCATGGAGCCTTTGTAGTTATGGAGGTGGGGGCTAGGTTCTTCCCACAAACCTTTTTCCTCCAAGGATCTCAATATGCTTTCCAGACTATAGGCCTGATGCTGCGAATGTGTACTCTTGGGAGTAGCGGTTACTACTATGAGTGATTTCCTGTAGAGACTACTCATGGAAGAAAACGCTTTGGCTATGTCTACACTGGCAAGTTTAGTTCGAATTAAGGAGGCTTAATTCGAACTAACTAAAGCCATGGCTACACTAGGCTTTAGTTAGTTCGAATTAAGGGCTTCCTTAACTCGAACTAATAAGTGCGAATAGGGTATTCGAACTAAGAGGTTAATCTGAACTAACTAGTTCGAATTAACCAATGTGGCCATATTAATTCGAACTAATTTCTTAGTTGGAATTAACCGGCCATTGAAGTGAATGGGGATCGCTAATTTGAACTAAGCAAGTGCTTGCTTAATTCAAACTAACATTCCAGTGTGGCCGTGCTAGTTCGAATTAAGCTAATTCGAACTAACTAAAATTAGTTCGAATTAGTTAGTTCAAACTAACTAATTCGAACTAACTAAAATTAGTTCGAATTAGTTAGTTCAAACTAACTAATTCGAACTAATTTTAGCAAGTGTAGACATAGCCTATGAGGGTCAGTGAGTGTTTGTTTGCAGGTGGTGCTGGCAAACTCCCACTGACTTTGATAGGAGTTACGATAACAAAAGATTGCAAGACTGGGACCACTGCTTCTCATAGTAAGCCTGAGATCTGTGTTTACCGTCTTATAGTATAGCGTGTTATAACATAGCGTCGCTGTGTCATAGCATGGCGTGTTATAACAGTGTCGGTGTGTGATAGCGTGGCGTGTTATAACAGTGT
>ML685786.1:8932579-8976390 GCA_007922175.1 Pelusios castaneus
TCACTGTGTTATAGTATGGTGTGTTATAACATGGTGTCACTGTGTTAGATTATGGAGTGTTATAACATGGTTTCACTGTGATATACTGTGGTAGGCCTGTGATAGCCATGTCTACTGTATTGAGGAGTGACTTGAGGTCACCTAAGAAGCTAGTTTAGATATGGACCTAGAAGCTAGGAATACTGACTCCCTGTCCCCTGCTCTTATTCCCAGACCACTCCCATCCCTAGCTTCTGAGGGAATTTTTCCTCTTTGAGGAGAATGAAGGAACAGCCCACTGCAGAGAAACTTCAGCAAAGCTTTTAATAAGAAATATTATCAGTGAGAATTATGTGTAGGAACACTGTTGACCCTTAATCAATAAGCCTGAAAAAGCTCACCCAAAGTAATTTTGCAGTAGATGAGAATTTTTGTAGGATAGTTAATATTTAGACAGTGTGAATTAGTTAAATGAATTAATTCAATATAGAGTATTAAAAATACACGCAGCAGCTTTGGAACCTTTTGGCAGGAAGGGAAAAGAAGCACCTTGGGAGAGGCGAGCACCTGGCGTTTCTTACATGGACGTCAGATTCTTCCCAATTTGCTTGGGCTTTTTTTTCCAGGAAAAAAAACCCCAGGGAGCTCTTCCTGTTAGAGGAATAACTTCTGCTGTGAGTGAGCTACAGAGAGTGCTGGCTCTGCTATGAAATGAATAGGATTTGAAGGGTCCAAAGGACTCCAGGACCACGTCTGGTGCCCATGGCGAGTCATTTATTTCTCGGTTCATTTACATTTTGTACCAAATAGTACATCTGCACTTTATACATTCAGGTGTAAAAAGCATTGTGGGCCAAATGTTTACCCTCACTTAAGCCTGTGCAACCCTATTGATTTCAATAGGATTACACAAGTACTGGTAATGGGGGAATTTGCCCCGAGTGTGCGTAAGCTTCCAAACAGAATCTGTTTTGTACAAAAATGAAACAAAGCAGAAAAAGCAAGGTTTTTTTTCTGTCAACATGACTTGATATCACTGGCAACATCACAGAAACAATATGCATATTCATCCTCGCCTAGGCTTGGGCACAGATGTCCTGCAAAATGTGTCAGTGAAACAGATGATGACACAACAAAAAACCTGTGAAACAAAACTTTAAAAAGAAGCAACATTAATTATGTTTCTCGCAAACGATCACAGGCAGAAGCCAGGATATTCAGGATTAAGCATTCTCACTCCCACAAGGTGTAGATATTGCTGTGGTTGTATTTAATATTAGGTGTGATTATTACAATGTGATTCTACATGATATTATGTACTTTAACGTACTGCAATATCCAGAAGCCCAATGGTCTAAGATAAAAGAAGATAAGATCCTTAACAAGAGACTTTCAGAATGGTACCAATGTAAAAAAGAAAATAAAACACTTATCCAAGAAGCAATTAACTTGGTTGGTAATTTTGAGTATCTGATATTGATTTCTGAAGATATGTTTGTGAATAAAAGCTTTTTTCCCCTCATCGCACATCTACTCCTAGCTGAGCCTGTGGTGAGAACATAATCCGACATAGCAAAGCCTTCCTGGTGATTGGTATACCCATTGTGGATAACTGAATTTTGTGAATTAGCAAGTGCAGTCAGTGAACACAATAAAAAATAAATCAGGGATGCGGTATTGCAAAATGAGGTTTGTTCATTTCTTTCTGACAAGTCTGGTTTAGGTTTAATTATTTATAGTAGTTCACAGCACACTAATAAATGTGCTACAACATATTTTGTAAAATAATAACAGTTATTGTAATAAGAGAGCATGCTAGAACTCTCATCTTTCCTGAAGTAGGAGAGGATTGGGGTGTTTTTATAACAATAAATAGGTGTTTAGAATAGCTGCGTGAAAGGCTGTGAGAGTCGACTGGCTTGGTTGTGCTTATGGCCATGAAAAGTATTGCAGTATCACAAATTCAGCAAACTGGGCTCTGTTTCCCTCCATTGTGCAGGCTGGTGAGGAAGATGACCATGTAGAATTTTCCTTCCCACAATATAGCTGCCAGCAACCTAACCCACCCCTCCTTATATAATGGGAAGTATTGGAGAAAGGGATTGGCTTGGAGGAGTCAGGGTCACATGGGTGCAGCCAGTAGAGGCGCCAATCCCACCATAGGGTCGATCTAAGACAGGGTAGAGAGACCAGAGACAGTTGGGTGGTCCAAGCCTGGTCTTTGGGTTTGAACCTGCCTAACTCTCAGGCTCTGTTTGTTCAACAGGCTACTCCCCCATCAGTTCTAGACCACCAAATCCACCTCACTGAGAGGAACACGTGTCAAGCTTTGGAGGCAAAGGAGACCTTGGATGTTTTAAAGGTAAGTCCTCCTGTTCAATGTGATTTTAAACAGGAACTGAAATATATGGCCCTCTGTCTTCATTGCAGGATCACGCCTTATCTACACTGGAAAAACTGCTTCGATCCGTGAGGATCAATTGAGCAGGCAGTGTAGACACTCTCAATTCTTCCAGGAAGCACTCTCTGGTTGACTCAATAACTCTACCCCTCCAAGTGGAGTAATGCTGCGCGACCAGAGGGTGCTTCAAGTCGACGCAGCCAAGTAAAGACAGCATGGTAAGTGGGAGTAACTAAGTCAGCGGGAGATATGCATTCTGCGGCACGCAGATTGCGTATCTCCCACTGATATGATTATGTATCTCCCACCAATATAGCCCCGTAGTATAGACCAGGCCTCAGGTAAGAGGGTGATATGGACTGCAGGGAAAACAGCTTTTGTTTAAACTCAACTATTTTTGTTTTAAATGGGACAATAATTTAATTTAAAACAAATCTGAAAAATGAATAAAGTTATGTTTCACTAGATCTTTGAGTTCTTTCTAGCCTGAAAGCCCTCCTTTTGACTCTGACTTCCCTAGTGTTATTAATTTAAATCAGACCTTTAAAACTTTGTCTAGGGTTTCTGGGTTTTTCTGGTTGGCTTTTGGTTTTGGTTATTTGTGCCATTAATGTATTTGAAATTGTTAACTTTCTGAATAAAAAGCTAATGTTTGAAATGATCTGCAGTGCATCCACAGGGAAATAACATAAGATACCTACTAGGTATTTTTAACAGAACTTTTGTTTGAGGCAGTATAACAGAGGGAACCCCCATTAAAAACACAGCATGAAAGAGCTTTGGTTTTCACATGTTTTTTTACACATGCAATATCTCTCCTTTCTCCTACATCAGTTGCATGGGAAATAAGCTGGCTGCCCCATGTGCGTGTACATGCACGCAGGTATCTTGTAGATTCTTTCTCCTTCATACCGTCCTGAGCTCGCCTGGGTTTATTTCACACTGGTGAAGTCTGGTCTGGAAACAACACACAGCAGAGCAAGTGCTTTTTTGAGAACAGATTCTGATTCCAGATTTACCAATGTAAATATGGAGCAACTACAAAGTAGCCCCTGAAATAACTCTGGATTTACATTTTGTAAAAAGGATGAGAATTTGGCTCTGGTTCCTTATGCTCCTGTTTTGGGACAGGACCCTCCATTCCCTTTTTCCAGCAGAGAGAATTGTGCCTCCCAGTTCTCCTTTTAGACCTTTCCTAGAGCAAGCTTGTTAGCCTCTCTTCAATCAGTCTGGCTTATGGAATCTTCTGGCTCTAGAATCTGAGCTCTTGTAAAAAAAGACTTTTTTTCTTTTAAAGCCCTTTTGCCACTTTTATGGAGTAACGTGGGCCTTGTCCACGTTACACAGTTTTGCCGACAAAACAATGGAGGTGTGTACACTGAAATGTTCCTCCTGCCGCTGTAACTCCCCTGCTACGCCAGCATAATAAAATCACCTTAACAAATGGCATAGAGCTTTTTGCGATGAAGTTAGAGTGACTCAGCATCAGTGTAGACACTTGCGTCACCCTGATTGCCCCCCCAAAAGCATCCCACTCTGGTCAGCCGTTTGAACTCCACTGCCCTGAAGTAATATAGATATATACCTCCCTCCCATTTAACGGCCTGAGAATTTGTCTCTTTATTTGTACCATGTGCACAGTTCATACAACATCTTCTCAGCTGACCATTCCAGCTGTATGTCTCAAACGCTATCCTGCATAGAGCACATCATGGCTGTTGGATCTGTTCAGCCTACGGGGAGAGGAGACTGTACAGCCATAGAAACTTTGATACCTATGGGCTCATTGCTAATGACATGCAGGAGACGGGGCACTAAAGAGGAGACAGCAGTGTCGTGCGTAGATCAAGGAGCTGATGCAGGTGTACCAGAAGGCAAGGAAGGCCAACTGTTGCTCTGGTGTAGCGCTGAAGACATGCTTCTTCTGTAAGGAGCTGTACCGCATCCTCGGTAGCAACTCTACCTCAACCACTAAGAGCTCCGGGGATACCTCAGAGGAACTGGAGGCAGTGTTCAGTAGACTCAACCTCGATGACATGGCGGAGGTCAATATGGAGCACATGGCAACGTTATCTGGTGGTGCACTGAGTCAGGACCTCTTTTCCACTCCAGAGAGGTCTAAACAGTCCCAGCACTCAGACTCTGACGCACAGGTCACGGGAGAGGGAAGTGCTAATAAGTGCTGCTTTTGCTTTGATGCTACGTGGTGAGAAGAGATTAAGTTCTGATGTACTTTGTTATATGGTAAAGGAGCAATAAGGGACAGAAATTAACAAAAGAGCCTGTCCATCTACTCATTGGGGCCCTGGCGGAAAAGTTTGTGAATGTAGTTGGAGAAGTCCCAGGAATCTTTCAGAGAGCTCTCTAAGACACTTTCCTGTAGATATTCTGCAGTCCTCTGCCAAAGGTTTCTTGGAGGAGCTGCCTCATTTCTCCCCCGCTGTAGGAAACTTTTCCGTGTTACTTGGCAGTGATTTCTGCGGGGACCATGGCAGCACACAGGCGAGCGGCATATGGAACCGGTCTGATGCCACACAAATGCAAGTTACCCTTAGGAGTGAGATATCTGGTTTGATTACTGTAGCCTGTGGAAAAGGATAACAATCTTCAGAATAGATTCACTAGATGCTTGTAGTAACCCCCCGTGGCATACCATCCTTGGGCCTTCTTGCCCATTCCCCTTTACCAGTCCATCTTCCCCCAGCGAACTCACCACATTTGGGACTTATGCCGAGTTATATGCCAACCAAGAGACAATGAGAAAGAGGAATGTGTAACTTTTATGATTCATGGCTGTGGATGCACTCACAATACTGTCTCTGTTCATTGTTTTTTTCTGGCTTCTGCAGATGTGCCCTTGAGGACTCACTCCTCCACACCAGCAGAGCGCCTCCATCAGATAAGGTGGCAAAGCAGAAAGAGTAAGGAGGATATGTTTCACCAAATGCTGCAGTCAAGAAATGTAGCAGATAGAGATATGAGCATGGACGGAGACAATTAATGAAAGAGTGAGGCTGGATAGCCTGGAAAGGCCCCGGGAGGCCCACGCAGAGATGATGAAGTCCCTCATTACCCTGCAACCTGAGTACATCTGTGCATGACTCCTCCTGCAGCCACTACAAAACTCTGTTCCATGCCCAAACATCCCACTGCACTCCTCACATGTTCCTGGTCCGCCACAGTGCCCCATGCACACCACACCGAGGTATCCCAAAGACAGCTGGAATTACACACGGCCGGGAGAGCCTAACCGCCAGATTGTCCCTCTTTTTCATATCCCTCTTTGACCAAAGTGTTATGTTTTGTCCTGTTATCAAATGTGAGTCTTTGAAATGAAATGTGTTTTTATATGTGTCACACACACGCATTTGTCAGTGCTAACATTCAACACAATGGCTATAGGGAGGAATATTTGCTTGCTACAATTAACGCTCAGGAAGCAGCACTCGGGTAATTCAAAGCAGCACGTAAACATTGCCTGACTGAGTGTGTCACATAAAGACTGGGAATCATTGTCAGAATGTTCCTTCAAAGCCTCCCTGATTCAAATAGCCTCCCACTGTGCCCCTCTAATTGCCCTTGTATCTGGTTTCTCAAAATCAGCAGTCAGTCCATCAGCCGCAGCTGATCTTTCCCCCCTTCACTTCACAAATACCAAGCAGAGTACAGCAGGCTGCAACGATGTTTTCCTCACTGAGGTCTAAGCGGCCAAAAAGACAGCACCAGTGACCTTTTAATCAGCTGAAGGCACAGTCAACGGTCATTCGGCATCCGCTGAGCCTGTTGCAGATACACAAACGTATCTTCAGAAATCCATATCAGATACTCAAAATTACCAAGCCTGTTGAAGCACTCCCTGCTGATGTTCAGATTCCTCATGCAAGGCTTCATGAGACATGGGAGCCAAAGGGTAGGCGGAGTCTTCTAGGATGACAATGGGCATTTCCACATCTGCCATTGGAATCTTCTGGTCATGAAAGCCCAGCGTACAGCTTTAGACTTTAGACTTTAAGGTCAGAAGGGACCAGTACCATCATCTAGTCTGACCATCTGCAAAATGCAGGCCTCAAGACCTCACCCACCCACTCCTGCAATAGGCCACCAACCTATGACCGAGTTATTTACCTCCTTAAATCATGATTTAAGGACTTTAAGATACAGAGAATTCACCGGTAGGTGAGCCATGCCCGGTGCTACAGAGGAAGGCGAAAAACCCCTAGAGCCCAGGCCAATCAGCCCTGGGGGAAAATTCCTTCCCGACCCCAAATATGGTGATCAGTTAAACCCTGAGCATGTGGGCAAGTCTCAACAGCCAGTTACCCAAGGAACAATTCTCTGTAATAACTCAGAACCCATCCCCCTTCTTAGGCCACTTGTATATCCACCACACGTAGCCAAATATCAGCCAATTTCCAAAATAGCTTTCTGTATGGTCCAGTGTTCTGAAAGATGTATGCATTGTGCACCTTCCCTGACCATCCCTCACTGATATCAGTGAAACAGCCCTGATGATCAAACAGCACCCACAAGGTCACGGAGAAGTAGGCCTTTCAAGTGATGTACTCCATCACAAGATGGTCAGGACCAAAATTGGGATATGAGTGCCATTTATCACCCCTGTGCAGCCAGGTAATTCCATTGCCTCAAAGCCATTTCTTTCACATTACTAGGAGACTAGTTACAGTCCTTCATAGCAGGAGACAATTAAAGGCCTCACACTCTTACATCATCTCAACCTCCACGGTGGACTTCCCAATTCCAAACTGATTTGCAACTGACCGGTAGCAGCATGAAGTTGACAATTTCCACATAGTGATTGCCAGCTGCTTTCCAACAGGGAGGGCAGCTCTCATTCTGGGGTCATTGTTCTGCATGCTGGGGTGAACTCCACACACACTTCCAGGAAAGTGGATTTGTGGATCCAAAAGTTCTACAGCCATGGCTTGTCCTCTCAGACGTGCATCCTGATACAATCCCACCACGCAGTTCTTGTGTCCTGAATCTAGTACTGATGGTTCACTCTGGCAAGCAGTTCTGTGAATGCCAGCAACATTTCTGAAATAAGCAGGGCAGACATCACCAGTTCACTCTCTATTTTGCAGCTCATGGAATGCTGCAGAACCAGCCATGTTGTGTTCGTAACTTTCCTCACCAGATTGGTCAGCAGCTCGGGGTCCAACCTGTCAGGCAGAAATGTCAGGTGTGCAGTTTACAAGGGCTGTTGAAAAATGGCACAAAACAAACACAGAACCCCTTGGAATGATGGGAAGGAAAGAACTGTATCACGGTATAGCAAGCACATCCCCACAATCCATTCCCTGGGCTCCCAGTGGCAATGGATGACAGAAGGTGATGTCGTTGCATACTGAATGGGTAGCTGGGGGGAAGGTGGGGAGCCAGGGATGGAGGGGGCTGCAATGGGGAGGGGAGGGCACTGGTCTGCTAGCAGTAGATAAGTGTTGGTGGGGTTGCCAGGCTGGGCTGGTCCTTCACAGGGGGACGCAGGAGGTGCTGAGAGGTGCTCCTCAGCACCTTCCCACCGGCATACATATCTCCAAGGGCTGCACGATCCCTCTCCAGGCTGATAGGACAGTCCGGGGCTGGGTTGCGGGGCTCTTGCAGCTGGAAAGGCGAGTGTTACACAACGGGTAAATGCAGGGGGGGGCAGGGCATTTGCACTCCCCTCCCACCTCATGCCCCTCTGCAAGTACAGAACCCCTCCCCCGCCCCATGACAGCTCGAGGTGGTACCGGGACCCTTTCTGCTCTGCACCCTCGGCACGCCACTGGGTATGGTAAATTGCATAGTGGGATAGCTGTCTACAGTGCAACACTCTTTCTGTCGATGCAAGAGCAACAACTGTCAACATGCTCCGCCGACACAAGGAACATTGTGTGGACACACCCAACCAACGTTATTAAAGAGGCTTAGGATTGTCAAGATCACTTAAGCCGATTTAGCTCTGAAGTGTAGACACGGCCATGGCGTTAAAAACTGAAATCAAGGTTCCTGTCCTGAAGAGACTTATGCAAGGCCTTAGCTTCACATACTCTGAGCAGCTGACTGATTTCGCTGGGATTGTTCAGTGTGTAAAGTTAAATATTTGCCTAAGTCTTTGCAGCATCAAGGCCTAAAATGTTAATCGTGTCTTAAGTATTTTCCTTAACTAGAATTGTATCTTTCCCCAGGTGACTGTCCAGGACGGGTGTTTTATCTCAATTAGAGATAGCTTCAGAATGAGAGATTTAGCTTCTGCTTTAAACTGATGGTCTCTGTGAATGCAATTGGTAAAGTTCATGTGCACTGGGCAGCTGCCAACATTTCTCTTTTCTGTTTTCTTTTTCTTATTCATTTCTCTTTTTTGCACAATGACAGAATTAATTAACCTTCACTTACGACCTTTCCAGTCGCATGGCCAGGCATCGCCTCCTTTCCTCTCCCCGGGAGCACTAAGGAATCAAAGGAGGAAAAGAAGTCCCAAAGTTCCAGAGAGGTAGCCATGTTAGTCTAGTTCAGCAAAACAAACGAGTCCTGTGGCACTTTTAAAGACTAACAAATGTATTTATCGCATGAGCTTTCATGGGAGAAAATCCCACTTCATCAGATGCTTGAAGATGGGGAATTTACAGAAAAGGTGTCTCCTCCATCAGAGAATCTGTAGCAGGTCAATCTAAGATCTGTCTGCAATCAAAAAGTCATTTGACTGTTCCAGTGCCCCTTTGCTGTCTTTGGGGCTATGCTAGAAAGAATCAGGAAGTCCTTTCTTATTTTTTTACTCTACCGTCTCACCTCTCTACCCCCAACATATGGACACATTCATACTTGCCAAAAATGTGTATACTCTGGACTGCAAAAATAAAGTCGGCCAGCTCTCCTCTACAGACCTGATGCGTCTTGTTTCCTCTCCCACCTCCTTTCAAGGACATTGAGTTCCTCATATGTCTTCTGTGGTGGTCATAGTTTCGTATTTGACCTGTCAGAGCAGACATTGTGTTCCTCCTTCTCTAGTGTAAAATTGAGATTTATAAAAACAAAAGTAGCTACCCCCCAGAATACTGATTCATCTAGCTGACATAAAGCTAAAATGTTACAGCTAAGCCTGTGGTAGATTTCATAGGGTATCATGTAATGGGCTGATAAACCACACAGTTATTGTCATCCACTTTCTCCAGGGCAGAGACAGCCAATATGCAATGAGCTGTAATGGTCTCAGGCAACTATAAAAGTAAAATGAAAAGTGACACTTTTCAACTCAGCAAAAAATAAAAGTGAGATCCACTTTTCCACTCTTTTGAATACTTGTGTTTTAGCTTCCAGCGATGGCTGTCACTTTGGACTAGACTCAGCAGAGAGAAAACCAGTGCCGAAAGCACTGGGAGCATCTTCTTAGTCTTTCTTCTCACTCTTTCCTTGTTAATTCATCATTACTAATCTTTTACTTACTTCTACAGTCCTGGTGTAGTTTCTGAACTTGCTGGGATGTCAGCAATGGTTTCCCCTGTTCAAGGAAGGTCAGAACACAACTGTATGGTAATAGATATCAAGCTGTAACTTGTCTCGGAGGGACTGGTCCCAGTACTATGTATATTTATGCTCATGTCTCTCCCCACAAAGTGGGATGTCCCCACTTTTCTACTTGTGTAGGTCAGAATCGCTTGACTTTCTTTGAAACAAAATGGCAGCCATTGTCCTCTGTTTTCTCACTCAGCCATCTGAATTTATGAGAGAGAAATGCATTCAATTCACTCATTCCTGAGGTAGATTCTGTTACCTTCAGGATAAGCCATGAATATGGACCTTGGCGTTCTCAAATCAGAGTCTCAGGTCTGTTCATACACAAGAGTAGCTTTTAGGATCAGGAAAAAAGTCCTTTGTGAGAGCACTCCCTCATCCTTCTTTGGTTTCTCTGTCCAATTATACTTTCTTCCAACTATGTGGGTGTGCGCTCCATAACTATCCCAGGCTCAGAACAGTTTAGTTGATGTGAGACAAGTAGTCAATCGTGAAATCCCAGGGATTCCATCTCCGCCCCTCTTCCTGTTTGACACTAGTGCAGTGTGGGTTAGGTTGTTAACCCCTAGATCACTCCTATGGATGTTCCTGGAAACCAATCCCAAATGATATCTTCTGATTATTTGGCCTAACACATCCAAAACTGAAATCCTTCTGAATGGCAGCATATGTGTTCCCAGCAAAACCTCCTCCACTGCTATATTTATCCATAGTGCCAGAAACCTAAGATAGGAGTTTGTTTTAACTCTGCCATACCCTTGGTGTCTCACATCGCCCAGTTCTACAATGCTAACCACGGAGCTCTAGATTACCCACCTGCTGTTTAGCTAATCCTAGGCTGATCAATCCTCTGTCAACACTTTTTCGTAACTTCATACCTTTGAGTATATTAATGTAATTATTTTTTGATGACACATGTTCAGGCCACAGTTAGGGCTGTCATATTTTTGAACAATAGCAACATGGAATTTGGGCCTATTCTGAAGATCAGGGATGTGTTATCTAGTGATTAGAGGAGGGGTGGGAATCAGGATTTACCTGGAAAACCGTGGTTCTCAAATGCTTGAGGAACTTTGCTGTGATCTAACACAATCTTTGAAAATCTCCTAAGTGCCCCTTTCCAACTTGTGCCCCTGACTTGGTACCCAGATCACTATTTTTCTCCCATGCAGCCTTTTGCAAATGTTGGTCTTATCTCTGCCTCACTTTACCCAACTGTGAAATAGGTAGAAAATTGTAACCGACCTGCTCCACCAGGTGAGGTTTATTTAGAATGAAAGTGCTTTGAGATCCACAGATGAGAGATACGGAGTACTGGTACTTACGGCTGTTGCCCATCTCCTGTTGCTGGAGGCAGAACCATACTCTCATCTTCAGAAATATTGATTCTTTGTCCATGTTAAGCAATTGGTGCAAAGTCTTCCTCCTGCTGACTGTGATTCTTTAGGGTTTGAGCTTCAGTCTCTCCTACCTCTCTATTTCCTCCTGTTCTCCAGCCCATCTCTTAGCCATTTTATGTACAAGATTTCTTTCTGTGCCCCATGTGTGTGTCTCTCTACACTGGGCATCTGTTCCTTCTCTCATTCCACCCTCACCAACTCAAATGTCCATGTTTGTGACTAACTTTCTGACTCCCTTCAAATTCCATCTTAAAAGCTCTCTCTTCTGCCTGGCCCATGGCTCTTATTCCTCCCTAATAAAACCATCAAATGCCAGCCTGCATCTTGGGGCCTCTTTGTTTCCCTTTGTTCAGTTATTTTCCCTGAAACCAAGGCCAGGTCTACATCAAATAGCTAAACACTCTAGTTACATCACTTAGGCGTGTGAAAAATCTAACTGCCGAAGAGATATAGTTAACCAAATCCCTGGTGAAGACAGCACTGTGTTGATGGAAGAATTTCTGTTGATCCTAGCTACCGTGTCTCAGGGAATGGGAGGCGGATTAACTATGTGACGCAGCATCCCTCCCATGACTGTAGTGAGGGGCTACACTGAACTGCTACAGCGATGCAGTTGCACTGGTTTAAGAGTAGCATAGCCTTACCCTTTGTACTTTTCTTCCTTACTGCCGCTGTGCCTGCAGATGCCGCCTTAATACACTGTAACCTTCAGACTTCGTTATGTATAGGCTGTAATCAGATGGGATGCATTCTGTTAAATGTTTGCATGAAGGATAAAATCAATTGGATTGAATTGTACCCAAGGAGAATGGCTCCGCCCTCCTCACCTCTCTTTATTTGCCTGCAGTATTAAAATAAAATAAATTTTAAAAATCCCTGCGGTCCTTCTCTGTATTACATGGTATTTACCAGGGGTGGATTATCCTTTTTGTACAGAATAGCTTGTGCATGCTCACTGTGAGAGCAGGATCTTATTTACCAAAGTTAATTTTGCTTGTATGGCAGTGCACTTGAACAGAAGTATGAAGCTTGTTTGTTTTAGTGTGCAAAGCTCCTTGGCAAGCAGCAATTTGAACTAAATTACAAGTGTTCAAGAAATTCAGTCACATATTACAGCGCTGTTCAGAAACATCTTGCTGGACAAAACCAGATTCAAATAAAGCCATAAATCAACCCCCTGTTTGTTTCATGGGCCCTGTGAAAGGGCATCTGCTGGTTTCTTCGCAGGACTTGGCTGGTAGTTTGCTTTAGTTTCCAGAGCTGGTCTCGGTTTTGCCATCTGTTTCACTCGTGTCTTTGGCAGTCGAGTTTGAAGATGGCATCAACTTAATGGTTCCCAACCCATTAGAAATTCAGACCTTTTTATTTCCTTGTAAATAAATCCTTCTCATAGTGCCCAAACTGTCAGAGAGCGAGAGGACTATATGGTTTGCCCCACACTGCTGTTCCAGCGGAGAGTTGAGCAGCGGTTTCTTGGCTCCCTGGACTCACAGGCATGATAATATATTGGGATATTATTGCCTTACTACAGCTGGAAAATACAGTCCCCTCCAAATCTCTGGTCACTGAACAGTTCCATTACGCTGCCACAGGCATTCACCTGTTCATTTCTCTTAATTAACTTCCTTTTGAATAAATTGCCAGATTCAGCATGGGTATTTAACTTATAAAATGCACCAATTACTGAATACAGCTTTAATGAAAACCTGGAGTGAAAGAAATACAAGACTTCCCCATCCAACTGTTCTCAGGTAAAAGCATGTGCCGAGGGTCAGGCATTAACATGCTCAGGCTCTGGGAAGCAGACTGCAGAGAACAGAATTCTGTATTGTTGAAGCCTGCGCAACAGTCCCTCATGATTCAGTCCTGGGGCAGATTGGATGACCTCAGCTCTGAGGCCAATGTGTGGCCAAGTAGGATGGTCTCTGGCGTAGCCAGGATACCAATCGCACAGGTTTTTCTCAAGCATCTAAAGTGCAGCTGGCAAGGGACATCCTCTGTGGAGGTATTACTACCAAATTGGTAGCCAAAGACCTGATGCTATTGTTGTTTCAGAATGGCCTTCAAGGGTACTGCTAAACAGAATTCAACAGAGCTGTAACTCTTAAAAGAATATACCGAGCCAAAGCTATTTCACCCTGGTTGAATCTTCAGGATTAGTGTGGGGAACACGGTTAAATTCCTCAGTTATGCTGGAGTAAAGAAAGAAACCTCCAGTGCTAATAACCTAGAATATGGTTTGTTTTGTCATGTAAGGACAAACTGAAGCAGTAGTTTAGAGGGGAGAGAGAATATATCATTATCCACATTCTAATAGAAAATGGCTGCCTCCCCAGTAAAACCCAGCCACAGTACAGTCAGATCAGTACAGTGAGATTCCTGTTTCTGCCTTCTGCCAAAAGTCTACATTAGGTGTTGCAGGGGTTTCCCAAGATGCACTATATTGTACTCATTAGAGGCTGGACTTTGAAGGTTGCTGTGTACCTGCTGAGAGCTACATGACCTATAAAATTATGACTGCATAATGGTTGGCTTTCAGAAATAATTAGATTGGGCATTTGTATGTTTTCTCCAAAACATTTGAGTCTCATTACAGGTGACTCCAAGTGTAGGCACAAATTCAGTTTTTTTAAATTAAGCTTATAGCTGTGTCCATCTCTGTGATCCCAAACCTGCACTGTACTGTGTACAGGCAGAACACTGTGGCTTCATGGAGCCCCCCTGGATGCAGCAGGTTTCCTGTGCATTATAAATTGCTGAACTGGGGACTTAATTTGTGCAGCGCCTCGCCAACTCTGATAAGGGCCTCTGGACTCTATCATAATACAAATAATAAATCATCATCATAATGGGAACTTGGAGTTACATAATGAACACAAAAAGTACCTCTGCTCAGGCTCTGAATGCTTTGTGTTTATTTAGATTTCGGTTTCTGGCTTGTGGTACAGATTCTGATCTGTTATGCAGTGTAAATCTGAACTAATGCCAAAGATTATGATAACGATAATGTCTGTTTTTAAATCTTAATCGCAAAACACTTTTTACAAAAGAGCTCGGTGTCATCTCCATTTTACAGGTGGAGGAACTGAAGGACACAGAAGGGACGTTACGTGCCCAAAGTTACCCAGCAAACCAGTGGCAGGTCTCAGGAGTCCCCGCCCACTGCTCTAGTCAATTAACTTTACAGTACTTCCTCATGATAACAGATTTACAGTATATAAAGGAGATCAGAATCTGACCCAAAATCTGTAATGTATGTAAAAAGCATTGGAAGGAGGCTGGATGAAAATTATAGCTAGATAGATATAGATATATAAAATATACACTATTTCATTTCATAGCACAGACGTGTTATGCATAGAGGAAGCGTACCTTCTGCCAACCAGTGCCATTGTTTCGAAGAGGACTATTAAAAATTTAAAATGAGGTATTACATTTACGGGTTAATAAATAGCCACCATATAATTTTATAGCCATGTTTAATCTCATGTAAGTATAATAGTCAGTGAAATATGAGTGCTATTTATAAGCAATTTGAGAGTTCCTCCAGCCATATGTTTAGCTTCATTCCCTTGGGAAGCACACAGTTAAAAAGTGAACCTCAGAGCCAAAGTTGATAATATCTTTCACAAGCAACAAGTCCTAGAACAATCAAACATACTACGTCTAAACTGACTTCTGGATACCCTGTAACTTGTTACTGGAATCTTGTCCTATTATAATGAGTCCATAACAGTCATAACAAAATGTTCAGGACACAGTCCAAAGGTCTGAAAACTGGCCTCTGGACTCTGATAAGCTCTTATCAACTGCTATCAAGTTACTAACCCATCCCAAAAATTTTTTGCAGCGTTCTGTTCTTAAACTAAGTGTATCTTCCCTTCACATTTGCCCTGCGGTCTATCTGTTTTCATAGAATCTTAGGGCTGGAACGGACCTCATGAGGTCATCTAGTCTTTCAAGCTCTCTTCTTGCAATGGTCTCTTTACAAGTGAGGAATAGGATGAAAAGAGTCTAAATTACAGAAGATGTACATTCTTCTTCTTTTCAACACATATAACAGCTTTCCCTTCTTCCTTTTATTCTATTTATGGACAGGTTTCTCCATTACAGGGTTTCTTGCACATTCCTACTGAAGCTTGATTGGCCCATAAAGTTCATTCTTGCAGTCATGCCCAGTGCTCAGAATGTTTAAAGTCAGGCTTTTCCATTGAGCTTTTTAATGTTACTTTGCTCTTGCTTGCCAACTGTCCATGCGTGGTCTGTGTATATTGGATCATTTTTACTTCAATGCCTTGATCTTTTGTCAGCTGTAGGGGTGATTTATTAAATCAAAACCCGGATCAGCTTCTCCTTCCTATGTTTTCTTTTACTTTCTTCAAGCAACGAATGTATTTCTCTAGTCGTGGGATTATAGTGAGGCAGGGTGGCCTCACTCTGAGCCTGACAGGGAGGGGCCACTAATGACTCCCTGGTGGGCGAAGCCGAGCCAGCCCTGTGCAGGAAGCAGGAAGTATAGGTAAGTAGGCTCTTCAGCTCAGCTGGGCAGAGCCAAGTAAAGATACAAATGTTTTAGTCCACTGCAGGACTCTGGCACCGCTGCTGAGCCATGTAGTTCCCTGCCCCTGGAGAAGACTGAATGCAGAGAGGCATTTCTGGGACTGCCATCTGCCATTTTCACAGAAGAGCCTGAGGACTTGCAGAATATGGACTTGCAGAATATGGACCCACATCAACAGAAGATGGTAGGTAAGTCTTGTTGTTTCTCTGCTTATTTCCCATGACAGTGCTATAACCATAGGTGTCAGAATGAAGGCATTCTATTGCCCTGTGAAATGACATAGGAATATGTGACATTTGGGGCTACTGTATTGAGTGCAAGTAGTTTGTCTTCAAAACAGCCTGGCTAGTCCACCTGATGGATTGTGTACTGCTGCTGGGTGGTATGGCACTTACTTCAAATGGCCTTGAGTGGGAAAGAAGAGTTTAATGCTTTGAAACAACACACATACAAATAAAAAAGGTAAGGTAGCAGGAAAACCCCAACAATATGTACTTTGGTGACCAAAATTAACGTATCACCTTTCACCTTGATGAGAGAAATTCATCAACCTTACTGCAATTTCTACTCCACCTCTCTCTCTTGGCCAGTTTTCCTTTCCACAAGGGGTATTTTTCCATTATAACTTTGAAGTTCAGTCATTGTATTTAAGAGAAACATGTTTAAATGTTTTATATTCAGGGGAAGAGTCTGAATCTCACAGGATGTAAATAAATCTGAAACACAATGATTTTTTCAAGCAGTAATTGATGGCCAGCTGGATCTACTTGTATTTTAACTTGACAATTGTATCAGCTCCTCCACCATCCTCCTCCTTGCTCAGATAACACTTATTTTCAGCTCTGTAGGTAGACTTCTGTGGCATTCCACTTTTGGAATAACAGGATTTCCCCCCCCCCCCCCCAGTTTGCCACAGAGTTGTATCACATTTGCTCTCCAGCTTCCTCAGATAGTTGCATCAGACATGCTTCTGTACAAAGTTTTATGTGGGTATTCTTTTAATAGTTGTCCCTGGATCACTTCCCTGCTATCTGTCTTACATTTGGCTTGATCCTCTAAAATGTTTATAAAACGCAAAATGATATTTAAGCTAGAAAATAAATTGAGGCTATGGTTCAGGTTGCAGGCTAAATTAAGGTCAAAGGCTAGAGTCAAATTCAGGAGCAGCAAAATCTCCAGGCTCTTCTTTTGGGATTTCATTATTTGACATGCGATTAATTGATCCCACGAAATTTCTTAAGAAACTGCTCATAAGAACAGCTATTCAATTTGCACTTCAGTGGACTCAGAAATGAAGTACCTTCTGATTTCAGACCCACATAGGAACAAAGACCATAGGGGTGGGTTTAGAATCAGGATTTTAATCTGAATCTTGCCTCCCCACGAAACTTGAAGGATTTTGATTCAAGGTTCAAGTTTTGGCACATCTCTAAGCAACTTCAAATCACTTGTGGACCTGTGGTAAAGATTAGGATGATTTTACAAAGAAGGAAACTGAAGCCAGAGATGGGTGAAGTGGCTTGCTCAAAATTCCAGAGGGACTCAGTGTCAGAACCATGATTAAGGCTGAGGAGTTTTACTGTGTTCTTCTCATTAGATCAGGCCTCTCCCTAAATTAGGAGAAGTTGCTCTTTTTGCTCCATTTATCCCCCAAGCCTGTTAAAAATGTAATTATTATTTTTTGTCTTGCTTCAGGCACTGCACCGTTTGTTTATCATTAATATTATTATTTATTATTGTTTGTGTTATGTAGTAAATCCCTCTGTGTATGGCACTTAGCAAAAATGTACTTCCTCCTGACCTTTTATGCAAGTTTTATGGTATTAAAAAGTGAGAAAACTCAGAATAACTCATTAAGACTGTGCAGGTGTTTTCAATTTGTTTCCAATAAAAATACAGGCAAACTACTAATTTAAATAAAGGTTGACCTGTGAAGAAGACTACAAAATTTCCACTTTAACATAAAGGAACAAGAAGAAATCACCTGCCCAGCCCTAGTGCTGCTCGATTTTAAGTTTGATAGAGTGCCCTTCTGCCTCCAAGGGTCCTAGCATTCTTCACAGCCTACTCCATTGGAGGACATATTGGCAAGACAGTCACACAGGCAGGAGGATAACACATTGCTGAAGGCAATAGACTGGGCATAAAGCTGAGCAGAACTCTGGGGAAACGTGTTTTTTCAACAAAAAATAACTCTTCAACCACAAAGAAATTTTCAGGTTTTTTCAATGAAAAATGAAAACTAAATGTTTTCACATTTTGGACGTGTTTAAAAGACCCAAACACGCTGTGTGTCTTTTTCTTTGTTTGTTTTTTAACTGAAAATGTTTTTTGGAAACTTAAAACTTTTGTTTTCATTGTTTTTCTATTTTTCACCAAAAAAAAAAAAAATTCAGTGGGAAATTCTGGCTACAAAACTTCACCATTTTTGACCCGTTCTAACTGGGTGACAAGACTCTTAACGTCCCTTTGACTTAGCTTCATCATCTGTAAAATAGGGATATGAATACTTATTTCACAGAGTTGCTATGAGGCTAAATTTTTGGTCAATAAAGTTTTAAAGCTTGGATTTGAAGCCTTATGGAAAGTATAATTTAAAGCCAACAGTGCAGTTGAGCACACCCATCTTCAGAAACTCTTATCTGTGTAGCCGCAAGGAGCCGTTAGCCTAGAGTCAGACATTAAATTAACACGTATTCTTCTGGAAAAAGCACCGTGGTATCTTGAACTTTCACCTATACAGCCCCCGAGGCAGGCGAAATGGATCCACATTCACCATTTCAGCTGAGGGCTGTTTTTCTGATAGGTCACCACCAATCATTACTTTGCTGTGGGGTCTTAATGGATATGAACTGAAGTCATGGAGTGTGATTTGAACCCAACACCTTATAGAACAAGGGTGAATGTGCTAACAACTGACACACACTATTAAACCCTACAATACTGGGCCAGTCACTAACGGCTTTGTGCAAAAATATATCAAATCCAGTACTGTCATAACAGAGAGAAAATTTTACACTGTTGCCCCTGTGATGTATGCCTCACTAGCACAATATTTCATAGTTCAAGCTATTGAAACACTATTTGAATGTATATCACAAACCTACAGATGGAAACATTTTCCTGCCGGATTTAAATCACTGTCCCCACAGGTGTTACAGAAATCACCTGCATGTTGCTTTTTAAGATCAAGGGACATTTCTGATGTTAGAGCTGATGGCTAAACAGCTATTTATCCACAGAGTAGTGAAATGAATGGGGAAATACATCGGTTCTTGGAGTCAAACCTCCAGAGGGGCATAATAAATTATGAACATCTCTAATTAAGAATGATGATCAAAGGCAGTAGTTTGCAAACTTTTTATTTCAACATAAACATATAAAACATTTCAAATGGGGCGCGGACCTTTCAGAAATCTTAGAAGTAGTCTTTGGATCCCCCAGTGGTCCACAGACTATAGGTTGAGAACAACGGATGTAGGAATAGTTAAACACTAATAATAAAATATGCCTGTATTCCTCCTTCAAATATTTTCAAAAAGGGGTGCCAGCAAAAAAAGTTTAGGCTTCTGGCTTTGAACCATCACCAACAATTTAGGCTTCCCACCATCACTTCTCTTGGGTGGTGATCCATGTTTCTCTCCCTCCTGACCAGCAATTTTAAGGTTACAAAGCTTTCTGACTTACGCTGTGATAGCCCCAGCAAGCCAAACTTCCCAAAACGGTCTAGAACTATGACCCGGTGTATTGCCAACAGTTATAAGTTATCACACCGCTCTTTCTAGGCAAGCACATTTATTCTTTTAGTAAAATCATTATAGAGAAAATATATTAAAACTATAAAAGAACTGACTCTGGGGCTCTGGTAATTTTTCAGTCCTTCAAAACCCATAACTAGTTTTCTCCAAGGTTTATACATTCAGATCTGTTTTAGATCCAGAACAACAGCTGTGCAGATCATCCATTTCTTTATACAGTTTGGCCTTTGATCTCGGTCTTCTATAACAGGTAATCTGCAGGCAATTGCTCTCTTAGGACATTGCTTCAAAAAGTTGGGGGTTTGCGTAAGTGGATTTGGGGAATTTGCATTAACCTCTCCCTAGGGATTTCCCAAGAAATCCACTTAACACTTATTGTCCAAAAAGTCAGTACTCGTGTGGCACAAGTTCAGTATAGTCTTTTGAACTCCCAAATCTCCCCTCTGTCACATCTCCTCACTAAAGAGGTTACACACAATCCTGGCCGACAATAATATATAAACTTAATACAATAAGGCCTTCAGGGATATTGCAGGAAATTGTCGTATCTGTCACAAAAGGTATTAAATAGTTCTGTTTCTTTGCTTTAAAAGAGTTGTGTTAACCATATATCCAATTCCACTGAGCGATGGGATCCAGGACAAATGTATTATATTAATTCTCAGATCAATAGCTTGTGAAATGCTTTTCTTGTATCCAGAGACTTTCAGAACTATTATGCTGCTGAGAGATTTTCTTGGAGTTAAGAGCAGGACTCTTCATGGGCTGGGATTGTTGTCTGGGGAGCAGGAATAGCTGCACAGGGATGACAGCTGAAGAGCTGGACAATTTAGCGTTCCTCGGCATCCCATGCCTAATTCTGGTCAATCTCTCCAGCATGGGAACACCCAGGGACATCTAGTGACTTTATTGCTGGACTACAGAATGCTTTCTTGGGCGCCAATGATCCAATTACTATGGAACGAGAGGAGCAGAGAAGTTGTGCAAATAGGATCTTCCAGTGGAGAGAGAAGCTTTGCACAGCTCCTACGACCCAGACAATGAGAGGATACCTTCCTACAGGCCAAAAGAGCCCTAGCTTATATCTGGGAAGTGATAATGGGAACGATACATACTCAGAAAGTCTGGAAATCTGATGAGGGACTGTGTTACTGTGCTAAATCCACTTGATTGTGTGGCCACCTTGGTAGACAAAATGAGCTAGATTCACCTCCAGGTTATGCTGGTTGCTGAAGGTGTAAACTCAGATACAAGGCTTTCAATGGATAAAGTCCTACAGGGAAGAAAGGAGAAGTGATGCAAAGTGCCTACAGTTTTCCTTGAGCTCGGGATACCGCAGGACATCAGCAAAGCCCTAAAAGGATGGTGCTGGCCAGGGAGAGTTATGGACAGAGCAGCCACAGGATGCACCCATTCTATGAAGCCACCAGAGGAAATTAAGCTTCTTCCCTTTCAGAGGTTCTCAAACTGGGGGCTGGTGTGAGGTATTATGCTGAGGTTGCGAGCTGTCAGCCCCTGTAGATGCAGGGCTGTGTCTCTCCACCCTGCGCAGAGCTGAGAGCCAGATCCCTTCAGAGCTGGGTGCCCAGAGAACAGCGGCTGCTGACTGGGTGCTCTGAAGACAGCGCCACCTCCAGAAGCCATGCAGAAGGAAGGGTGGCATTACATGGGGGGTGGCATGGCATTGGGGGGGTCACTGCTTTTGGAGGGGGGTCATTGCAGCCTGAAATATTTTCAAAAAGGGGTCCCAGCAAAACCAGTTTGAGAACCCCTGCCTTATAGCAGGCTGGGCTCCCTCTGGGTGAGTTTCCTCTTTTCAATAGCAGATTCCTTGTTGCCGGACAGATGCAATTTACACTTTCCGGCGCCAGGCAGAGTGAATCTGGGCCCAGAAGCTGCCAGGGGAAAATACCACTTGACTGAGAGCCTTTTCCATGACACTGAAAATTGGGATTAAAGGTAAAAACAAAAGTTCTTCTAAAAGAAACGGTAGCTGAGTATGGCCTTGTGCCTGATGGCCTGGATCGCACTGGGATAATATCAGTTTATGGGGCTTCCAGGTTTTATGATTCGAATAATTTTAAATCATTGTAGGATTCAGTGGCAGGATCTTTATGGTTACAAAAGCACCAGCAGATAATTAACTGGTGTATAAGCCCCACTGTGGCCCCAGTGAATGCCACTCTTCTTTAAAACTGTTACTGAGTCTTTTGAAAGCTGTTTATGTAGCTATCGGCACCTTGCGAAACAAAGCAGGAATGAATCCTAATTCCTTTATGCACGATTTCCAACCCATTTTCCCCGGGGAAGGGATTACCAGTGTTGCAAAGAGAACCACGGCTTGGTATTTATGTGAAAATGTGTGGAGAATCTCAGCTCTGAACTGCACGGTGTTAGTTGAAAGTGAGAGCTGCAAGGCCTCCCGCCCACTGACAGCAAGCCAGTCCCAGGGGTGGCGCTGCAAATGGTTCCCCTGGTGCATCTGCAGATCAGCTTCCTCTGCGGGAAGGGTAGAAAGCATGAAACCAAACTAGTACCATGCTCGTTTTCTCAGAAATATCCTTAGGTTTCCTTCCTTTGCCCCAGGCTGCTGGCCACCTTTCACCAAGAGCTGCAGAACCTCTGCTAGGCAGTGTTTAAATGGAACTTCTGCCAGGGACACTGCATCGGATATTTGGTGGGGGTGAGGCAATTTCCAGCTTCGGGTCTCCCAAAAAACCTCCCCACCCTCCTTCATGGATTCGAAGACCGGAATGGACTGTTATCATATAGTCCGGCATCCTGTGTACACAAACCATAGAGCTGCCCCAAAATAATTCCTAGAGGGTCTCCTAGGGAAAAAAGATCCAATCATAATTTTAAAATTGTCAATAACAGGACATCCATCACGACCCTCGGTAAGTTGTTCCAGTGGCTAGTTACTCGCTGTTTAAAAATGAACATGTTTCCAGGCTGACTTCGTCTAGCGTCAGCTTCCAGCCATTGTCTCATGTTATACCTTTCTCTGCTAGACTGAAGAGCCCATATTAAATATGTGTTCCCTCTGTAGTTACTTATTGACCGCAGCCCAGTCACCAGCGCATGAACCAGTGCTACCAGAAGTCAAATTCTTGGCAGACTCCCTGCATTCCGCCGTAGAGGAACAGATTCTCCACGACCCACATTGAATGCCACTTGGCTATGCTCCATCCGTATGGAAGGGCAGTTGGGTCAAATTTCAGTGGCATTCTGACACACAGCCACAGTGATGCTCTGGACCACTCTAGCAGCAGCTGTACCGATGTAGAGCAGGATCACTGCTTAAAAATGGCCGGGTTATGGCCCCTTCTGGCTCTGAGCCCTAAGGAACTTTAAGCAAGTGCAGAAACATTGAGGGGGTGACTTGCACCCCCTCCCCAAGTTATCTTTCACTGGCTTCTTCCTGCCCCAAGATGGAAACATACAGGTAAGGAGCAGTGCTCCGTCTCCCACCAGTATTCTCTGTGGGTGCACAAACACAGGGCAAGGCTCTTATCACAGGCCGAAGAGGAAATTTTTGTGAGAGGTCTGCTAAAAGATGTCCCTCACTGGAAACAAGAACTGAAGGAGGTAATGAGGGGTGTTCTGTGCTGCATGGTACTGTTCTGCAACTCTCGTCTGGAAATGAGGTACTCCGGTATCCTTCTGTCTTTGGTTTCTTGCTGTATTTATTCAATTAATTAGAGCATTTGACAAGGGAACAGGATTCCCCTTCAGTCTGAGCCCTCTTCAGTTCCCTCCCCTTGTGGGAACTTTTGGAACTGACACTCAGCCATCAAACAAAGAGGCACAGGTGCCAACAGAAAGTTGGGGAACCAAGAGGAAGAATTAAAGTTGAGGTCAGGGAGGAGAAGCAGGCTGGCCCTAGCCATATTGCAGCTCTAAGAAAATGTATTTCTCCCAGCACAGCACATTCTTTTCCTTCCTTTTCTAAGAACGCTTTCATTTGGGATTTCAGTTTTCTGTTCCATAATACAGCTTTTTTAAACACATGTTTTCTCCCTTGCATCCATTCTCTTCACTTTACCGTCTCACTTACTTCGCTGGGGTTTTTTGGCCCTGCTGTCACTCTTGGTCTCTTTTCCATTGGCTTCTTACTTTATTTCTCTGTCAACTGATTGTCTTTATAGTGTAACAGCTGTTCTCCTCTCTCTCTCCTTCTCCTCATTCTTTTCCTGAGTAGTCATAGAATATTAGAGTTGGAAGGGACCTCAGGAGGTCATCTAGTCCAACCCCCTGCTAAAAGCAGGACCAACCTCAGGTAAATCATCCCAGCCAGGGCTTTGTCAAACCACAGCTTAAAAACACCCAAGGATGGAGATTCTAACACCTCTCTAGGTAACTCACTCTAGTGTTTCACCACACTCCTGCTAAAAAATTTTTCCTAGTGGTCTTCTCCTCCTTCGCCAGGTTGCTAAGTTCTCTCCCAGTCCCTTCACTCCTGTCTCTCCCTTCTGTTTCCCATTTCCGTTCATTCTGAATTCTTTCCTACTCTAGCATCTTCCACACACTCCTATTTCCCCTCCCCTGGAGGCTGTGTAGCAGGGTCCTTCCAAGAGATCTAGGACTGGAGGTGATGTGTGAGCAGTGCTGTGTTGGGGTCCCTGAGGGAAGACATTGTCCATGGCAGGAAGGATGGCGCTGGGAATATGGGGCCAGCAGAACAGCAAGGGAAGGGAATGGCATCTTTACACGTTTCGGAAGGTGAAGGTGGTCAGTGAGAACCCAGTCTGTGGGGGCTGGTCCATGGATGGCCCTGGGTTACAACCCAGCCTCAAGCCTGTAGAGATTTTGCAGTCAAAGCCCTGCTGGGATATTTAAGCTGACAAGAGATTTTTCTCTTCTTTGAAAAAAACATGTAAAGTGTTGTTTCAAATACAGAGTCATCGCATTCTTCCACCCCCCCTCCCTCCCCCATTTAAAAACTTCTGGAAAAGCTGGAAAGCACAAAACTCTGCCTAAAACTTCTGCTCTTGAAACCTTTTATTTTTTTTCCACTGTAAGTTAGTGTCCATTCGTCCTTCCCCGTCCCCTCTCTGGCTGGCGTGGGCAGGGAGGGGATATTACCTTGGTGGGGAAGTAGCAGTACTGACAATGTGTGCCTTCGTCATGTCTGCCTTCGCAGCAAAAGAGGAGCAGACTGTGCCCTGTGAGCCCAGGTGATTCAGGCAGACTCCTAGAGGCAACCTGATACTTCTATCCGAAGCTGGGCTTGTCCTTGTGCTACTGCTGGCCTGCGGCTGCCCAATCCCCTTCTGGTTTAGAGGCTGAAGTTTGCTTGCAGAGTGCAGCTCCCACCTGCTTTCGGAACCCTTTGCACGCAGTCCCTAGACCGGGGAGCAGAGGGTGCTCTTAATGGGTTTTTTTGGTTTTCTTTCTTTCTTTTTTTACCTTTTGCAGATTAGTAGAATCTGGTTTCCTGTCAGGTTTTTGCATTTTCCTTCTCTGCCCCTCCCAGCCTGTGACACACTTTTTCTTACTTTCTGTCTTGCCTCTTGCTCATTCTGACACGGGTGCACTTGCAGACTGTATTCCAGAGCCCTCTCTTCCCTAGACTCTTGACTGTCAGCCAGGCCCGGTCCCTTGCATCCCAGAAACTGCAGAGCATGGTTCACCTTGCCAGGGCTCCTCGAGAGGGATACTGACAAGTGCATGGAGGTGACCTAGTGAATTTCATCCAGTGGCAAGACAGCAATCAAGCCTGGTCACTCATGAGCACCCAAGGTAAGGAACCGCTAGACCAGCTCCACACCCCTGTCAGCCGGACAGCATTTGGTTCTGATCACTGCAGCTTCCGCTTTCACTTTTTATCCCCCCTTCAAGACTTCTTTGACCGGAACTAGCAGAAAGACTTTCTCATCGTCAGCAGCTCTAGCTCCTCTTGCATGCACAGATCATTCATAGATGCAAGCACATGCCAAAATGTTGTAGGGATGGGGGGGGGGAATTAAAAATGGATGTTGGGGGCAGGGAAAGCAAAGGAAATTGAGCAGGGCTGACTCTGGGGAAATTTCTGGTCCCACTGGGTACACTTTATTTCCCTCACTTCTTTAAAACTTGTTTGGAGGATTGATATGGACCCTTAAGGAATAAAATCTCTTGAGCGTGTTCTTGCTTTGCAGTTTGTACCTCTCACTTCTTCCACTCTGTTTTCTTTGACCGTGCTGTATCTCCTCTTATCTTTTCTGCCATCTTTTTACGTCTATTTTCCATCAAACATATTTGTGTGTGACAACTATTCCTGTTTTCCTTCTATCACCTTCCTCTTTTTTTTAATCTGTACCTCTTCCCGCAAGTTCTTGATTTCCCTTTCTTCCCCCTCTTTTATTTCATTCTTTTCTGTCTTGTTCCCCTTTCCCATTTCCCTGTGTTCACCCTTCCTCTAGCCTCTCTCCACATCCTCTCTCCAAAATGTCCCTCATGCATTTTGCTGCTTGCTGTGCAAAAATCAGTCTGTTCTTGCTTTCCTCCCCAACCTAAAATATTACTCTACACATGCTGTCTTTTCCATGCTTGCAAGATTGGTTTCCAAAGCTCCCCCAGCTTCCAAAGATCCTCCCTCTCTCACACACGCATCTGCAGTTTTTCAAACTTTCACATATAAGAGCATCCCCATACACACTAATGCACAGCAAACAGCATCCAACTTCCCCCAAGTGACTGCCTCTCACGCACATCTCCCTTTACACATGCTTCCTCCACATGCACATTCACACATCAGTTCAGCTTCCTCTGAAGTTTCTCTCCCCTAGTGTTCACCTCTTCCCACAGCTTCTCTCTCTTTCCCGCCCTCCCAGTTTCTTTCTTTCTTCCCACTGCTCCCCTGGCTGACTCCCACCCCCAGGTTCCTTCCTGCCTCCCCCAGATTCTTATTTTCTCTTCTCCTCCCTGATCTCCCTGTTTTACTGTGTCAGTTTCTTCCTGTTTGGGGAGGTGATCCAACTGTCTGCTGCCTCCTCAGTGTCTTTGCATCCCAGCCCAGCAGTGCCTGCTGGAAATTTGAAGGAAGTGCTGCTGTATCTGTGCTTTCTCTTTCCATTGCAGACTGTGGGAGGCGGGGGCAGAGAGGGAATGGTTTGGTCCAAAGTGTCCTTGAAGAATGGTAAAGAATCACGGAATGTGATAGTCTTCGGAAGCCAAACCTTGGACTTGATTGCAATAAGGAGACAAATACACTGCTCCCTCTTCCTGACTGTAGAGCTTCTGCTCAGGGTTATCTGAGCCTTGGGGAGGTTTTTGTCTTGTTGAGTCCCTTGGATTATCAAATCTCAACTGTGATAAATTTGTCTCTTTGCATTAAGACGATGGCCCAAGTAGGATTGCAGCTGGGACCTCACAACAATTCTGGGTTTAGGAGAGTGGCAGAGGCCACCTGTTTCTTCTGTTCTGAGGGTTTTGAACAGTCTCAGACAAGTAGTATACGGGGGTAAAATGCAGACCCAGTCACAATAGCTGATACTGTGTCCTGGTTTAAGCTTGGATAAGATCTGGACTGGATTGTGACACTTCAAAGGAAGTCTTGAGGCTTCGACATCTCTTGGGCCCTCATCCTTAAATCAGGGCCATTTTAGGGGAAGATTTACTTCCAGGGCTGGAGCATTGTCATGACTTCAGATTTCTCAGCATAAGATAAGGAAATTGCCCAGTATCCCGGCAGAACTAATAAGGCGTCATTGTGTTGTGGCATTCTTTTAGCAATCCATCCTGATCTCTCAGGTGTTCCTTTCCCTTGTAGATGGGGGGAGGCTGCAAATAGCATACTTGAAATTTGACTTCATCCCAAGAGTTTCCGGGATGCAGAGCTGACAAACTATAGCCTGCTGTCAGTGGCTGTTCCTCCCTGAATGCTGAAACAACTGCATTCCATCTTTTCTATCACCTGTTGACTTGTGGGCCTCTTGAGAAGTAGAATTCCTGCAAATCGAGAATATCATCACAGGCTCCCAGATAGACTGATTGCTTTTCTTCCCCCAGCTCTGGTGATATAAGGTCTCAAGGTCTGTTGGCTAATTTTGTGGGCATAAGAAGTTCTTTGAGTCAAGGGCAGCAGAAGTGGAAGAGTGTAGGAGGGACCGGTGTCCCCCACAGATCTACCCTCCCTCCCCCACTATTTCACTATCTTTCTGCCTCCTGATGTTTTTCACCCCCACAATATCTCATAGAGATGGGAGGGGAACTAGGTGAAGGGGCTGGAGAGGCTGCCAAGGCTCACAGGATCAGTCTGGCTGCTGGAGAGCAAGGAGTATTCCCCAGTCCAGCTGGGAACTGTCTTCCAGGCTCTAGACAGCATGGATCCCAATGGAGACCCCTAGCCTGGGAAAGAGGCAGGAACATGCGCATCAATCTCTGGGGTGGGGGACAGGACAGGGCACCAGCACCTGAGTGGGCTGGTGCAGAGGCGCACAGGGTGCCCGTCTCTAGGAAGCGTGTGTGGGAACTTGGGGCACTAGGCATGAACCATAGAGGGGCCTTGGCATGTCTCATGGAACTTTCATTATATCATCCTCCAAGGATTGTGGGACCACAGTACAATTGCCATAGGTAATCGGACCTTCAATTGCAGAGAGTTTCCCTCTCATTGCACTGAAGTCACGGGCCGGATGGGGCACCTGATAAGTAACTAGCTTTTGAAGATCTCCCACTGGGGCAACAATGTCTTAGCTGGGATTCAGTTCAGGAACTTACTTAGAGTGGTTTCATTAATGACCGGGATAGTTCTGAAGCACACTTTTTGTAGCTAGTGGAAGTTTTGAATTGGCATGGACAACTTCTATTAACTGTAGGCTTATCTTGGTCTGCTCCAATACGGGTCTATAGCTTAAACCTGCTTTGCCTTCCCTTCCACTAATTTCCTGCACTGAGAACAGTTTCTCCAGAACGGAGAATGAGGGCATCAGTCTTTGCTCCAAGATGTTTTCATCATGCTGTCTCCAGTAAGAGATGACACGGAACAAGAGAATAACAAACCCTATGTCGCATGGAAGGAATATAGTTTTCCTGGATGCACCTCTGTCAGTTTATCTCCATCCTGATTTGCAGCAAATAAATTTGAACCCTTCATTGAAGAAACTCTCCCAACCAATGTAACTCTAGTGACCAAGCTCTGTTGCCAGTTCTTAGTCAAGGGAAAGCAGTGTGGCAGTTTGGACCACTTATGAAAAGGAGAGGTTTAGGCAATTTTTCTCTGATTCTTCATTTTGCTATTTGGGTCAATTCTCACTCTTGTTAAAAAGCAAATAACTGCTTTTGAAACGTTTAGGGCAGGTCTACATTTAAAATGCTGCATCGACACAGCCCTAGTGCTTTAAGTAAGCCATCTATGCCGATGGAAGAGAGTTATCTCATTGGAGTAGTTAATTCACCTCCCTGGGGGGCGGAAGCTATGTCGACGGGAGACGTTCTCTCACTGACATAGCGATGTCTATACTGATGGTTAGGTTGGTATACTACATCAGTGGTTCTCAACCACTGTTTTGGAACATATTACTGTGTCACCACACAGTGGTAAGTGTGTCACGGACACCCAGGTGGGGGGCTGGATTCGGCCCCGGGGGGTGCGCGGGCTCGTGTATCCTCTAGGGTCACGCACACCACCACGCATGTCACGACCAGCAAAAGGTTGAGGACCACTGTGCTATATTGTGCCGGCCCCATCTGTGAGCAATCTCCAGTGCTGGAAAAATGGTAAATTTCTGGTATTTCCAGTGTGCTGTTGATAATAAAAGACTCTTAAATTTTTGCTTCAACAGACTTTCAGCAAATTTTAGGCCCAATACTGACTCCTTATGCAACCCAAACTCCTTGGGTATGCAAGGAAAGCAGAATCATCTCCTTTATGTAAAGCTTGGGCCAAATTCTCCACCATTTTGCCAGTGCAACTCTCCTGATTTCAGGAAGATTGCCGCAGTGAAATGGAAAGTAGAATTTCACCCCCAGAATGTAGTGCTCCGTGTGGTAAACATCGCTTAGAGTTTTGGTGAATTGGGAAAAAACATCAGAAACTGGCAACAAAGATCCAAAGGGGGAGCCGTGTTAGTCTAGTTCAGCAAAACAAACAAGGAGTCCTGTGGCACTTTTAAAGACTAACAAATCTATTTATTGCATGAGCTTTGCTAGGAGAACATCCCACTTCGTCGGACACTTCAAAGTGGATTTTTCTCCCACAAAAGCTCATGCAATAAATGAATGTGTTAGTCTTTAAAAGTGCCACAGGACTCCTTGCTTGTTTGTTTTGGCAGCAAAGTGTTCCCTTGAGTCAGACAGTATGAGAAAGATACAAGGGTCAGCTTTTAAGAAAGTTTTCCATTTGATTTTCTTTTTTCCCCTGGCAATCATCCCTGTGTCCTCTCTTTTCCTGGACTCAAGTTGTAATAAAATAGTTTTGATAGATGCAGGAGCCTTCACAGATGATCACTTTCCCACTTTAAACAAACTAACCCCTTTTATTAGGGCCTCCTCAAGTCTATTTTTGTCCTGGTTCAAGCTGCTGTGTGAAATCTGAACCTTTCCTCTGCTTTTGGGCATTCCTCATGGAGCCACAACCTTCACTGATGTCACCAGGGTTGCAAGGTCAAAAATGAGTGATATTGGCCCATTAGATCTCTCTTATTAAATTAAATTCAATCCATGATGAGGTAAATTTGGGAGCACTGCAGAGTCAAGAGCGTGGGACCAGCTCTTGCACCATGGAAATTATTATTTAGTATTTGTATTATTGTAGTGCCTAGGAGCCAGGATGGATTACAGTCTGATTTTTTTCTTTTCTTTTTTTAAATAAAAAAAATGGAATTTTCTATTGCTATTTATATTATATTTTTTTCCTCTTTAAAAATAAACCTGTTTAAAATGAAATCCAAATTTATTACAAAATATGCCCAGGGCTAAACCTATTATAATATCTTCAAACTTTTAAATAAAATATAAATATGCTGAATCCATGAAAAGTTTATCAAAAACTTGAATGTAAAGATTGCTTTTCCCTATTAAGAAAGACCTTTTCCTCCGGTTCTAACTTTTGAAGTCAAGCTTTACAAATGTGGCACAAGAGTAGCAAAGAAGCAGTATACAGTTCACCGCTTTCTAGCATTTTAAAGTGTACAATTAGTACAAATCCGAAAATACTAAACTGCATAGTTCGTTACAGTGTACTGTCCTGGGTAGCAAAAAGATGTACCAAATCTAATGGGAATGCTGTGGGAGAGCCATGAAGTTGACAAGAAAACAGGGCAACTGAGCCCAGCTTCCCTCCATTCTCCTGGAGAGCTGAGGGGCTGAACGCCGCTCTCAGTTGGCAGTGGGATGAGAAGCCCCAAGTGTATGGATCCAATTTCAAGGCTGCCCTGGGGAATGGGCAAGGGGCAAGTTACCAGCTGGACCCTGCTCCCTGGGGGGTGAGAAGCCCTGGATGGCTTCTCCAGTCCCTGGTGGGGAACGGGGGGGCAGCCTAGCAGGAGTCTGTGAGGAAGCTGGGCTCCCAGCAGGGAGCTGCCAGTAGAGCCGAGAGACTGATCGCTCAGCTCCCAACACTGCCCCTCTTATGTCGGTGAAAGCACTCCTGGTGAGGACACACGCCATTAACCCAAGGACAGTAGCGTGGACATCAACCATCTCAGTCATCAATGTGGTGTCCGTAAGTGGACCTAACGTAAGTTCACTGAGCTATGTAGTGTAGACAAAACCTTAAATCAAGGCTTTCCAGTTGGTGATTTAAATCAGTGATCCACCCTGCTGGGAGCCCCTCTCATGGACCAGGTCTCCATTGTGCTAGGTGCTGTACAAACATGGAATAAAAAGACAGCCCCTGCCCCCAAGACGTTGTAATCTAATCACTTGGAGCAAAATCCTGGCCTTGCCGAAGTCAGAGAGAGTTTTACCATTGTCAGTGGGGCCAGGATTTCACCTTAGGAGCTTTGCCAATGATTTCTGCAGAAGCTGGATCAGGCTCATAGAGTGCTGCCCCCCTTGCTGAACTACAGTGCCTGTTCTTACACTTAGTCTTTTTCTTCCTTTCTTTCTTTATTTTAAGTGTTCAGTACAGATGATGGATTTTTACAAACATGCACGTAAAACAACTTCCATCTCTCCCACCCCAGCATTTTCTCATAAATGCTGCCTTCACCCTCCTGTCTGGGTCAGTAGTTTTAATGGAGGCGAATATTTTCTGGAGGGTAACCTTTCTGCTTGTGATTTGTTCAAGGGCTCAGGAGTTATAATGGTTGCTGTAAGATTTATATGATTGCTATCTGTGGCACAGATCCAACAAGGTAATAAAAAGTGTCTCTGCTTTAGCTTCCTCCGTCACTTTTCTCTCCCCAGTACCCACCTCACTTTTGCCCCTTGCAGATAAAAAGGGAAAACAATCTCACTCGATTTAAATTGCAGTTTTGGCAGAATGGGATTATACCATTTTACATACAACATCTCCCAAATATAGTCAGTGAATTACTTCTTTCTGGAGTTCCAAAGGAGTGGCTGTGTTAGTCTAGTCCAGCAAAGCAAACAAGGAATCTGGTGGCAGTTTTAAAGACTGACAAATTTATTTATCGCATGAGCTTTCGTGGGAGAAAATCCACCTTTGTCAAATGCTTGAGGATGGGATTTTCTCCCACGGAAGCTCATGCGATAAATAAATACATTTATTAGTCTTTTAAGGTGCCACCAGATTCCTTGTTTGTTCTTTGTGGAGGATTGTCACAATGGCTTCAGTTAAAGTTAAAAGAGGGTTTCAGATTTTACTTTAAATCTAGACATCTTTTCCCCTCCATATTACCATATTCTCTTGCCATTTGGATTTCAGAAGGGACAAAATTTAGGGAGAGCCATAGCCTGTCATCAGTCCAGATGCGAAACTATATACTGAAATCAGTGGGGAATTTTGCATTTTAAATCTCACTGCAATGCTCTTACATTTTTATACAAAAAAACCTAGTAAGTTTTGCACAGCTCGTGGAAGTAAAGAATAGCACCATTAACTGCTGGCAATAATGTCCTATGTAAGTGTAGCAGTGAGACAGTTCTTGTAAAAGCCCCTGTAAACCTCATCTGCTCTCACTGCTAGATGTGACATTACTTTCCAGGGCTATCAGCTGCTATGAGTGTGTGAAGCAAATCAACAGGAAAGAGGAATGTGTCAAACATCACAGGAAGTCTATATGAAATGTCAAACTAAGTGTTTTAAGGGTAAATATAGATATTGCTATATGAATATTACTATAGGCTTAGTATTTGTTTCTTGAGTAAATGAATCTCTGTGTAAAGTAAATTGATAGAGCGATGACAGATGCTTGGATTATGGTCTCTAAAGTCTGTTTAGACATGGTCAAATATACTTTCTCTTTGCACAAATATGCTGTTCTGTGAGCCCTCTTAAATAGTAACATTTTAAAGTAAATTGGGTGCAGTTGTGAAAAAATTAATAAGCATAAAAGTATCTTATTGGAGTTTAGAAACAGATTTTGGATTTGGTCCAAAGCTCATTGAAGTCAGCAGGGACTGGGTCAGGTCCTTCGTTGGGGACTAAGTTTCCCTTATTAACGTGGATATTTGCTGTATGAATGCAGAAATAGGCTATATGGTGGTGGTATGTACATGAATGCCTTTAGCAGTTAACAGATTGTTTCCCTTTTGTTTTGTGTGTGTGCACATGTGTTTATAAACTAATTCTGAAAAATATGTGTGAAACGTAAAATATTTCTACATGATCACTGTAAAAATATCAATGTGCACAGCTAGATTGGTTAATGGCTCTGGGTTTGTTTAATGGGTTTCTGGATGTTGTTTCTACATTTAAACAGAAGAGCTAGTCTCATAAAGGTTAGAAACAGCAATGAAAAAACTCAAAATATTTCCCTCTATGAATTCTGAATCTTGAGCATAATAAACTGGGAAAACACCTGAAGTCGCTCAACTGTGTTTTTCTACGGAACTGTCCCAAATTCTCTTCACTTCTGAATGGCAACTGATGATTACATTTTCTTTCTGTGATCATCATCCGCAGAAAGATTATCCCAGTTATGAAATCATTTATGAGGTTTTGGCTTTCAAATCTGTCTGTAAGATCATCAGTGATATTTATTTACCTTTCACTGACCTGATGCTATGTCATACACTCCCCTGCATTTAATTTCCTCCCACTCTGTAACTTTCCTATCTTCAAAGCGTCTGACGAAGTGGGATTTTCTCCCACGAAAGCTCATGCGATTAATAAATCTGTTAGTCTTTAAAAGTGCCACAAGACTCTGTTGTCTTTCTACAATAGACTAACACGGCTACCCCTTTGGAACTGGTGTAAGAAGTGTGAGATCCGTGTGTGGTGGCGTTTATTTTAAATAGGATTATTTCCTATTTGCAGCCCTCTGCAGGTCCTTCCAAAACTATTCCACTGCACCAAAAAACCCCTCTTTCATTCCAGGCCATGATCCCCCCTCACTGCACTCTCTATTTATTGGCTTCTCCTGAACCAAGAATTGCAGTTCTGTCAGTCTGTAATGGCTTTGTAAGATGGACAAAGATCCACTTTGTTGAGATTTCATTTCACTGGTGATATGAGATAGTTGTGCCTCTTTTTGCAGACATTGCTATGAAAGCTGGTGCTGGAGTGTGAAACACAACGTGTTTAAACTTTTGTTTCAAGTCAGAAAGAGTCTTCTTCTTCTTCTTCTGCTTCTTCTTCTGCTTTGATTGTTATGCGAAAAAAAGGAGCCATACATTTCCTGTAGGGCTGGAAACACTGAATCAGTTTCTTTTAACCTGAAACTCTAGAGTCAGAAAGGAGGATGGGACTTCTGAGGCATCTCCACATGGAGAGTTATTGTACATGCTGGTGTTTGTATGGCTCCCGTCTGTCCACTGGGGCTAGCAACAGCGAGTCATATCACTTGTGGAGCCTTCTGGTTAAGTGCTGGTGACAGTTCTTGACATGCATGTCATTGAATCTGGGGGTTTGCACAGATGTGAGTGTATATTGGCCCATGGCATACATTATTGTTGAGGGTACAGCTATGGAACGATCGAACACTCCACTCCAGAGAGTCAGAAATCAGAAAATGATAAAATAGTGGCTGATGATCTGGGCAGAAACTATGGGAATTTTAACCATCACTGTGAGAGCTATCAGGTTGTCAGAAAGCCCTGCCAACAGATTCTGATCCTCTTTCTATAATCTGGAAGTCACAATTACTCAAAGTTGCATCATGCTGTTGCAACGCTAAGTCATAACCTGATGGTGTGTTG
The DNA here is from genome assembly GCA_007922175.1 of Pelusios castaneus. NCBI lineage: Eukaryota > Metazoa > Chordata > Testudines > Pelomedusidae > Pelusios > Pelusios castaneus. Next base: position 8,967,440 of record ML685786.1, read on the forward strand.
GCCTGAAGCCACTTTTCTAACATTGTCCATGGCAAAATGGCATTTGTGCCTGTTAAATGATAGGTGTCACCAGTCCTATGTGGGATCTTTGGGCCTAAAAAGTGGCTATTCGAGGCAAGCAAGAGGTGGCAGGATTCTGTTTTGGATAAAAGTAACAAATTATAAACACTCTTCATTTCTTTTTCTTTTTCTGATCTTTAGGAACTTTGTTTTTAAAGAGCCCATGATTGACTTTTGGGAAGGAAAAAAACTGAATTTTTGACTGCTCATAGAATCATAGAAATCCAGGGCTGGAAGTCTTCACGTCAGCGCCCTGTGCTGAGGCAGGACCAAGTAATTCTAGGCCATCCCTGACAGGTGTTCATCCAAGTCATGCTTAAAATCCTGCCATGGTGAGGATTCCACAACCTCCCTTGGAGGCCTCGTCCAGAATATAATTACCCTAACATCTAACTTCAATCTCCTTTGCTGCGGATTAAGCCCCTTACTTCTTGTCTGACCTCAGTGAACGCAGAGAACAATTGATTACCGTCCTCTTTCTAACAGTCCTTAACATATTGGAAGACTGTTATCAGGTTCCCATTCAGTGGTCTTTTCTCAGGACTAAACATGCCCAGGTTTTTTAACCTTTCTCATAGATCAAGTTTTCTAAACCATTTGTCATTTTTATGGCTCTTCTCTGGACTCTCTCCAGTTTATCCACATCTTTCCTAAAGTGTGGCACCCAGAATTGGACACAGTCCTCCAACTGAGGGCCCCTGGGTGCTTGGCACTGGCATGTCAGCTGAGTACCAGTGACAAGTAGATCAGGGCTATTACCTCCCGTGTCTCACATCCTACACTTTTACTGATACACCCCAGAATATTTGCCTTTTTTACAGCTGCATCACATTGTTAACTCTTGTTCAATTTGTGAATCCGTCTAACTCCAGATCCTTTTCAGCAGTACTATACCTAGCCAAAAAAACAACAGTCCTGTGGCACTTTTAAAGACTAACAGATTTATTTATCGCATGAGCTTTCGTGGGAGAAAATCCCACTTCGTCAGAAAGCGAGTTAGGCTTATGTGTCCCATTTATTTTTAATGAGAATCCCATTGGGAGTTAGGCGCCTAAAATTTTGAAAATGGGACTTAGACTTCTAAGTTGCTCAGGTGCTTTTGAAAATTTACCCTTTGTTCCATTTCTTTCTCTTCTTTTTCAATCTCTGAAAAGACAAAAAAAAATTAACAAAGGAAAGTTGTGACAAATGAGTTAAAAGAAAAATCCCAAGGCAATTCATAGTTAATGGTGCCGTTGTATTCTTAACTCACCACCTTATATCAGGGTATTGTAGGGATGTCAAACAATGATTAAGTCGCATAATGTATTTGCAATAGTGCCTAGACATTACAGAGCAAGTTCAGAATGGAGTGTCAGGCGTAACTGTGAGTTTTCTCATTTCATTGGCTTGTGTCACATTCCTAACACTCCTTTAAATGTTGTTTTGTATATGTTTTGTATTGGGGTTTTCTCTTATGTTTCCCCATGGCTAGTAATATTTTGTATTGCAGTTTTCCTCTTTCCTGTGCCATGTTATCCATTACTGTCACCAGCCCCGTCAGGATGTCCTTGGAGAGGAACCTTAATGGAGCTGTCCTGGTTAAAGAAATTCAATGTGATTGAGCTGCAGCAAAGAATCAAAATCCAAATATCTAAAGGGATGAATAATAACTAGGTATTAAAGCATATTGGTTATTTATTACTGGCAGCAGGCAGGAAAACATTAGCATGTAAAAAGCTTCATATTAATCACTGCAGGTGAATGGAAACCTGAAAAGTCACCTCGGTCTTTGCTAACTCCATTTTCATTATTCCTGGTGTGTTATCACTCTTCCAGACTCTTCCCCAACATCCTCAGCTGGTAAGAAACAATTCTAAACAGGCAGGTTACAGAAAGAGATAGGGTTAATTCCAGTTGATTGGGGTGCCCAGGATGCCAAAATAGGGCATGTGGTTTCTTTATTTTTCACTTGCTCAGATTCAGCTTTAGCTACTGTCTGCAAAGAGGAGAATAGAGCCCAGAAAATAAGTTGTTATCCACTGTTGTTCATTAGGATATACAGAGGGGTCGCCATCTCAGCTGGGGAAAAAATAGGTGATGAAAAATGAAGGGCAATGCAATGGTTAGAGCGGGGCAACTGGGCGTCAGAATTCCTGGATTGTATTCCTGGCTCTGCCACCAATTTACTGTGTTCCTCTGTCTACCCATGTGTAAAGTGAGCATAATGACACCTATGTGCCCATGGAGGGGTTGGGAGAGTTAAGTGATGTTTGTAAAACACTCTGTGATCCTCCACTTAAAACACAAACTGAGCTCACTTTGATCTTCTTGGCTTTGCCAGCAGTCAGATCTCTGCACCTGACAATGTCCTGGACCAGCATTACAAAACGTTTACTTTTCTGTACAAACAGCAGAGATGTGTCTAGGTCAGGCTGAGGACCACATGATCCTGTTTCACCTGGGAAATCTTCAGTGGCCCTAAACCATCCCTGTAGTAGTTCCACACTGGGTGGAATGCTGTTCATTTTTAGTCACCGTTTTCCATTACCGACCAGAAGAATTGCTTTGGGGCAGGGCCAAATTCCCAATTAGGCATGTGGCTAAGGGGCCCTGGCATTCTAGAGGCTCCTAAATAGTGGCATATTACCACACGGGTCAGTGGGGCCCAGGCTCAGGAGCTCTGGTCAGTTTGGGGAGTGCTGGAATTAGGGCCCCCTTCCACTCCTCCTCCACTCTTCCAGCTTCCTCTTGCCCCTGAGCTCCCAGCCCCTGGCCAGGCTGGAAGCCAGAGCTCAGGAGTGAACACATTCTTCCACCATCCGCCCAGAGCTGGCCAAGCTGATTGCCCCGCCCTGCGCAGAGCTGGCCCAGCCAGCTCCTTTCTCCCCCATGTGTGCCCTTTGAAGGTGGAAAACACAAAATCAGCTGTAGATGAGGGGGGAGGTGCTGAAGATGCTGTGTCTGGAGATGCGTAAGGAGTAAATCTGGCCCAGCCTCTGGGTATGTCACACTGGTAGGCAATTTGTCTGTATGATGCTGCAGGCTCATTCCTGCATCTTTCAGGATGTCTCAGCAGTGAAGCCAGAAGAATTAAACAGTCACACCCACCCAGTTAGTAACCGTGGCTAGTGCTGTTAGAAAACATGAGAGAGACCAGATGGTGAGGTGATATCTTTTTTGAACCAGCTTCTGCTGATGTGAGATCTGACCTCGCTCACCTCGTCCCTCTCACATCCTGAGACCGACTCGGCTACGCCACCAAATTAGTAAATTTTGGCCACCAAATTAGCAAATTTTGTTGCTTGCTGAACTAGCAATAGTCCTGCCCACTCTCAGGATTGCTCCAAATGCTGCCCCAAGTGTCCAGGAATCATCTCACTTGCACAAGCACAGGGCAGGCCCTGTAAATGCCTCCACCCACACCAGTTCTTTACCCACCATTTCATTGCTCGTGTAGGTGGGAAGTCCAGGGTCTCTGGTTGCACTGGTTCAGCCCTCTCTCCCAGTGTTTTCCCACAGTGTTTGCCCACTTTTCAACGGTGACTCTGGACAAGAGTAAGGTGCCCGTTCCTGGGAATGTCCACACTGCAGTAAAACAGAGGCAGCTGGCCCGTGTCTGCTGATTCAGGCTCGCAGAGCTCAGGCGACTGCTGTGTAGATATTCAGGCTCAAGCTAGAGTAGGAGCTCTGGGACCCTCCCTGCTCACATAATCCACTTTCCCTCTGGAGTGAAGGGGGATAAAGACATTGTAAATCCAGCCCATAGGGGCCGGGATGTGAGCTATATATTTTGTTGGACTCTGGTAATCCCCCCAAAGGGGGCAGGCTCAATTGGTGACTTGGCTAGAGGGCGATCGGTGCTGTCCTGGAGCAATTATTGGCAGGGGACACTAGAGACGGGGAAATTGTGACCCAAGTACATAAGCACTAGACTGCACTACTAATAAGCGTAGCCTAACATGGCACCCGGGTACCTTCAGCAGTAAATGTCTTACTAAGAATGTAATTACGTGTGCCCTGAATGCAAACCGAGTGTAATAGAACACTCTGCAGCTGAAATTCACTAAGCAAGAACTGCTGATCCCTCTAGTGTGCACCCTCTCTTGCTGAGCTGTGCTCCTGTGTCATACAGGCAGACAACGTGATCTCAGTGGAGTTTCATGCATGACTTCATAAGATGGGCAATCAGATTTGCAGACTGCAAGGGAACGTTATGATCATCCGGTCTGACCTCTGACACAACCCACTTCCTAGAATTGCATCCAGTAATTCCTGCATCAAGCCCATATCTTGTGGCTGAGCTAGAGCACGTTTTCTAGCGAGACAAGCAGTCCTGTTTTCTTTAATTTGCTATTTTAAGGAGGGTCTTCCTAATTCTCCCATTCCCCTACCAACAATCCTTTTGTTTCTGTGGAGTTTCTCACACTTCTGTCAGCCACAGGGGGTGGGGTGGTAAAAGGTGCTGCCCTTATCCCTGAAGGATTTTATAGTGCTCCCAGCATCTGCTGATCTGATCAATTTAAGATCAAGTTGTAGTCTTGAATTCAAATCCAGCCTGCCATTCCTATCCTCTGCTACTCTTCTTCTCTTGTTCTTCTGCACTTTGTATGTTGCTGCTTCATGCTGGAGTGATTACCATCACAGAGAACAGTGAATCCTTTCCAGTAAATAAAAACGTGGTACAACAGCTTTAGAAAAGGTGAAGCTCTGGCAGAGAAAAGCAGGGGTTAAATTGGCAGCTGCATAACAGTTGTGTTTTATGCTTGCCTGTCTCCTCAGTCGCATTTTCCACAGTGACTTCGTTAGCAGTAAGCTGCTAATTAAATTTCATATTTATGATGAGAAAATAAAATCATTGGACCTTTTTTAAATAGGTTTTTTTTTTTGCATTTTGACTCAGGCAGCTGAGTCAGCAGTAGAGAGTCGGCAAAGATTAAACTTACCAGCTTTCACAAGGAAGATAAACAGAACAAATAATGATGGAAAGAGAGTCTAATATAAAATCCCATGTCGTTCTTACACCATACTAATTTTTGAATACAAGAAAAACAATTCTGTATTTTGTTCTTCTCAGAAAGCATTGTGGCTGTGGAGGTGGAAAAGAACCTCTTTGATTTTTGGATTGCTCAGTGTGTCTAAATATTAATCTAAACTCTCAAAAGGTTGGTTGTGATGGTTCTTTGAGAGTGGTTACCAGCGTCTACTCACCAGTAGAAAGTCTATTTCTTGGGCTCTCAAGGGTTTAAAACGATCACATCTAAGCTTTGCCGTAGTGTGCCAAGTCTCTTCGTCTTGGAATTCGTAGCTTTTCTGTAGTAGTGGAGAGTTCATCTGATGTCGGCAAACCAGAACTAGGAACTACTGCTCCCAGCAAGCTCTGTATGAAGTGAGTGCTCGAGAGCCGCATCCCGTTCATCAGAAGTAGGCTTTAAGGGCCAAATTTTCAAGTGCTCAACATCTGTAACTGAGCCAAGATTTTCAGAAGAGCTCAGTCAATTTAGGCACCTAAATAAAAGCCAGATTTTCCAAAGCGCTCCAGACCCAGCAGCTTCTTCCCATTGTGACATATAGAACCAGATTTCCTCACCCTCTGAGCTAAGGCATTCAAAAAATTCAGCTAGGATGTCTCCCGGGGGCATGTAGGGTTGTGAGGCACCTGTCCACCACCTGCCCTTTGCATGAGGAAAGCTCATCTGTGCCTACCAGGAGTAAGCTCTCCCATGCCACTGGAAAGAGAAGCATTCTCTGCCAGGCCTAGGCAGGCCCTGCAGTTCCTCCCTATGTTAGTGATCAGCATGCTCTGACCTCCGAGCCCTTTGTGCAGCCCCCTGGAGTGTCTAGCCCCTATTCCACTGGACACTCAGTAGTCACAGATTAGCTGCTCCCAAAGAAGTATTACACACCAGTTTTCCTTGAGAGTGCTGCTCTGTTTAACAAAAAGCACTTCAATATCGTGGAAGTGAAAATAGGTCAAGCTTATTTAACAAAGATTAGAGATTTGAGAAGTAGGAACTTGGAGTATTGGAAACAAAAGTTACGTGGAAATAAAATCATAATACACATTCTAAAGTCTAGACTTAATTACCCACATATTCTCCTGTCTGATGAAATTTGATCCCCCTCCTAAAATCTTTGCAGTTTTTTCCAGCCAAGTTGGCTGTAACCCTCCTTTCGTAAGACAGAACACACTGGCATTTTGTCTCCTCAGTGAAGGCTTCTGGGTGTGCCTCAGTATCCCCAGTTATACCTCTCCAAATCCATCATTTTTACCCTGAAACAGGAAAGCCCTTTGCTGTTTTTTGCTTTCTCCTGCAGATCTCTCATTAGCATTAGGTGCAGTAATGCAAATAGGCTTACATTGTAAGTCACACACTGATCAGCCAGCATGACAAATGTCTGCTATCCCCTGCCTGAAGCAAGCCTGTCTGTCATCTTCTGGGGACCTGTCTTAAAACTCACATACCTTAAGAATATTATTTTCAATATAATATAATATAATTGCTTAAATATCACCCATATATAGACCTTACAACAATCAGGATGACCGGTGTGTTACTAGCCATTGACAGAGATCTCACATCCCACCCTTTGGTGGACTATTATGTAAGCCATCAGACCCAAGCTATCCCTGTAAACTCATATGCACCATTTCTGCCCTCTGCCAGCTGACACCAAGAGATTCCTGGGCTGCTGCTATTTAGATGGCAGCTGAGCTCTAAGCAAAATATAGTCTTGATGGTGAGGTCTGCGCTTGTTGGCAGGAAAAAATAATTCTAAACTAAGGGTTCTTGAGTGGAGCTGAGACCTGAAAGAATTCAAGCCTCAAGTACGGGACTCAGGGCAGAGTTCTCAGCAATGTCACTCTCCTCACAGAAATATTTTCATAAGAAATAAGCAAATAAAAAAGCCCCGCCATCAAGAACCCCTACAGCAGAGGGTCCTTCTTCAGCCACAATGTCTGCAGGAAGGGAAGAGCTGTTTTGAGATATACCCCTCTCTCCCACCACATCCAGTGCCGTGCTCTCTACTGCTATGAACCACGTCCTTTTTGATTTTCCTCTACAGAGGAGCTGTGTTTGAAAGTCACCCACAGCCTCTATTCAGAAGAAAAGGGGAAGTGAGGCAGCCCCCAACACTTCTCCCCCTGCTATATATAGACACGGCATTTGTGAAAGAGGATGGTGGGTGTTCGCTTCCGGAGCTATATCACGCAGTCCCACTGCTGCAGCGAGCGAAGAGGCAGGATGCAGGGCAAGAGGAAGGAGAGGGGATCAAAGAAGATAAAGAGGGGAAGCCAGTTGAACTAGATGAAACTTATTTGAAAAGTTCAGTCATTTTTCTATAAAAGGCACAGCTTTCTAACCAGAACAGGACAGAGCCCCGCAGGAGGGGCTTCTCACCCATACAGGGACATTGTCCTGCCTCAGCCATATCCGACTTTATCAGTTGGGTAATTTTCCTTGCCAAGTGACATCCAGATTTCTACACGTGCTTTGTGCTCTGCTGGCCAGGAAGCGCACACAGCACTATGGATGCATCTACACTTAGAAATTAAGTCGATTTAAGATTGCTTAAATTGACTTAATTTAATCCACATCTACACTACGCTTTGCTTAAGTCGACTTAAGGAAAATAAAGTCGACTTAATGAAATTTAGGTCGACTTTATTAAACCTCCTTTTAATGCGACTTTAGGCTTAAGTCGACTTCCTAAAGTCAACTTAAGCAGTGTAGACCTGGAGTAGCCCTAAGTCGACTTAAAGTTGACTTAGGGCTCTCCAGGACTCCCCCACTGCCCTCCCTGCTGGGGGGGGGGGCACAGAGGGAGCCTGGCATGCCCCTCCAAAGGACAAGGCAGAGCCCTGCCCACCCTGCCCCTATACCCTGCCAGGGTCCCTGTCCCCCTTTGCCCCATTGTACCCAGGTACAATGGGGCATAGGCTGAGCCCCCTGGCACTTGGCAAGGGGTGCCCCCCTGCCACCGTGGACCTGCCCAAGGTCTCCCTTGCCCCTACAAGTTGACCTAGGCGTCCAGTGTGGACCCTCTAGGTCGACTTTGTATGTTCCCCCCTAAGTCGACTTTAAATTTAAGTATGGACATGCTAAGTCGACTTAAATTTACAAGTGTAGACATAGCCTGTGCTTCCAGCTTTAAGCCTGGACAAAGGGACCTTTCATAACCTTGGTGTTACCCCTCAAGGGCCATTTCCAAGGATCCCACTGAGAATGGAACTCGTCGCCAGTAGAGTAAATATGTCCCCTTCCCGCTCCAAGCTTTCACACTCTCTGCTAAGTCATAGCCCAGCTTCATGCCCCATTATGCCCCATGACTCTGGCATGGAAAGACATCTGAGGCCTGTGTTATGTATGGCACATACTTCATTCTTCAGGCACGTCTAAGAAAGGTGTGAGCAGCTGAGCTAGTAAATGAGTGCGTAGACATGACAACTATAGGCATTTTCAAGGCATAATTACAGGTATGGAATCATTACATCTGCGTATCATGCTCTTGAGCTGTTCGAAATAGCTGTCCTATTCCAATGAGAAGCCAGAATCATCATATCGTGATATTTTATTTTAGGAATGAGGTTTTGTGTCATGTATTGTCTGATGTGTTGGGAGCACTAGGTTGGCCAAGACCCATGGCTATGTCTACACTTGTAAATTTAAGTTGACTTAGCATGTCTACACCTAAATTTTAAGTCGACTTAGGGGGGACCTTACAAAGTTGACCTAGAGCGTCCACACTGGATGCCTAGGTTGTCTTCTAGGGGTTAGGGGGACCTTGGGCAGGTCCATGGTGGCGGGGGGGGGCACCCCTTGCCCAGTGCCAGGGGGCTCAGTCTTTGCCCCATTGTACCTGGGTACAATGGGGCAAAGGGGGACAGGGACCCTGGCAGGGCATAGGGG
>ML685786.1:8977764-9026294 GCA_007922175.1 Pelusios castaneus
GGGGGGGGGCATGCCAGGCTCTCCCTGTGCCACCCCTCTGGCAGGGAGGGCAGTGGGGGAGCCCTGGAGCCCTAAGTCGACTTTAAGTTGACTTAGGGCTACTCCAGGTCTACACTGCTTAAGTCAACTTTAGAAAGTCGACTTAAGCCTGAAGTCAAATTAAAAGGAGGTTTAATAAAGTCGACTTAATTTTCATTAAGTCGACTTTATTTTCCTTAAGTCGACTTAAGCAGCTTGCTTAAGTCGACTTAAGGAAAGTGTAGTGTAGATGCAGAGTAAATTAAGTCGACTAAAGCAAGTTTAAGTCGACTTAATTTACAAGTGGAGATGCACCCATCTGTCTGTCAGCATCTTACTTGGTCACATCTCAGATTTCCTGTATTTATCTAGCCACATCAGAGCGCTCTCATTTAAGAGCAGGAGTGTGACGATCCATTCCTCACGGCATGGAAATACTGGATCTCATACAGCCTTCTGAGAAAAGTATTATTTGTGAATTTACGTGCGCCAAGGTGAAAACAATGGGGTTACATGGATGTAATTGAGATGAAAATTGGGGGCTTTCTGCTCATTGTAATGTGATGTCACATGAATTTGTTCTCTTCGTGAATTTGGACACTTCCTGGTAAACTTCCATGTCATCAGTCGGTTGTTTTTCAACAAGAATCTCATTGACCTTACTGGATGATTGAAACATGGCAAGTTTGAATTTTGTGGACTCCACTTTTAATCCATGTACTGTTTGGATTTACAGTAAGCCAACTCTTAAGTAAATAGCACCTATGATAGTATAATATGGGACAGTTACATTTCTTTTTCTCTTAATACTTATGTACTCTTTGGACTCATAAGGGGAGGTGCTAAGAGAACTGATGAGAACCAGCTATAATGCATTCAAGGGCAGTGGGAGCTTTTACTAACGTAGCAGTGAACCTCTGTCCCAACCTAGGTTCCCACACAGCTCTGTCAATTCAATTTAAGAATGAGCTACGAGTCTATATCAGACCTATGTGCTGATTTTATAATGTGGACAGACACAGGCACATGTATATACTTTAAGATCTAAGCTAAAGATCATCAGACTCATTTGCACTAATGGGCAAAGTGAATTTTGAACCCAGATCTCTTGAGTTGGAAGGCTGGTGAATTGATCTTCCTGTACCTACCCTCTTGTCCCCAACTCTTCCTCTTTTCAGCCTACTTGAATTCCAGATCCGAGTTATAAAAATAGACTGTTCATCACCAGTAAAAACAAGTGTGAAGCCTAGCAACAGACTCCATAATCTCGCCATCATTGCCACGGCCAAGCATCTCATGATCCATGCACTACCCGAAGAGAAGAGCTTCCTTTTATACTTCTGCATTTCACACACACGCTAGCAAAAAGACAGTGTCTGTACCAGCAGCTAAATGCTGCATTCAGACAAAAAAATCCAGTCCTTTAAACATGTTTGTAGTACAATAGCACCACCATTGTTGTCCTCATCAGCATGCACAGTAGCATGGAGGATGTGTAAATTAAAGCACTTATTAAGTGTCAAGCTTTCATCTCTCTGCTTGCTGCATCTCAAATCCTTTTCAATGCAAGCACTAAATTCCTGTGGTAAATTATTAAAATTATTGTGCCATTAGCTTGATTTGCATGCTCTGAACTAACATTGGTCTTTAGCACGCCAAGATCTGTCTCTGGACCTCCCTGTCTGCCACTCCCTGTACCTCTCCAGTTGCTTCTTGCTTCTCATTCCTCTCCCCATTTTGTTTACTACAACCCTTCTTACTTTTATCCCCATCTCTCTTGTGTCTCCTTTTTCTTCTCTCACCTTTTCTTCTTCCTCTTTCTCCCTTCTATCTTTTTTTAGCCCTGTTTCTCTTTCCTGCCTTTCTCCTTTTCTGCCTCTTTCACCATCTCTCTTTCCTCCTGTTTTCCTTCTTTCTGTTACACACTGTACTGTCACTAGAGGCTTAATTTTAAATGATAGTGGCATTCATGGTACATTGCAATCCTGCATTTCGACATCAGGTTGCCACCTAATCTGGATGTATAAAACAGCTACACCTAAGATGCCTGGTTAAGGGCCTGCATCTGAAAGTTCAGCTGTATGTCTTGAGACACTTATCAAGTTGCTTGATCTGCTCACCATTTTAGGCACTCCATTTTCTTTCAGAATGTATTGGCAAACCCTATGGTTAGCATTTTCCAAAGAGCCTAAATTAAATCCCATTTTCAAAAGTGATTTAGACACTTCGGTGCCTCTGGCTACGCCTGCAACTTAATGTTGGCATAACTGATGTCACTCGGGGTGTGACTAAGCCACTCCCTAAGAGACATAATTTCACACCAACGTAAGCACCATTGTGGACAGCGCTTTTCAGTGGGAAAGCTTGTGGAAGTGGTTTTATTATGCCAATGGGAGAGCTCTCTCCCATTAGCACAGAGCATCTTCATCAGATGCACTGCAGAGCTGGATGTGTGTCTTCCTGACTTAAGGGTGCTCTACACTGAAAATGTACATCAGCATAGCTGTGTCTCAGCGGTGTAAAAAATCCCCAACCTAATGCCTGGTGTAGACACTGCTAGTTCTGTGAGTCTAGCTATTGCCTCCCTGGGAGGCGGATTAACTACAGCGGTGGGAGAACATCTCCCAATGTGCCCATCATTGTAGTGTCTATACAAACTGAAGCTGCAGCTGTGTCATGTAGTTTAAGTGCAGAGATAGCTTCAGTCATCTCAAAATGGGACATAGTCTCCTAAATCACTCACAGATATTTTTCACAATCATTTCCCACATCACTAGAGCTCAGATGCTACGGGGGTAGGTGAGAGAGAAACACCCGCAGAGACGAGAGAGAACACACACAGAAAGGATGGCAGAAACCCTACGCATGACTACCACACTGTTTGCGAAGGAGGGTTTTTTCCATTTTCTGTGTTTTTATTATTGGTGATAGGTGATGTGCAAGCCAATCTGATTGGATGATGCCTGTCAGGGCTATCACAGTCTATTGTGGGTTTTGCTATTCAGGCAGAATTAGTCATTTTCCTTCCTGTATGAGAACTAGATAAAAACTCTGACAGTCTAACTCTAACAGACTTGAGGAATGCACAGTAGGTCTGCCCTGTATCCCAGGTATCCTACCAGATGGACAGCACTGCAGAAAACATGGATCTTAATCTCATACCAGGCTGAAGTCACTACAGGAACATACGAAATGTTATCGCACTGACTAGGAGAATACATGAGCTCCGCAGCAACATCTCATAGGACAAACCAGCATTCTCAGTAAAGGAGCAATTTGTCCTTCCACAAAATGGATTAAAGAGAGGGAAGGAACTCCCCCGGCAACCTCAAATAACAGAGGAAAAACTTAATGGCGTAAGCAAGAGTGTGGATTATTCAGCAATTAAGCAAGATTATTCTGGCATATGGAACAATTCTGTCTTCAATGCATGTCATCTTTCCTAGACTGTGAAGTGCCATACCACTACTAAGTACTACGCAGTAACAATATTCATTGATCCTTTCTTTTTCCATGCATGATCCTTTCACTTTTGATGGACTGGAGTTTTAAGCGATTCTGTTATCAGTTGGGAAAGTAACGAAAGGAGATTGGAGAGAGTTCTTCTGAGATTCATTCCAGTGGTTCGCTGCTGTTTAGAACAGGAATTCTGACTAGGTACTCATCTCCTGGGGCTTATTCCACTATTTTAATCTTTCGTAAGGACAGAGCTATGAATACAGGGATGTTTTGGTAGATTTCCCCTTTTTATTTTTCTGGGTCAGCGTCTTTTGAGGAAGTGGTAATACATATGAAGGGTGAAAGGGAATGCTCTTTCTCTCCTTTTGCCAGAAGTTTGAGTTGGGTGTGCATTCAGAACCACAAATCAGGTGTTTGGTTTGGATTGTCTCTGCCTTTCTTCTCTGGTGTGTACTGATAACAATAGTGAAAGAGGGTTGGTTCCGTTGCTGATCAAGAGGGACAATGAATAACAGACAAGTCTCTTGTGTCCTGGGGCAGAGATCAAGTTGTTGATGCCCCTGGCTGTGTCTGGGGTCGCGCACTGGGTAACTCGGGGGGGGGGGGTGGAAGGCCACAGTGTCGATGAATCCCCTTCGCTCCAGACTCGGACACAGCTGGGACATAACAATCCCAACACCAACCCCATATAAGGCTGTTCCCCGGTTGCAGGAACTGATAATCTGTTCCCCAGAACAGAATAATAGTACCAGACTAAGCCGGTCTTAGCTTGCAACAATACCATAGCCTTGAAAGCTTGCTTCTAACCCAGAGAAAGAGGAGGAGAGTGGGATCTTTTCACACACAACAAAGTGATGTATGGGTGTGCTTCTGGACTGTGCTCAATGAGAACTGGGATAGGCTGGACTTCTCTCTTGGGTCTCACTAAGGCCATTCAAGTCTCTTCCACTTTTCCCTTTTGGGAACGTTAATCCAGACTCTCTGGATTTTCCTCTGTGGGGATCTCCCGCTTAGGGGATGTTCAGCCTCTGAGTCCCTTATAAAGGTCTGATTTATGTGTGGCAGTCTGGTGCAGATGGACCCCCAGGTCAAGGTTGACCTTCAGTCCCTTTCCCACAGAGATCAGGTTGTCCTGGGTCTACTAAGTCTTTGTAGGAGCCGAAGCCTGTCAGCTGTTTCCATCTCAGCTGCTCTGTAACAAGAGTCAGCTACTTCTGAGGCACAGCAGCTTTCCTTCTGGTTGTCACTCCTTCCTGTGACAAGCTTTCTTTTTCAAGTTTACCTCCTTCAGCTGGTGCTTGCTTCGCAGGCGTGCCAGTTTGTTCCCAGCTGAGCCCAGAGGATCTTGGTGGCCTTCTCCTGTTTGGAAATGTGGCCTGCCTTATGACAAGGAGCCAGCTCTACCTTACTGATCCCATTCAGATCTCGTGATGGTCTCTTTTACACTGTAAGTTCTTTGGAAAAAGCAGCCTGACGCTGTGGGGAAGAAAAGCAGATAGAAGATATTTCTGCCAGTGGGAAAAGCACAGAGGGTGCATCTACATTTGTAAATTAAGTCGACTTAAGCAGGCTTAAGTCGACTTAATTTACTCTGTGTCTACACTTGAGTTTCCTTAATTCGACTTAAGCAGTTCCTTAAGTCGAATTAAGGAAAAGTTAGTTCGAATTAGTAAAACCTCGTTTTACTTCGAACTAACCCTTCATTCGAACTAGTTAGTTCGAATTAAGTCAATGTGGCCATGTTAGTTCGAACTAACTGCTTAATTCGAACTAACCGGCACATTGAGCTTAACGCAACTGACATTCGAACTAAGCAAGTGCCATGGCTGTTTCAAACTAGCATTCTAGTGGGGCCATGCTAATTCGAATTAAGTTAATTCGAACTAACTACAATTAGTTCGAATTAGTGAGTTCGAATTAACTAATTCGAACTAACTTTGGTAAGTGTAGACATAGCCAGAGTGCTTAAAATATTCTATTCTGTCTTTCATTGGTCTCGCATTTTAGATCTTCTCCTTTTTGCTGCTGTTGGGGCAGTTAGCAAGCTGGTTGACTTTCTTACAGCCAGAGAGAGGGAATGCTGATTGCAGTGTTGTTTCAGTGTCCAGAGAAAGTATGAGAAGCAGAAACTAACTGTTTATCCAGCAATACTCTCAACCTCCTAGAGATACGGTGAGGACTTCAGAATCTGGAGTCACAATGCTGTTGTAATAATAATTAATATTCCCCTACTCTTTCCATCCTGGGAGTTCAAAGTACTAATAAAGCAAACAAAGAGTCTGGTGGCATTTTTAAAGACTAACAAATGTATTTATTTATTGTATGAGCTTTCGTGGGAGAAAATCAAGCATCTGACGAAGGTGGATTTTCTCCCATGGAAGCTCATGCGATAAATAAATGTGTTAGTTTTTAAAAGTGCCACAGGACTCCTTGTTTGTTTTGCTGGACTAGACTAACATGGCTACCCCTTTGGAACAATGTACAGTCTTGCCTTGTGACTGTGTTTATTTATTGCTATCCTCATTTTCAGATGGGGCCACTGCGACATAAAGGCTATGTCTACACTTGCACTTTTAAGTCGACTTAGTGTGTCTACACTTAAAATTAAAGTCGACTTAAAGGGGAACTTAAAGGGGAACTTTTCCAGCTACAATGGGCCCAGGGAGTAAACTGATGAGCCATTAAGGACACAATGGGCCTATTCCTTAACATTAAGGACACAATGGTTTGACACACCTGCCCCTCTCAGACATTTCCATAAAATCACACAAGTTAAAGTACAGATAGAACACCAAATTCCTAACTAAACTAACTTCTAATCCAAATAGAATTCCTAGACATAAACTATATAATCATTCCCAGCAAATTACTATCTTTCTATTGATACTAAACATGACATAGCTCCTATGGATTATAGAGCATTTAGGATATATGAATAAAAAATAATATCATAAATGCTTCCCTAAATCCAGACAGCATCACACAGGCTCTGCCCTGCCCTTTGGGGGGCACGCCAGGCTCCCCCCTGTGCCCCCCCCCCCCGGCAGGGAGGGCATTGGAGTACCCCACGACTACACTGGCTTAATTCAACTTTAAAAAGTCGAATTAAGCCTTAGGTCAAGTAAAAAGCAGGTTTAATAAAGTCGACTTAATTTTCCTTAAATCGATTTAAGCAAGCTGCTTAAGTCAACTTAAGGAAAGTGTAGTGTAGACGCAGGGTAAATCAAGTCGACTTAAGCAAGCTTAAGTCGACTTAATTTACCAGTGTAGACGCAGCCAAAGAGACTAAGGTTCAAATTTTCAAAAGCAGGCTCTGATTTAAGGTTCCCTTCATTTTGGGTATCCAAATTTAGATAGCTGTGAGACCAAAATTTTCAAATCCAGCGCCCAAAGTCAGGCATCTAAATAAAAGGTGTCGGATTTTAACTAATGCAGAACACCCAGAACTCTGGCTGGAAACAGTGGAAGTTGTGGGTGCTCAGCACTTCTGAAACCAGAACGTGGTCGTCGAAAGTTCAGGACGCAGAATTTAGAGACCACTTGTGAAAATTTGCCTTCAATGACTTACCCAAGGCCATATGAAAAACTGGAGGCAGGGCGAGACTAAAATCAGGCTTGCTGGTTCCTTACGCAAAAGAAGTGGTCTCCCTATCACATGTCACACTCTGATTTTCCATAGGAGAAAAAAGAGCTCTAAATCCTTTTCTTTTTATTGTGTTTTTTTGTTGCTGTTTGATGTTCTTCTCATACTACAAAGCTGCATCTATCCAAAGACATGGCTCATGAGAA
This sequence comes from Pelusios castaneus, assembly GCA_007922175.1. Taxonomy (NCBI): domain Eukaryota; kingdom Metazoa; phylum Chordata; order Testudines; family Pelomedusidae; genus Pelusios; species Pelusios castaneus. The sequence continues at coordinate 8,985,031 of ML685786.1, forward strand.
AAGCACTCTGCTGTCATTATTATTATGATTTACTGCATTAGGCGCTGTACAGACAGATGGTAGGAAGGCACTTCCTGTCCCTAGTGCGCTAAAGAAACATACGAAGATACAACAAACGCCCAAAGTGTTCCTGGTGATAATAGGCACATGCTTGCTAATTCCAGCTTAACAATGTTATCTTTGATATACAACCCTTTTCTTTTTTATAAGTATTATTTAAAACCTTGCTTTTATTTGAACTTTTTAGTGTTTATCACTAACCCCCAGTTTCTATATTAATGTGCAGTTAACATGAGAATTTTCTGTAATGTGGTTTCTTTTCAACTGCCACCATTCTGTCAACATCTGTGAACAAAATGCGGAAGTCTAAGGGACCCAAATAATTCACCACTTCCAGAATAAACTTCCTCTTCCTTCTTCTCTTCATCCCGCACATAACACCCTGTGTTTTTTTCAGAGCTCGCAAATGACCTACAGAGATAGCTGAACACTGTGCTTCCACTCAGTTTCTCAGGTTCTGAGAGTGGCAAGAATTCAGATCCAGGTAATGGGAATGAGTAAGGGGCTGGAGGGATTAATTTCTGTACCACCATGGTGAGTCTCCTCGCAGTGCTATCTGCGTCTGGCACCAGCAGGGGGAACTTTTTCACAGTAATGCTTGCTTGAACTGCAGAGCAATGCCTCCATCCACAGGATTTTTCCCTTGCTTTTTCTTGGAGCTGTGAAGAGAAGCTCCCTGCCTTTGGACTTCCACCTAACTAAGAAACCCCAGGTTTCAAAAGCTCAACTCATTCATCAGGGGTTGATAGAATAATAATAAGCCCCAGGCATTTTATCTGTCTGAAAATGAAGCTTTAGATCTGCCCTGGAGATGACTGTTTTATGGAACCCTGGTTCTGAAGCCTGGAGGGTTTTTGCCTTGATCAGGGGAAAGCAGACACTGACATATGAAAGCGTGAAGACTGAGAAAGACCAGAGAAGAGCTTTAACTGAGAGGTGATTTGTTCAGTCCAAAAATATAACAAAAAGGAAAAAATAGCAAACATATAGGAAGGTGCGTTTGTGTGAAACAGCCAGGAGAAGGCCAGTCTCAAAGGGGGTGAGGGATAGTGGTAGAGAATACTTCTTTTAATGTAAAAAGGGTTTCTCTCTTCTTTTCTTCTGAATGCACTGAGACCTTTGAAACAGTTGGGCCTAGCTGGAGGTTATTACTGGATTAAGATCTCTTACCATTAAAGAATATCTTGTATACTAAATACTGAAAGGAACTGCAGGACAGCAATTCCTTAACTGCTGTGACTAGTTTTATTTCTTTTGGGCCAAATCACAGTTCACGTCAGCCTAAATTTGTGTCTTCGCACCTGTGATTTGTGTCGGATGCCAAAGTGTTCCCATGGTATGTAATAGCCTCTGAAGGTGTCAGGTTACAAGCTGAGAAGTGCTGGAATGAGATGCCAGAGAATGAGATCAGATGCAATAAATGGTTACACATTTTTACACATTTCAAAGCCACTGAAACCTGTCATTTTTAATTGGCTTTTATTTTAAGTGAAAACAGCTTCTCTGCAAAAGTGTCAGGGGAAAGAAGAGTAGAGGCAAGGAATAACGCACTTCAGGTGTGCAGGAAGTATGTGCACTGTTGGAAATCTCCTTGTAAACCTCTTAGCCATTAATGCAATGAATTTGTTAGTAGTCATTGGACTTCAGTTGACCTTCTCTGTTTCTTGACCAGAACAGCAACCTCTCATTAGTTTTTAATTTATTATTAAATTGTACATTAAATAGACATTTGGTCTTTGGACAGGGTGCTGCCATAGAATCACCTTCTATTTTTTCAGTGAACAGCTGGAGTAACTCTGTGGAAGCCCATAGAGTTACTCCAGGCTTACAGTCTTGTAAATCAAAGGAGAATTGGACCCAAGGAATCCAGCCAAGGGAAAACCCAGAGCTCCTGAAGGGAAAGAAATGCTGTATTTTACTCACTATTCACCCTCTAACAGATCCAAACAGCAGCTCTGAGTGTAGTTGAGGATGTTTGTCAAGTTGGACTTCAAAGGTGGGAGATGTCAAGAAAGAAACATAAGGAGCAGGCGGGATCCTGAGGATCTTATATGGAGATGAAGGAGTCAGGACCACTCCCCTTGGATTTTTTTAATGGTTTGAGCATTTGTAGTAATCCTCATTTGATAATGAAGTTTTTAATTCCTAAATGCAGGGGTTCTTGATACAGGGGTCTTTTTTTATTTCCTGTGGAAATGTTTCAGTGCTAAGAGTTGCATTGCTTAGTGAACTCCACTCTGAATCATCTCCTGGAGGAATCTCTTAGTGATGTCTGGAGGGAGCTGCTGACAAAGAATGTTATGGCTCCTGATTCCACACAGCAGGCTAGAAGAGGTTCTGGAATGATGTGAACTCCAGAGAAGAGATTACTCCTCATGAGGCCCAGCTGTGAGCTTACTGGGAACCTATCAAATATCAAAGGATCTGGGACACTGGGGTTTTGGATGCAAAAAGATAGCCCTGGGTGGGTATACGGGTGTCTGCAAATAGTATTAGTCTATTTCAGCAAAACAAACAAGGAGCCTCATGGCATTTTTAAAGACTAACACATTTGTTTATCATATGAGCTTTCATGGGCACAAGCCCACTTGGTCAGATGCCTGAAATGGAAAATATAGCATGCTAGCTGTAAATATATGGATCCTCAGAAGGATGGGTCACAGTATTAATTCAAGCAAGTCCAGAGAGATAGACTACTAGCCTATTTCTGTAAAGTAAACAAGCTGTTTTGATTCAAACAGTATGTAAGAGGGAGGCAAGAATTGAGGAGAGTAATTAAGGGGAAATCACCTTTTGTAGTGCCTTAGCCATTCAAGATCTCTATTCAAATCCAGTCTGAAGGTATTTAGTTTGCATATGAATTCCAATTCTGCAGTTTCACATTCCAATCTGTTTTTGAGGGTTTGGGGGTTTTTTTGGCTGAAATACTGTAACTAGCATGTTTTTATAGAATGACATGTAGATTAAAATGTTCCCCTACTGGTTTCGAATGTTTCCATTCTCAATGTCAGACTTGTGTCCATTTATTCTTTGGCGCAGAGGCAGTCTAGTTTGGCTAATGTATACAGCAGAGGGACACTGTTGGCACATGATGGCATATATCACATTGGTAGATGAACAAGTGAATGAGCCCTTGATGGAGTGTCTGACCTGGTTAGGTCCCATGATGGTGTCACTTGTGTAGCTATGTGGGCAGAGTTGCTAACAGCGCCTGTGGCAGGGATAAGTACCTGGTTTAGTGTTCCTGTTGTGTGGTGTGAAGTTGCTCGTGAGTGTTTGTTCAAGGTTGGGGGGCTGTCTGTAAGTGGCCACAAGGAAACCAACTGGGTAGAGCTTCATTTCCTTTTCCCCTGGGATTTCAGGGCTTGACAGGGTGTGTTGGGGCTGGCTTGTCGTGGGGCTATAGCACTTGCTTCAAATAGTTCCCTCCAAAAATCTGTTACCACATTCTTGACCTGAGCACTTTGAGAACCTTCACTCTGCCTTTCCATTCCCCATCTGAGAGCGCTGTGGTGTTTACAGAATCCACGTGGCATGTGCAGCATTTTTCATGTTTATAACACTTGATTGTAGGCCTCATCCTGGTCTGTGCAGAGGAAGTTCTTTTCTCAAACAGATCTTTAGGAAGGAAGATCTTGTGTGGAAAGTCCAATAGATCTGGCTTCAGTTCCTGCCAGAGATTTCCTCTGGGTGATCTTAGGGGCTGTCCATTAATTCCAGTTTTGATGACTTTTTCAAGATCCACGCACCGTCTTGTAACACTGGAACAACGTCGCAGATTAAGGACACACTCATCCCCTAATGTGTTACATAATTTATGAACAATCCCTTGGGCGAGTCAGTAAATTTCTCTGTGCTTTCAACTCCCCATCTGCCTAATGGGGAAAACAATGCTTCCCAGCCTTCAGCTTTTGCCTGTCCTGTCTACTTAGATTGTAAGCAACTCAAGGGAGGAATTATCTCTGCCTAAGTATTTGTAAAGTGAGTCTGCAGTCTGGATTGGGCTGTCCTAGGCACTACTGGGATATAATAATAGGAGGCGGCTGTTACCATTTTAAAGACAGGCTGAGTCTAATTCTGACTTGATTGCAAAGCTTAGAGCGCATTATAAAAACATTTAAAATTCAGAGTACTTGGCGTTACTATCTAGTACCTGGGAGATTTCTTATTGTGTGCTGACTTGCTTCAGTACGTGTTTTCTCACCTCATTGTTGCCAGCCTTGTAACCTTCCGAGATGAGCTGGTCACCAAGAAGTTGGCAGGAGGCCGCTTAGCAACAGCTCAAATATGTGACCATATTTGCATGAGTCAAGAATATTTTCATGCTCCAGTGGTATAATGCACATTTAAATCCACTCATGCACACACAGACACCTGTATACACACAGGTACTTATTCACTGACAGCCATCGTATGCAGATTTATGTACTCGTACATGCATACCTCTGTTTTGGGATATTCAGATGCAATGATTTTTACATGCACTTGCACATCGCACATCCATGTGTAAGAATACCTGCTCAAATCTGTAAAGCTGAGATAAACCTGTGTGGGGAAAGTGAAAGCCTCACAATAGTTTTGTGAGTGCACGTCTCTGTGCTGAGCTCTGCAAATTTACCCCTCTTTTTTCCATGACTCATCCTGGGGCATAGTAACCATTCAGAAGAGGAATTCTCTGACTTGCAGAGACCATCATAGAGATAACTGGGCTACAGAAGCTTCACTTGAGCAATATGCCATCGTTCAGAGTCTAGCTAGAACCTCTCTAAGCTGTCAGTTCTCAGCTGAGCCGAAGACAGGTTGCACATCAGCAGAAACAGTTTTAACATAGGGCAGTATCAATGTTCCTGAGAAGTTGCATTCAAGTTCATCGTATGTGACAGGCGGCTCAGAATGGTAAGCAGGATTGAACACCTCCTGAGTCGGTGTGCTTCGTATTTATTTGCTGATTTGTTTCCCTTGCTAAGGAGCAGAGCCAGAGATGGATGATAGCCTAGAGATACTGAAAGATGAGGAGGAAGCCCTATGGGAAAATGTAGAGTGCAATCGGCACATGCTGAGCCGCTACCTCAATCCAGCCAAATTAACCCCATATCTGCGTCAGTGTAAAATCATCGACGAACAAGATGAGGATGAGGTGCTCAACTCCCACATGCTGCTCTCCAAAATTAACCGAGCAGGTAATTCTTTCGTGAATGGCTAGGACTGCCCCCATTTATATGCTGCATTGCTTGTGTAGGATTTGGCCTGACCCCTGCATTGAATTAAAAGCTATAAAGGGCTTTCGGTTCCTTTTAAATTAGATTTTTGGGAAAAATCTTATGTTCATGAAAATGAAGAGCTGTTTGGTAACAGTGACGATAGCCAAGCCATGTGGTACAGATTAGTGCTCAACGGGTTTTCATTCCTGTGTAGCATTACCAGTACATGGCAGGCAGAAACCGTCGCTCTTTCACAGCTGGGTACCAAATACTGCTGTCAATATACCCAGGTGTGGGCAGCGGTGCCCCTTTGATTTGAGCAACGCTTTTTGTGGAAAGGTCTGCGATTCTGACATTTCAATTCTTTACCGTGTTGGCTTTGCTGAATACCATTGTCTTTCAAAGGCTACCTTCCCTTACCCCATTCCTTCAGAGTACCAGCCCGCACAAACAAACATAATGCACGGCATAGCTTCATGAGAGCAGCTGTGTGCAGTACAACAAGAATGGTTTTTCCACAGCATATTTATGTGCCAGCGACAGTTTAATCTGGACCAACGTTGGCCTCGGGGATACAGTATCTGATTATCCTGTTCTCAGTATTCTCATGTCCTCTCTCATTGCATTATTTTTGGGTTGTCCCTAGGCCGCCTGCTGGACATCCTTCATACCAAGGGGCAAAGGGGCTATGTAGTATTCTTAGAGAGCCTGGAGTTTTACTATCCTGAACTCTACAAACTGGTGACGGGGAAGGAGCCCACGCGGAGATTTTCTACTATTGTGGGTGAGTAGGATCAGTCCCAGAGAAGATATGGGGTATATTCAAGATACAAGACAAGACTGATTTTTTTTCAGATGAGAAATGTTAAGAAGGGTTAGTGACTGGTGATGACTCATTCAAAGTCTCTCTCTCTGGCCTGATATGAGCTAGTGCTAATTAAGCTGTTGGTGAAAGCAACACCCCTAATTGCTGAAGTGAGATTGATGAGCTCTGGTAAGAGTGCTGTCCAGTCTGCCTCAGTTTCTAGAATGGTAGTCATCACAAGGTACCTCAAGGGAAGAAATGATGTCCAGATTCTGATCTTAGTTCCACTGGATTGAGTCTGTATTAGTCTTTGTTGAAATAAATGGCGATACTGTGGATTTGCACCAGAGTAACTGAAATCAGAATCAGGTCCAATGGGTATACATGGAGGACCTGCTCCATGAGGGGCAAAAAAAGATGCATGTGTATATGCAACACTGTAGTACATATGTTTGTGTATTAGAATGTGTGCGAAGCTGGGTTTGAGCATCCACATTACAGCTTCATATGAGGTCTGTGTGCAAACTGAATATATATAAATGTATGTGTGTGTGTGTGTGTGTGTGTAGTGACTCAGTATGTACTGGGGTACATGTATGTACGAATGTGTCTGTTAGTGAGTTTGACTGTGTGTGTATTTCACTCTGTGTGTGTCTTGCGCATGTGTATCCATTTGTTTGTCCCCCACCTGTGCTGCCCCACCTTTGCCTGAAGAATCCACATTACTATTAACCTGCTCCAAACCAGTGCAATGGATCTGGGAGCTGATGGACTGTTTGATTCTTTTCAGTGGAGGAGGGACATGAGGGCCTTACCCATTTCCTAATGAATGAAATCATTAAGCTACAGCAACAGATGAAGACAAAGGATGTGCAACGCTGTGAACTCTTGGCCAAGTCCCGCCAGCTGGAGGATGAGAGGAAACAGCTGAAATTGAACAATATGGAGTTGCTGACCTTTCAGGAGAGATACAACAAGATGAAGGAGGAAAGGAACAACTACAACGATGAGCTGATTAAGGTGAAGGATGAGAACTACAACTTGGCCATGAGATACGCCCAGTTGAGTGAAGAAAAGAACATGGCTGTGATGAGGAGCCGGGACCTACAGCTAGAGGTAAAAGATGATCTGGATTGATTTGGCTGTAAATCACAGATGGAGGACGCAGTATAATTTAATGGTATTTTCAATGACGCTAAAGGCGTGTAGAACGCGTACTTGCTTTGCTCATCCAGGGTAGAAGCTCATGGCATAATGAAATGTATGCTGAGGTGATGTGGCACGTTTTCACTGATGGCAGCAAATTCACTGCAGTCAGATCTATCTTTCCAGATTGATTGAGTGGTCAGTGGAGACCCGTTCAATCGATCTGGAAGTCAAGATGTTAAAACTACCCCCTCAAGTGGCGTAGCGCAGTGAAGATACCACATAAAAGAAGACTTACAAAGTCAACGGGAGTTTACACAAGCTGCTCTGCATAGCTTGCATAACTCCTGTAGACTGCTGCCAAATTTCCTGGGAAGTGAAGACCAAGACTTAGTATAAGATTCTTAGTGATGGGTGGCACTTCCTAGCCTATGGAGAGAGGAAAAATGTTTTTCAGCATCGATAATTGATTGGAAAAACAAACAAGGAGTCTTGTGGCACTTTTAAAGACAAATACATTTATTTAGTGCACTTTTGGCACTTTTAGTTAGTCTTTAAAAGTGCCACAAGACTGCTTGTTTGTTTTGCTGAACTAAACTAACATGGCTACCCCTTTGGAAATAATTTATTGGGATATTTATTTAAGTATGCATTAAAGTTTCATGGTGGATTATCCAAGAGCGTACCATACTGGCACTGTAATGAGCTATTTAAACTTTGGGAATTAACCAGGAACAGGAAGCCTGTGTTTCATGTGCTCTCAACTAGAGGTGAGGGCGTTTTTAGGGAAGCTTGATGTATATTGGGTAATCCTTTTTTCTCTGCCTCTCTCTGCTTTTCATTGGTTCCTGGGGTGTCCTAGATTGACCAGCTGAAGCATCGGTTGAATAAGATGGAGGAGGAATGCAAGCTAGAGAGGAACCAGTCGCTGAAGCTGAAGAATGACATTGAAAACAGACCCAAGAAGGAACAGGTTCTGGAACTGGAGCGGGAGAATGAGATGATGAAGACCAAAATTCAAGAGTTACAGTCTATCATTCAGGTAGGCCGGAGGAGGCATTACACACCATCTATTACTATTACTATTGCTATTACTCCCTGCCTCGAAATCTGTACATACCCCCATTAGACTGGTGCAAAAGGTAGGGGGAACTGTGCCCCCAAAGCTACAATGAATCCAGTAACAAAGTTTGTAAAGGCCAAAAGATTGTGTAGCCCCAGCTTTTTACAGATTGCCCCTTATAAAACAGGTGCACAAGCAAAAGGAATTCTTTCCCCAGTACTACCAGAGGCATATGCAGGGCTGGATCCTGCGAAGTGCTGAGTGCCTGTTATGAGGTGCTGAGCACTCTCAATTTCTATTGAAATCAATGAGCAAAATCCTGGTTCTGTTGGGGTTGTTTTACCCCAGCTCACTAGTGCAAAACCGTCCTAGTTAGCTATCCTAGCTTCCCCTGGTGTAGGCAGTCTGCATAGCCAGTTCCATGCTATCACACCGTACCCACCCCCGAGAAAAACGGTTCCTGGCTGGGGAAAAGAGGCCTGATCAAATTGTTTCTGAGCTCCACCAGTCACACGCTACTGAGAAGATCTCTTTGTGGGTCATTGCAGAAGACTTGCACTGGGGGCTTCCCCAGCCATGGCCAGCTCCAGGTTTGGGATAAGGGCAGAATCACCTTAGCTCCCCATTTTACGAGGGGATGTGCTAAGCAGAACTTGATCAGACCCGAGGGTCTATTTCCAACTGAGGACGTTCAGCATGTTGGAGGAAAAGACTTCCCTTTATAAAATGACTTATTAAAGGTTCTCAACACAGTCTCATGCCAGAGCACAACTCTGGCAGTGCCAAACAAGTCTTCTGACTTCCCTATATGTAAACCACTCTGCTACTGTCACACTTCAGTGAGTATACACTGGGAGGCAGAAGCTAGGTTGATGGGAGATCAACAATATACATCTACCCCAGGGATTAGGTAGGTTTAACAGAGTCTCTCAGGGTATGGATTTTTCCGTAGATTATACCGATCTAATTTCCTAATGTAGACAAGGTCTTAGTTTTCTATTAGGTGTAGTTCAAATCTTTAAAAAGGCATAATATCTAAGTTTACTTTGAGATGTACTCTAATCCAAAGACTCGTATGCAGTTTAAAAAATAATGATTACTATGATGCACAAGGAAATAATGAAATAACCACATAAAAATGGAAACAAAACACTCCCAAAATAACAAAAAGCCAATTTATTTTAGAAATATGTATTTTATTCAGTAACCAAAATGACAGTAAAATCTCCAACTTTAGTATTTTTAAAATAAATTTGCATTTTCTTGCTTGTATTTTTTGTCTTTGATTCCCAGTTTATGTGGTTATTTTTGGATGGCAATTTATTTCTCCCACAACAATCTTGTTAATTTTAATTCCTAATGGGAAAAAAGTTTCTGAACCTGATAGAAAATGAAATATTAGATCTAGGTAGGGGCATTGGTTACTCTAGGTATGTGTTTAAATATTCATTGAGCACAGTCATGCAAAGTACTCATGCTTTAAAAATTCCTCTGCATGTTTTTTTAGGCCCTGCTCATTGGCAGAGGGCAAAGTCTGTGCTCATTGAGGGCTGAGTAATAGAGAGAGGTTTTGAATGCAAGACCAGGTGCAAAGCAGCTCATTGTCATTGCATCCAAAATGTATCAAATTATATCAGATCCAATAAAAACAGTCCCTTCTCCAGAGCCATCCTGACACTGAGATAGGCTTTGTTCAGCTTTTGAAACATTAACAAATATCTCTCCCTTCTCTTGCTTTCCCATTGCAATCCCATGCTCATTTTCTCTTTGTTTTCGTCTGCTATTTGTCTGTTTCTTTCTTCTCCCCACTCTGTTTCTCTCTCCTCCTGTACTATATCTTTCAACCTGGTCCCCTCAGGCTGGCAAACGTAGCTTGCCAGATTCCGACAAAGCCATCTTGGATATCCTGGAGCATGACCGTAAGGAGGCGCTAGAGGACCGACAAGAGCTGGTCAACAAGATATTTAATCTCCAGGAAGAGATCCGTCATGTGGAGGACCTGAGAGACAAGGTGAGAGAAAGACAGGACAGGAAGAGCAGGGTTGGCTCTCCTTGACTTTGAAGGATCTCTGATTGTGATGGCCAGTGATACCTGCAGGTGGCTGTTGATGGAGAAGGACAGTAACTATTTGGTTCTGTCCTTACTTCCCACTGTGAGCTATTCACTTGAATCTGTGTAGGACCATTCAGCAAGACAGATGCAGTCCCTTCAAACCACTTAATTTTCACATAAACCACATTCACTGCTGTTGGGCAACTTACACAGTGATCCCATCAGCATCAGCTTGGAGTGCAGCAGTCTGAGCTTCCTCACAGCCATCCCTTTTCAGCACCGAGCAGTACTCTAGCTGTATGTGTCTATTTCTTATATGAGCAAATGTGTAGATTAGTGGCCACGTGGAGGTGAACCAGATTCTCCTCCATGCAGCAGGATAGACCTACTGACTACCATGAGGTACTGCTTTTATTGATGAGTCTGTGTCATTTGCAGTATCTTGAGGAGAAAGAAGATCTGGAATTAAAGTGCTCAACCCTGGGGAAAGACTGTGAGATGTACAAGCACCGTATGAACACTGTGATGATACAGCTCGAGGAGGTGGAGAAGGAGCGAGACCAGGTATCTCCCCTTTAGAGGTGGAAAGTAACAAAGAGAAATGGGATCTTTTCTTTTTCTGTTTCTGTTGGGAGCCACCTCTGGGAATGGAGGGTAATTGGGCCCAAAGTGTCATTACATAAGTTAATATAGTAGTTGCCATTAAAAAAGTAAACACTTGCAAACACTTACTACAGAATGGTATTTGCAATAGAGCTATTTGCTAGTCTAAGCATAAGAAAATATTGTGGGGTGGGGTTCTGTGGCAACTGCCAGTGGGTGTTGACTATTTAACAGCAACGCAGTAGACTACTTATTGCGTCAATGTTTTTGGTTTGCGCTCTGCAACATTTTGCTAACAGCTAAGAACTGTCAGGCATCGTTGCCTACATTAATCGTATTACAATAGTGCACAGAGGTGCCAAATGTTGTGCTAAAATTTGTTCAAACACACAATCCCTGTCCCAAAGACAGAACAATCTAAATTAAGATGCAAATCCATGTGACCCATGCCTGTGAAGCAGTGTTTTTCTTCCTCTGCAGGCATTTCGTTCCCGAGACGAGGCACAGACGCAGTATTCGCAATGCCTGATTGAGAAGGACAAATACAGGAAGCAGATTCGGGAGCTGGAGGAGAGGAACGATGAACTTCGGATTGAGGCAGTCCGGAAGGAAGCTTGCATTGTCAACCTGGAGTGCAAACTCCGGCGACTCTCTAAGGAGAACTGTCATGACCAGGTAAGGCCAGGGAAGACTTGCTGTACACTCTTTCCTTCACGGCTGTGTCTTGGTTACCGCATGATGCTGAGGACAATGGGATTTTAATTTTATTCCCTCTGTACACGGCAATCCTAGCCCGAGAAAAGAAGTTGAGAGGAGTTTCTCTTTTATTCAGCTTCAATGCTGTGAAAAGCCTACCCCATGAGGGCTAAGGTATGGAACTTGGCTCTGCCACCCATATAGACTCTCAGGGTGTGTCTACACTTACAAATTAAGTCAACTTAAGGAGGCTTAAGTCGACTTAAACTACTCCTCGTCCGCACTGGGCTTTCCTTAAATCGACTTAAGTATTTCCTTAAGTCGACTTAAGGAAAAGTTAAGTCGACTTAACACCTCGTTTTAGGTCGATTTAATGCTTAAATTGACCTTATTAAGTTGACTTAAGCCAGTGTGGACAGAGATTAGTGCCTAAATCGACCTTAAGTTGACTAAACGTGTTAATTTGACTTAATAAGGTCAACAAGGGGCTATGTCTACACTAGAAAAGTTAAGTCGACTTTTGTTAAGTTGACTTAATAAGGTCGACTTTAAGTCAACTTAAAGTTGACCTTATTAAGTCGACTTCATAAAGTCGAATTAAATTTTCTAGTGTAGACATAGCCTCAGAGACTGGCACTTCTGCTGAGCCTGATGCTAATGGAAAAGGAGGAAATGCAGGGAAAAGGTGAGCTTGCATGCTGGGGAAAGAAACTCCTAACAGATTCTTCTGAGAAGCTTGGTCTGATAAAGTTTGCAAATAATGGGCCGTGAAGTAATGCTAAAGTCGAACAGGAATTTCTGTCAATTTTGTTTTCAGTCTCTATTTTGAGACCTGAACCACAATCCACTTGGCCACAGGCAGCTGCTCAACCACTTGAACTATAGGTATGTGATCTGAGCACCCTGACAACTGAGCCTGCAGGGCTCATTGGGTCCAGAGGCAGCCCTGCTAAAGGAAACTAAAGTGAGTCCACCCACAGTTGTGCTCAGCTTTTTCAGCAGCCTTCAGCAAAAGGTCTCCAACTTCTCTCTCTTTTATCTCTAGAGTTTACCAAGGAATCTTCCAGTTACCATTATTTCCCAGGCCTTTGGCGCTCCGGGTCCCAAAGCCCACAATGGTCAGGAAGCAGATGACTCCTCCACATCTGAAGAATCACCAGAAGACAATAAATTCTTCCTCCCTGATCAGTCTCGATTTAAGAGACGAATGAACCTGAAAGGAATCCAGGTGTGTCCTAATCTGAAGCTGCAACTGTGCAGTTTGGAGGAGTTGTGGCGGAGGCATAGCCAGGCTTTGTGGGACAGTTGTTCTCCATACTCATGCTGCTCATTTATATTTTCACTGTGGCTTCAGTAAAATGGATCTCTGCCTCCTTATCAGTAGCGAAGAAAACATGTCTTGAAAACTGGTGTCATGCTCTAAGCCCAGCACGTGTGGAATGGCTGGTGGAACACGCAGCACCGAGGGAAAAGCTTGCATTGTCTGGAAGGCAGTATAGGACGCAATGAACAAAATCCAGAGCAAAATTAGCTACGAAATTCAGAATTAAATTAAGCATGCCCTGCTCGTTCAAATACAAGCGGAAGCATGACTGAAGTCCTTGACTTCCCTGACTAGGGAGCTGACTGTGACTGCTGCTGCATTCACGAATTGTAAAAAGCTACCATCTAAGATTGGTATAGAGTGTCTGAACTGCTCTCTCCCCATCTGAATGCTCTCTGCCCTTTCTGAGTCTTGGCTGTCTTTATTGTCAGGAGCAGGAGAGAGCCATTTTTTCCTTTTACCTGGTGAGGGGAGGCTTCTTGTAAGAGCAGCCTGTTGAAACCAATCACAAGAGACCCACTTCATCTTTTGTCATTCCCTCTGCAGAGTGTGGGAACGGCCATGCATATGGCATTTAAATAACTCTTTTCCACCTGCTATTTGATGAGGCTTCTGCAGTGTGGCAATGGGGAAAAGGGGCAGGCATATGTTTTACAGTGAATGTGACATGCACCTTGATTTCATTCCTCTTTCTTTCAGCTACCACGAGCTAGATCCCCTGTCAATACAAGCAAAACATCAGATTTCCAAGGTCAGAGAGCGCACTGGTATCCCTATTGTCTGTTTCATCTAGTCCCTCTGTGTCAGTTGTCCAAACAAAAATGCCATCAGGGCAAACTCAGAACTAAACCTGAGAGATTTAAGTGTTAATCATCGTTTCAGATTGCAACCTAATCGCTCTTTCCACCTGGGTCACCCTAGACTTCTATATCCTGTCCCATCAACAGTCTCAGCTTTCTAGCTACTTTTAATTTGCATCTTTTATCTGACTCTAATTTTGAAAGGGACAAAGTCCTCATACCATTCTTCCCTTTCTGAATATTGGTGGAATCTTTGAGTTGGAAGGGCCCCTAATTTAGTGGGTCATCTAATCAGTCTCCTTGTCTGTCAGCAAGCTGGATTTCATGTTTAACTCTAATCCCCAGCTGATATTTATTTTTACATAGCCATCAACTAGCTATAGTCTCACTAAATTATCCCGTGTTCTGGCTTTCTGAATTTTCCTACTGCCCTGCATTTAATTAACAGACACTTAACAAAAAGAAACAATTTGAGTGGGAGGAAAATAATTTGTTTTGTGCTGCCAGCATTGTCCAAAAGGGAAGGGAAGACATGGTCGCTGCTCCAGGAAGCCTACATGTTAAGCAGTTCAGATTCATAATATATTAAATCAATGGGTGGATTAATCTCCATCTTCAGAGCAGATGACCAGAAACAGCTCCTTTAAACTTTTATAGAAATAAGACATTTCTTTAATTGGTGAATTAATGTTCATGAAACTCGTAGAATTAATTCTGTGAAGTACACATATTCCTGCTTTAGTGCCTCTACGAAAAGACAAGGGAAGAGTGGGCTCAGAAGGCAGAGGAAAGTGTCTTCCATCTCCCATTCAGTAAAGAGAATGAAGGGGCAGACAGGAGAAAAGCCCAAATGAGTAGCAAATCCTACTTGATGTTGGGAATCTGCGGGAGAGTTTCCACTGAAGCGGCTCTAATATAAATGTCTTTGGTGTCTGTTTTCCTCTCTGCCTTGCCTCTCTCATTTTGAACACAGCAGCCAGAGCCCAGGATGAAGAACTGGCTGATGCCAGTAACGGCCGCACGGACACCAGTTCCTCCAATCCTGTTTCCATCAGTAACTCAGTCGGCAGTTGTGAAGTTAGCAAAATTGTAAGGAGCCTTCGGATGCCCCTTTGTTTGTCTGTGACCTTCCCTGTAATGGGATTCAGAGCTCCCACAACCCAGCACCTGCTCTGTAATAGCAGCCCAGCTGCAAACAAACTCAAGGCCCTGTCTGTTGCTCCCTAATCCTTTTTACCAGCATTTTATTAGAACCATGTTATTAACCTTTCCCAAAATCATATAACTGGCTTATGTTTATTTAAAGATCTTTCAACAAGACTTTACAGGGTATTTACAACTTCTCAGCATCTCATCTCTCTATTTAATACTTAGTGGTGGGAGGAGGAGGTATTCCTTCAAAGGCTGCTTTGTAATTGATTTTAGTGGAACATTTGAAATTGTATTGGAGTTTCTCATGGCCTTCATGTGCACAAGCAAGAATAGGTCAGAGAAGGGGCGCAGCAAGCAGCGGGTAATTTCTGCACACACTAACCAATCCATTTCTGCAGTAGTCTCATAATCTCCCAAACTCTGACACAGCAGGTGCAGTTAGAAAGGATGATCTTGCAGAGTGTTAATAAAAGATCTGATGAAGACCAAAACACCTTGCTGGAGCACTGTCAGAAAAGCTGCCCCTAGAAAATTAAAAACTATATCCTAGAATAGCCCGTGGGGGCCCTCGGCCACTTGCCTTTACAGAGATATCTTTGGGAAGATTATTCAGATACATTGATGAATGCCGCTGTCTTGAATATAATGCAGTTTAAAATAGCCTCAGAACTGGTGGTGTTATTTTATTTAGACTGAGCATTATTCTTCCTTCTTTTTCTGTATCACCTGGCACATGTAGTCACAAGGCAGCATATGTCCTATTTAACAAGGTTAAAGCTAAAGCAGTGCCCCATGAGACCACGTCACAGCCATCCACAGTGCGCCCACAATTGGAACCTACTGCCAGGTGCTCGTGTACGTGGAACTCCGTGACCATAGAATGAGTTTGTCCTTTTCCAATACTAGATGGAGAATACAAGCAAATCAAAACACTGATGACTTTTAAAATGAGAACTGGATAAGACACTTAACGTGGACTGTCTTTCTTTCTTTTTGAAATAAAAGCAAGCCCTGAGAAATCGCAACCACAGCATCTTGTCCACCACTCCAGAGCCTCCAGGAAATGACTCAATAGTCCGACGTTGTAAAGAAGACGCTCCTCATTGTAGGTGGGTGAAAAATGCCTAGAAACCACTGTTAAGGCTACAGAACTAACTGTGCCTCCTACCCCTTTTACTCCTTCCCAAGGACACCCCTTATGGTCCAACCACAGACGGACTGGGTGCTTGGGCTGCAGCTCTTTGTCCCCTCACCATGTTAATGATATAGGCCCCAGCTTGTTTGGGCCACTATGAAAGTTTCCCTTTAGGAGCCTATGGCAGGCATATGTTCGCAGTGATCTGGAACAGCATCTTCGAAACAAAGCTTTCTTTGTACTTGCAAAGATGCAAAGTACATCAAACCCACGGTAAAAACAATTTAAAAGTCCCTACATGCACGGGAAGGGTGGCCACTCGTGCATTCCTGGAGCATCAGATGTTCTGATACTTCTGGGAACAGTGCGGGCCTGCCCTGCCAGCATGACCACATGTGTAAGGTGCGTGCCGGGTTATGCCGCATGGGGGTGCCATTTGGAAGACTGTCACCCTGACCCTGTTGGTGCGACTTCTCTTGCACAGTGCATGCAAGGTCACACTGGCAGGGGCAGAGACCAGATGAAACCACATCCGGTTTAGCCTCAGTACTGGAGGGAGGAGCAAGATTTAGAAAAGCAGGACTGTCTGGTTTAAAACTGGATGAATGGCTCGTCTGTGCAGAGATATTATTATACCTTTGTAAATTCCCCCTCGGCACAGCTCTCCCCATCTCTGGCAGGAGGAGACAGACTGACCCTGCTGCAGTTTCTACTCTATTTGCCAGCCTGTTAGCTTTTCACTGACACACAGTGAGCAGCCTCTCCTAGGTCACCCTGGACCCCCATCCCCATTTCTCTAGGGTCTTTGAGGTTCAGATACTCCTCCATCCCTTATTTTAACCCTTCCAGTCTGGATGTAGCTAGCTATACTTATTCCCCAACAAACTCTTACCTGTCATTGTTTTACCAGTCCTGCATGGTTCCTTTAATCAAACTCTGAAGGAAGGACCTACATCACAACCAAACACACAGACACCTCCACCACATTCAAAACAAATAGTACCGATTTTTCCCAATTCCTCAGAACTGCCACTGTGCAGTTTCAGTTCAAACTTCCTAAAGAAAAGCAGAGGTCCTGAGAGCAGTCCTTGATATGTGTTCCCATCAGATTATACCATCCGGACCACTGCTACTGGGCTTTCGGTAGGAAGTGCAAAACTCCGGTGTTAAGGACACACAGTGGAAATTTCTTTTAACTTTATTTTGATTGTTTTCTATAAAATATAAACACACAACAAAAATAAAACCTATATAAATGCATGCACCACATGGAAATACCGTGTAAATAACAGTATTCAATGTAGTATTTGTAAAACGTGAAAAAATAAACCAACCAAAAACATACAAACATAAACCTTAACCCACAGAGGTCATGCAGGGCATCAATTGTTAAACTGACTAAATAGATAAATAAGTGAGAAGCTAATCTATCAGATTCAGAGATTAAACGGCAAACGTCTGCAGTAGTTTCATGTGTGACAAGAGAGCCTTCATTTTTTCCAAATGTGTCTTTTAGACTTAATCATTCTTTCCATTAAAGCAGTAGCAGAGTGCTCGCTAATCCTGCCTCTGTATGAAGAGGGAATTGCAGATTTCCAATTTCTCAAAATAACTCTTTTTGGATGCTAAAATAGCTCCTGTATTCCATTTCTCAGGGGTAACTGGTAATCCCAACTCATCCAGCACCCATAAAATGAGTGGAAAGTTTTAAAAAGCAAAAAAATAGACATTAAGGGTCTTACTAAAATATTAACTTTGGCACCTTGCAATACATTTAACATTTGTATTTCTATTTTTCTTATTACATTTTTGGTTGTTTCATTATATGTTTACTGTAAAACATACATGGCTGATTTAATGTTGCTGAAGGTAGTTACATTTTCTCATTTCCTGATTCTCTTTGGTTTAGCCATGCAATCTGTATGTTGTGCTGTTGTGGGGGACATGTGGTAGGGGAAAGAATAGGCAGTTGCTGTGTTTTGGTAATGTTAATATATAAATGGGCTGAAAGAGGTTTTGAATTTCACACCTCATTGAGGTAAATGAGATGGAAGAGGAAGCAGAGTTCACATTTCTTGGAGACCACTTTCAGCACGGCTGAGCTAAGAGACCAGCCCATCTGTGTACAAAGTGTTGACTGTATCTCAGCATGTGAAAAAGATAGATGTTTAGACATTAGTCTTCGGATGTGGTAACTGATTTGGACTGCCACAATTTTTGGGTGCTCAACTCCGGACACCTTGGGTCTGGGTTTCAGAGGAGCTGGGCCTTTGTGCAATGCCTTCTGAAGTCAGTAGGAATAGAGGGACTCAGCGCCCAGTAAAATCAGAACCAATGTATCTCAAGCTGCTCACTCTCAATCACTGGCCATTTTTGAAAAGTTGTCTTAGTTTTTTCATGCATGTATGCGGGCGTGTGCGTGCGTGCGTGTGTCTTTGGCAAGACTGAGAAACTGCATTGTGTCCAGCAAAATAGAGGCGTAGCCTTTGTCTGTTGAGTTAAAAATCTTCACAGTTGTCCCTGAAGTATGCTCAGAAGTAATTTCTCAGTACTTTATAACTTTATGATTAGCCTGCCAAGCTTTTTTCAAACTTGTTCATTTCATGGACGTACTCAAAAAAAAATTACTATTTACACGCCAAGTTTCAGGTTTCACAGTTCAGCTGGTTTTGAGTTATTTCTATGAAAATGAAATGAAGCAATTTATTTTAGTGGGGAAAGTGGTTGGTTTGGGGAAGGTGGTTTGTTTTCCCCCCCCCCCCCCCCCCCACCACCACCACCACCACCACCCACCACCCCCTGCCAGCAGTATCACTAAAACTTAAAAATAGCTGAATTGATTCTCCCCAAACTTTGTTCAAAATTCCCCTTTCACCTCGGGTCAAGTGTAGAAAATTTTCAGCCTCAAAGGCAGGAATGGGGGGTTATTGTTTGACCTACTTTACAACCTTGAGTTTTTGCCATAACCAAGCTGCTTTCGATATTTAGCCAATAGAATCCTTCAATTGGCTGGCTACTGTTGTGCTAACCGGGGCTACAATTTTACCTGAATTGTGAGTTCGCTTGTGAAAGTTGTTATAGGTTATTGTCATTAACAAATGTTGGTGAGCACATGCAATAAGGTGACAGACTGAATTAGTCTAAGCAAAAGGTCCTACTAATATAATTCAGGGACAAAAATGAGAGAAGTGTGGGACTGGATATTAACGAACCAAGGTTGATATTTGGAAATTAGGTCTAACTGGTGGACAAAATAATGGGGGGATGGGCTAGTCTGCCCATCACTCCCTTTGTGGGTCCTTAAAAGAAGAGACTTTGAGAGCTGGGCAGTAAGCTGGCTACCATGATGCTGGGAAGTAGGGAAAGAGCAAACCTCATCATCACAAACACCTCCCTGACCATCTTTGGGGCCCCAGACCTTTGTCACCTGACCCTGAAATGTGTTCTAATTGGGCCATAGAGCAGGACCCAGATGACATTATTATCTCCACCAGCTCCAGCTAAACATCAACTATACAACTAGATGTGAGCCTTTGTCCTCTGATGTGTCCTTTTCCTTCCCTACCTTATTTCTTCTCTCTCCTATCCCTGTTCTTTTCCTTCTGTCTCAGAAGAGTGTGGGTTAGCTGGCCATGGCCGTGTATTTGACAACACTGCTAATCCTATTTCCAAAAAGGCAACTAATACAGTGTCCTAACTAGTCTGATGATGATATGAGTTTGCCAGGTCTCAGAGTGGCTGATATGACCATGTGATGGGCCCATGTTTTTCCCAGCAGTGAGGCTGCAAGCAAGAATCAACACTAGAGACGGAAGCTGCGTTGTTTTAATCCTTGATGTTCTTTTCTCATTTATTCCCTCTAAATTAATACAATTGGGTTCTCTTCTGTGGCCGACTTTTATGAGCCTTCCTCATGATGAGTAGCATCATGCTCCCTGTGAAATCACCTATCGTGGAGGAAAGAGCTGTTCATTAAAAGTAAGGGAATCACCATCTGACCCTGTATTATTGTGGCCGGTATTTTATCATGGTGCCTGATCTAGCGCCCATTGATGCGCTGTGCCTTTCAAAGGGAGTTGGATTGGGACCGTGGGGGTGGATTAGGAGGTTTGGCACATTGTCTGGTACACCTGGACGTTCCTCAGGCTTCAGACACTTCATTGTAAAACCCCGTGCGGCTGTTATTAATACATCAAGTGCCCTTGCAAAGTATAAGCAAAAGAAGTCATTTCTTCATTGCTATACTCAAAGTCCTTCCCTTCCCTTTTGGACCCAGTGTGGAACAAAGCACGCTGCACTCGAAAGCAGGTATTATGCATGCACTGTATCAAAGTGTTCAAGAGAAGAACTCAAATAGCAAGTGGAGATCAACCAGTTCAGGCCACCAGAGACCACAGCTTCCTTCCACCTGTCGAACCTTTTATTACCTCTCTATTAACACTGCTTTCTTCTGCAACTTCCTGCTGCTTCCCATGCGTTTCTTTCCTCTTCTGGCTACATAAAGTTTCCTATGTAGCCTTCCTGCTTCTTCCCTGTGCCACGTGTCTCTAAAGTGAAATCTGTTGGAGCTATCCCGCTGTTTCACCTGCCACCCCCAACGCTCTCTGCCTCGTCCATCACAGAGCTTCGAAGTGCTGTCAGAACCTGCCAATACTGCTGAATGTTGAACAGTGAAAGTCTTTCTTGTTCTTTAATTCCAGCCTGGCTGAAGAGGACAACGATAGCTTTGGCTATGATACTTTGGAACTTGATGGTAAGTGAGGGGAGGGTCCTCGTCTGTAGCCTTAGCTATGAGCCGTGAGCATGGTTCCTTAACTTACCAGACTCAGGTGCTACCCGCCCCAGCCCCTGTGATCACATACAGGGTTGGAGGAAGGCAGATATGTGATATGCATTGACTGTCCTCTATCACAGGCAGAGCTGGGATAGAAAAGGGATGCCTGACATTCACTGAGGTAGAGCATCAGGAAGGAGGTGAAGGACCTCCATCCTCACACCTACTGGAAAACATAATTCAGATCAAATCAATTCACACCAGTGTCTCTTAATTTCATGTGGCATAGACCCCAGTATAAAGGCCTTCTGAGGCCAACGCTCTGAGCTGGGGTCAGCCAAATCGTGGGATTGTACTGAGCGGAAAGGACATTCAGTGTTAAAAAGGACCACTGAAGCTAGTCTTTTATGAAATGGTGCGGGAGCATGGGCTGTCAACGAGCTGCAACTTGTTTAGGATATGTTCTTAGGGTATGTCTATATTGACGGCAGCACCATTGGTGCCACCAGATCGATCCTTCGGGATCGAATGCTCAAATCGATCCAGAAGGCAAAGGCATTCATCTGCCCCCGCAGAAATATTAAGACTGCGTCGACGGGAGCACATTTCCCATTGGTGCAGCCTAGTGGGGTTGCCACCGAAAGTAGAAGTTAGGAAGTCGAAGGGAAATATGCAAACTATTCTTTGAATTTCACTGGCAGTGTAAACCAAGCCTTAGTGGGAGTCACAATGAAAGGTGGTTCTCTAATCCCTGCCTTTCCCAGGAGGAGGTGCTAGAAGGAATGGTGACTGGATTCTGGCTGCTGGAGAGTTCACATTTTGTTAGAAAGAGGAAGTCTGGACTAAGCAAGGGACTAGGAACCAGGAGCTCCTAAATTCTAATCCTGGCTCTGGTTCAGGACAAATGTTCCTGACTCACTCTGTATGTCAGGCTGTCCCTGTGTAGAATGGGGATAATGATGCTTTTTGTTGGGAGCATTAGTTAATGTTTGTAAAGCGTTTCTCAAAGGGCTTGTTACAGTCCATCATTCTTTCACTGTTCCAGTGGCCTCTGAGTGCTTGTGGAAATCCATTTTGGGGGGGCTGCTGTTAGTTTACAGGGTGCCTTGCAAATATCAATTCATCCTCTGTCCTGGCCATTTAACAGTCTAAATAAGATGGGACACGACGGCACAAGAAAAATGCAGCTCAGCACTGCAGAAGAGGCGAGTCAAGATGATGATGAGTGATGGGTGATGAGAAGGGTGGAGCTGTTGCTGGGAGAAGTGGTCTTAGGAAAGGATTGGATTTGGAGGAGGGAGAGGGCGCTTGGCTGATAAGGGCCAGGAGATTGTTCCAGGCTTAATAAACAGCATGATAGAAATATGAACTGAGATTGACTGGACAGACTTAGAACGAGGGGAATTCTCATTCGCTGGATGCCATTCCCTGCTCCGAATCAAAAGAATATGTCTCTTCTCCCCAGGTTTGCCCTGGGATCAGCTATGCCTGCACCTTTTCCCACACTCTGCTTCCTCATGGCATCTGGAATCCTTTTGATTTTTGTATCCCTTTGCAGATGACTGTCATGACAGATACTCACATGGAGCTCCCTCAGTACACTCCTCCTCTTCCTCTCACCAGTCGGAAGGCATGGATGTCTATGACCTTGAGCATGTCAACTCCATTTTTAGGAAGTTCTCTCTGGAAAGGTATGCTGGTTTTCCTGCCCAAGTCAGATTGTGGGGAGAAAGGCTACCCAGGAGGGTTGCCCTCTTGTAATACAAGATATTAGATCGCTATGTCAGAAGATGGGATATCGTATGACATGGTCGTATCATTATGTTGCATGGGCACTTTGCTTCCTTCTGTCCTCACGTCACAGCACAGCAACACAGAATGTTATGTTGGGACCGTTTATCCTACAAATGGAGGTTGTGATTGATTGCCCCAGAAAAATCAGGGGAGGTAACTTATCTAGAGAGAGCAGCTTCAACTTAGCCACCTTGTTATCTTACAGCTGCCGTTTACTAGATGCTGTGCCATTATGGAGCAGAGGCTGTTCCATCTGGTTTCAGCGCGGAGGGGTGCCCAGAAGCTGTTCTCTGGTTTAACTTATGTAGTACTGTAGCAGGGAGGGGAGGTTTCTCTGAGGGTCATTCTAGCACTTGATAAACATAGAAAGCCCCTTTGCGTGCCTCCCCCACCCTCCCCACATTTATCCCAAGTGGAGAATTTCTGTTTTGGTCCCAGAGTATGAGAGAAGCTGAGAGCCGCATTGTCTAAGCTGTCTGTTTGTTTCATGGGCACAGGCCTTTCCGTCCTTCCATGACGTCTGTTGGGCGGGTTAGGAACCCGTGCCATACGGTCCAGCGCATCACGCTGAACGGAGACACCCTCAACTCAGAAATCACGTTGCTGGGGGGCAATAACAAAGGGACCTTTATCAGCTCTGTCAAGCTGGGATCCCCAGCAGAGAAAGCAGGCCTCCGGGAGGGACACCAGCTGCTTCTGGTGAGCATTAAACAACAAACATTGTGTACTCATTGCCCGATTCTTTGCAGCCACTATCTCCTACATCTTTAGCACCAGTCAGGAATTCTGCTGAGAGTCTGGAAGTGGGGGTGCTTGTGGGCTTCCCAGACATTGCACCATTACAGCTTACAATGACTTCAGTTGGCGGAAGCTGGGACAGGAGTAACTGCCCCCTCCTTTTACACCCTGCCTGCTAGTGACATCCCTTGGAAAAGACTCGGAGGGAAGTGACTGTGAGCTTTCCCTGCAGCTGTTGTTCTTAAAACTGTTACACCCAATAGCAACTTCTGCCTGAAGAAGCAGTTGCTGTAGTAGCTCTGTGTTTTGTTCAGCCCCACGGCTTGTGCAGCATTCCTGCAGCTAATGGACCTACTATGAGCTCCTCTCTTTCCTCCCAGCACTCCTACATCCTTCCCTATTGTCACTCTTGGCAGGAGAAGCTGGGAGAGGAATATCCTAAAGCTCTCATCCCTGTCCCATTCCCAGAAGTGACTCCAACTGGGGAGATATGGATTATAATGGAGTTACAGTTCCATCAACTTCTAGAAATTCTAGAGGAGAGAAAAGAAGCTACAGATAAATAATTGAAATGTAACTGCATTGCTAGTAAAAATAGGCAGGTTGTTTAATCTAGAAAGAAACTATAGAGTTGAATAGGTGGCCTAATTGGTTTGCACACTGAGTTCACAGCCAAGAGTATCTCTTTCATCTAGCTGGAAGGCTGCATCAAAGGGGAAAATCAGAGCGTTCCCTTGGATACTTGCACAAAAGAAGAGGCTCACTGGACAATTCAGAGGTGCAGTGGACCAGTAACACTCCAGTATAAACCAAATCATGAAGGTAAGACTTAGTTTGCCTCCTCAGAAATTGCCAGTAGTCTAGTTAGGGCAAGACCTCTGGTAGATCAGAAGCCACTGAGCCAAACTCTGCTCTTAGTTGTACTGGTGTAAACCTGGGCTAAATCCATTTGTTTCTATAGAGTTACTCCTGATTTAAATCAATGTAACTGAATGCAGAAATAGCCCATGCATCCATACATCTGTCATTCCAAGAATCTGAAGAAGCTAGGGGGGTCACTGGAAGACAATAGTCACAGGTGATTTTTGTATGCTATTTTCTGTGATGTAACATGGCATGCTAGGATTTCTTTTACAGCTCTAAAGGCTGTTTTATCATTCAAACCTTGGTGTTCGCCTTGTTTATTACTGTTGCAGCTTTATCTTGAACAGCTGGAGTGCATGTATGGTGAATGTGATCATGGCTTGTACTTATAATTTGGTGTAATGGATCAAAAGTTACATTTCAAAAGCCATTTTTATTTCTGTAGCTATGTTGATCCCTTCTTTATCTTGGTCTGGAGAATTCACTTGTGCAGATGGTGCTGGAAGTTGATTTCTTTGGTTTTCCTTTGATGTTTAAGTATTAAAGAATATCACATTTTTTTGAGCGCCACTTGGCTGCAGATAAAGCATGTTACAGATTGTGGGAATGCCAGTTACAGCTGCTAATAAAATGAATAGCCTGCATTACACCGCCTGGTCGAACTTGCAGAATGCAGCTTTAGCTTTCAAGCCTGTGTCTTTGTTGGGAATTTCACAGTTTTATGGATCATTTATATGTAACAACCAGAAATGAGGTTGCCTAAATGTATCCTTACAACAGGAATCTCTTATGAGCTGTTACAAAGGGGGAGCCATTTTAGTCTAGGTCAGCAAAACAAACAAGGATTCTGATGGCACTTTGGAAGACTAACGCATTTATTTATCGTGTGAGCTTTCGTGGGAGAAGATCCCACTTGAGCTGCTCCCAGACCATTCCAACTAGCACTTTAGCAGTATGAGTTTCTTCTCCGAAGTGCCCATCAATTTATACTAGGATTTCAGTTCACTGAACTTCTACCACAAGAGTGCCCACTCATTGAAAGCTAGTAGTACAGATTGGCCATGCTTGGATCCTTCCTTTGTTGCTGCAGGTTACAGGAAATTGCTGACAGAGCTGGATGAAGGATTAATCACATCAGGGGACTCATTTTACATCCGCCTGAATCTGAACATCTCTAGCCAGTTGGACTGCTGCTCCCTGTCGGTGAAATGTGATGAGATTGTGCATATTCTTGACACCATGTACCAGGGGAAGTGTGAGTGGCTGTGTGCCAGAGTTGACCCTTTCACTGACAGGAACCTGGAAATGGGGACCATCCCCAGCTATAGCAGGTGAGCATAATGCAGGCTGAACTAGAAGAGTGACCATGACAAGGAGAAGCCACTCTAGGAACAATACTGTGTAAATCAGTACTTGCTATAACAGGGGGAGATGTGTATCTGAGTTGGCGGTCATTACTAGTGCTTGATTGCAAGGTGGGCATCCGAGTTTGGAGAGGGAGACCCCAGATTTTATTAAGAGACTGAGCAAGATAGGAAGATGTATAATGGAGACACCCTTTTCCTCAGCTGCGTACCACAGTCCTGCGGATTATTTTGTTCTGTATCTCCACTGCATGATTCAACCATTCCTCATTTCTGTTCTCTTTAGTCTTTTTCCTAAACACCAATCATTGCATCTGCTTATCCTCTAGATCAGTGGTTCTCAACCTTTTGAAGGTGATGACACACTTGATGGCATATTGCGACCTTAGAGGACACATCAGCTCACTGGTCCCAGGCCAAATCCAGCCATCTCCCCGGCTCTCTGTGACACACTTACCACTGTGTGGCGACACAATAATGTGTCCTGACACAGTGGTGGAGAATCACTGCTCTAGATGGTCTCAAAGGCATCTTCCAGATCCACATGTCTTCACTTTTTCTTGCAGAGCCCAGCAACTCCTTCTGGTGAAGCTACAGCGGCTGATGCACAGAGGCAGCAGGGATGAGACAGAAAGTTCATCCAACACTCTTCGAGCACTCCGGGTAGGTCTCCACAGCCACGGTCTTTCCACATCAGTTGCTCCAGCCTTCCGTATAGCTCACTCCTTCGTCTTCCCATTGCATTCCTGTTTTGAATCACACTCTGTAAGCTTCCTTTGAGTCACGCTGAGGATAACTGTCTTGCGTCTCCATATTTTTTACCCACAGTGCTCGCTGCTCAGGGGCTATCTCCATGTAATCTTAACTCCAGATGCTGGCAGGGAGCAGTCACCATAGATTTAATATCCACTCATCTGTAGGCTCTTGAAATCTTCCACACCCCTAACCTTCCAAAGGTCCTTCCCTCAATCCTGCATGGGGAAGGAGTTGTATACTTAAAGCTATCACTGGGATAAAAGCCCAAATACATGCAAATAGACTTGCCATCCCACAACACAGTAGTCACTGCATAGGTGGCCTCTCTGGTCAAATCTTTAGTGCAGACACAGAGACTCCTCTGAAGAGGGGAATGTGGGGAAGTAGTAACAGGAGCAGAGTTTCTCAGCATAGACAGTGTGTGGTTTATAGTTTGCACAGAACACTCCTTAACTTTGTAATGGGTGTGAATACTACTGAATTGCTATCCCCTTAATTGTAACGAGCTACATGCAGCTTCTGCCAAAGGCCCGTTTTGTTTTCTGCATGCTGTGATTTACTGACATCAGTCTTTTTCTGTACAATTCTTATCAGAATACACTGCAGCCAGAGGAGCCTGCCCCACAGAATGATCCTAAAGCCAGCCCTCGCCTCTCCCGAGCAAGCTTCCTTTTGGGACAAATTTTACAGGTAACAAAGTTAAAATTTTCCTCGACGGGACACCAGAGCATGATTTTTCCTGGGGAGATTTGAGACAGATCTCTCTTTGTGGCATTCTCAGGGCATGCTGGAGAGATTGTACAAGTACTTATGATTGTCACAAAGAGCTTTAACATATTAGCTGTCTGATTGATTTATGCTTTGTAACTTCCCCCATCATGCGGGATCTTTAGCTTTTAATACTCTCATCTCTATTACTAACCTAATCGGGATATATCTTGTATTCCTGTGCCGAGGGGCTGAAATAGGCCTAATCTGAAGTATGACAATGAATTCTCTTGGCCAGGTTAACTCTCTTGGTACTTCAGAGGTGAAACCCCATAAGAGAAGAGTTATTTCATTGCTGGGGAAAGGATGGAGAATGGGTGGGTGAAAGGTATGATTCATAGATTCCAAGGTCAGAAGAGACCATTATGATGTTCTAGACTGACCTCCTGTATAACACAGGCCATAAAACTTCCCCTAGATAATTCCTAGAGCAGATCTTTTAGGAAAATGTCCAATTTTGATTTACAAGTTGTCAGTGATGGAGAATTTGCCAGGACCTTTTGTAAACTGTTCCAATGGTTAATTACCCTCACTTAAAAATGTGGGCCTTATTTCTCACCTGGTTTTATCTAGCTTCAGCTTCCAGCCATTGGGCTATGCTATGCCTTTCTCTGCTAGCGAGAAGAGCACATTATTAATAAAATGCATAGGGGGGTGATTGGGAAGGTTAGAGAATGCACAAGCAGGGGAGTGAATATTTAGATGGATGATATATAAAAGAAGCATTTTGTTGGGTTTTAAGTTCTGCTATAGGAGAAGGTTTTGAGTCCTGAAAAGCTAAATGTTGGGTGTTGCAATTAAGGATACAGAAGTGAGCATAGTTTGAGGTACTGCTGTTCTGACATTTGTCGTGGGCATGCTACTCCCCAGTGAGTTCATCCGTAGTAACTTTGTTGATGCCAAAGGGTTTTGAGAAAGAAATAGAAGAACATGACTCATGTGGAGAGAACAAAAGAAAAAAAAATCCCACAAGGGAATAACAAAAGCTGAAGGTCAGCGCTACATTGTTTAAAATAACCCTGGAATTCAGCCAGCAGTTCTGTGGATGGATTGGTGAACTCATAGCCTAGTTTTTGCTAGACACAGAAGTAATTCAGATCTGGTAGATAATGGACGGGGACTCGAGGCAAACAAATTATGTGAAAGAATTAAGAATACAATTCCATAGAACAGAGGAGGGTCAGGCCTCTTTGTTTGTTTTTTCAGTTTGTTAGCAGGTCTGAAAACAAATACAAACGTATGAACAGCACCGAGCGAGTCCGCATTGTCACTGGTTCGTCCTCCGGTCTGGCGCGGACTTCTTCCGAAGCAATGAAACTGTTGCCTGATAAACTAGAAGGTGAGGACCATAACATCAGGACGCCGTTTTACACCCACTTGGCATAGGTTAAATGACTACACAAGCAGAAGACAGTGCAAAATCAGGTCCTAGGTCTTTTCCATCTCTACTTTTTATGTTCTTCTGCATGTGACAGCCAGACAATCATGGGGTGCGTCTACACTTACAAATTAAGTCGACTTAAGCTTGCTTAAGTCGACTTAATTTAATCTGCATCCACACTACACTTTCCTTAAGTCGACTTTATAAAACCTCATTTTAAGTCAACTTTGCTGGCTACATCGACTTTAGAAAGTCGACTTAGCCAATGTGGATGTGGAGTAGCCCTAAGTCGACTTGGGGGCTTTAGGGCTTCCCCACTGCCCTCCCTGCCAGGGTGGCTGGCACAGCCACAGCCTGGCGTGCCCCCCCACAGGGCAGGGCAGAGCCCTGCCCACCAAGGTACAATAGGGCAAAGGCTGAGCCCCCTGGCACTTGGCAAGGGGTGCCCCCCCTGCCACTGTGGACCTGTCCCGGGTCCACCTACCCCCTATAAGTCGACCAAGGCGTCCAGTGTGGACGCTTTAGGTCGATTTTGTAGGGTCCCCTCTAAGTCGACTTAAAATTTGAGTGTGGACATGCTAAGTCGACTTAAATTAACAAGTGTAGACATAGCCATGGTGACTAAATCCTTGGATTTTGCTGGAGAAGCAGGGGGAAGATAGCACTTGAAAAACAAGTCCACTGGACTGAACATTTTTATTTTGTTGACAACTGGTTCTCTCCTGTTCTTCCTCCAAAGAGGTGTAACTTCATGGAGTGAATTAGAATTGAGCAAAGGAAAATTTAGGCTGATAATCAGGAAAAGTGTCTGAGTGGCCTATTAAACTGAGAAATAATCTCCCAAGGAAAATGACAAGGGGCCTATTGCTTGAATCATTTAAAACTAGGCTGGACATTGCTCTGGAGAATATATTGCAGGGGACAATACTGGTCTGAGTGGAGGGATGGACAAGATGACCAAACCTATAATTCCCATCTCTAATGTCTGTGATTCTTCTACATCCTTCTCCCATTACTGGTGAAGAACAAACTAGTTTGTAAATGGTTTCCTCTTTACTCAGATTTAGATTCTGAAAGTGAAATCAATAGGGGCCTAAGTCTGATCCCCTATAGTTTGGTGAGACCAATCCACTGTGAACGGCGGCGCCCGGTCCTCTTCACTCCCACTGTGCTGGCGAAGACGTTGGTGCAGAAGCTTCTCAATTCTGGAGGCGCCTTGGAATTCAACACGTGCAAGCCAGGTAATTGTGTAAAAGAGCAACTACAGTACATGCTAAATCGAGCCAATCTTTTCACTGGAGCACACAAATGTCACCTCTTGGCCATGTCACAACACAGTTTATCTCTAGTTCCTGCAGTGTGACTGTTTGTAAGACATTCTGAATGGATCTGAAATATCCATCATAAATCGTCCTGCAGTGCTGTGTTTGTGCACGTCGTATATTTGTATATTCTGTAGTTGCCATGATACACTGCGGGAACTGGCATGTCGTGTGTGCTCTTTGTCAGTCCAAATGTGTTTAACACTAGGCGATGTGATGTTTCGATCGGCTTGTGTCTACCTGTTGTTATAATGATGAATATCTTCCTTCCAACCAGTGCTAGGTTTCTATCCAGTCCAGGCCATGAGGACATTGCATTTGATCTTCTCCAAAGACTGGGTTTCTCAGGGAAACCCTTTCTTGTTAACTGTTTACCATTCAGAGCAGTATCCTGT
The DNA here is from genome assembly GCA_007922175.1 of Pelusios castaneus. Taxonomy (NCBI): domain Eukaryota; kingdom Metazoa; phylum Chordata; order Testudines; family Pelomedusidae; genus Pelusios; species Pelusios castaneus. Next base: position 9,015,225 of record ML685786.1, read on the forward strand.
ACCCTGACAGCTCTACTCAAGCACCACCTTTCTTCCACTCATCAGACAGCTGTGAGGGATCCAGGTACTGGATCCCATGAGTTTTAAGCCTGTAGACTATGAAGAAAATCTAGTCACTCCTTGTGGCTTAGGGTCCCCAGTATGCTTTCAGAGGGCACATTTTAATCTGGCTCCCTCTGTCAAGAGCTTCGACCACAAAACCCAGTCCCTAGAACTGGTGTTGGACTCTCAGGATGTCTTCACAGCACAGTTACCTCAGGTTATAACTTGACTCCCATCCACACACGCAAAGCTCTGTCTTAAATTAATTGGTGCTGTAAGCTTGAGCTAGCTAGCTCCCCTTGGCAGGGGAGGGCTGAAGAGCAGGCACTTCTGAGCCAGGATGCAGCAGCTTGAGTTTCAAAAACTCAGCAGAAGCTATCTGAATGCACCTGCAGGCTCCCTCCATAGCTTAAACACACCCTCTTCCAGAACACAGCTAAAGGTTTGAGACTTCAGGTTACCTCTGGAGGTACATGGTAAGATGTAACGCAGCACATACCACCTTGGCACTGGATCTTAACACATTATTGCTCTTTCTTAAGAGCATGAGACACAGACCTACATAAAAATAATAAACCCTCCATGCATGTCCCTGCCTTAGTTTCTCTACCGTTCTGGAGCATTCTGTGGGCTGGGGTCAGAGTCTTTTGAGGCCTTCCAACACCCTTCTGTTGCAAGACATGGTCTGTGTTCTGAAACATGGAGCCTATTGCAACTTTGGCTGGTCAGTCTGTCCATTTCCCCGCTCCTCCCCAGACTTTCTTTGTACTTCCCTGTGAGCCCTTTCATCGCCTTTCAGTGCTTCAGTCAGGTGACTCCTGCATCAGCTTGTTCTGATGACCCCAGACCTTTACCAGGTGACTTGGTTGCCAGGTAAGATCTTCCCTGACAAACCAGTTTTCCTGGTTGGGAGCCAGTTAATTGTCCAGGGTGTTTATATTTTAATAATAGAAGACTGTCTGAGTTAACGACAGGACTGTTACCAGCTCTGTATCAGAGCCTGTTTGAATTTCACTCCAACTTGGAGATAAGGAAGCCACAGAGAAGGTACAAGGTCCCAAGTTCACAGTGGAGTTTGCAGCTTGGTAAAGTTACAAAGAATTCATAATCCCACAAAAAAATAATAAATTATACAAACAGATTCCGCAGATCATCACAGCTACCCCATAAAGAGAGATTCAAGTTAAAAACCATATATTCTGAAATCCCAGTATCCTTATCCATGTTGCTATGAACAGTTTAGACTAACACAACTGCAATAATTTTAAGAGTCTAATTTACTCTTTGTCATTTGCAGGGCTTTTTTGTGGTGGTACTCGGGGTACTGAGTATCAGCACCTTTTTTTCACAGCCATGCGGCGGCCCCGGCTCCCTGGGCGAGTACCAGCACTTTCTTTTTTTTTTTTAAACAAAAAAAGCACTGGCCATTTGATTGGTTTATTTACTATTCTGCATTTCATGCACCTAGGACAGTAATTTTTTTCTGTTTCTAGTCAGATTTATTTTCAGATTCCCATGCTCTGTACAGTGCTATGGAGTTTAGTTGGCAGTGTTTATCCAGTCTGTGAGCTAGGTAAACTCTTTGAGGGAGGGACCATCTTTCTGTTATGTGGTTTTCCGCAGCCCCTAGCACAACAGGGCTGGCACCCTAGGCCCTTGGCAGAAGCTATAATAATGTGGTGATATAGTCATATATTACTGTGTGAAATGCTGTCATGTTTACTGTGTAATATTCCAACCCTGTAATTTGGTGCTATGGAACGTAGTTGCTCTGTGATGTTAGGTTTGTTATAGTATTTACTGCATCACTGTGTTATCGTTTGGTGTTATGATTGTCTTGTGTTGATTGCTCAGAAACTCAGCGGCGCAGGCTATATTTGAGGTGCGGAGCTGAGTTCCGGTTAGGGTTCAGTTAAATTAAATGAATGAAATGAGACCAGCTCTCAAGACGACTCTTGGTCTTCTTTCACTGTATACTGAAAAAAAATTACTATTTGAAATCCCACTGGACCGTTTCCTAGATGCACATATTATGTGAACTTACTTACCTTGTTTGCGTCTACCTCCTTCTCCAGATATTGTCACAAAAGATGAATTCCAAAGGAAGCAAAGGACGGAGACGGTCATCTTTTCCAGAGAGAAGAATCCACACACCTATGAATGTATTGTTCCTGCAAATATTGAGGCTGTCACTGCCAAGGTGATTGGAATGAAATGCAGCCAGTATTGGGGCTGTCTGTGAGTCTGTCTACAGCAGAGTTCCCCAAACTGATGGGAGTGCCCCACCTAAGGGGGTGTGGAGGAATCTTTGGGAGGCGAGACAGGGCCTAGGCCAACCCCCATGAGAGCCCACCCAGCACCATTCTGCCCTCATCTCGGCTCCAGCCCTGACCCCTGGCTGCAACCCCAGCCTCGGCTTCCAGCTGTGGTCCCAGGCTCTGCAGCAGGTCCACAGTCTCAGACCCAGACCCCATGGTTGCAGCTCCAGCTCCCAGCCTTGCCCCACAAGCAGCTTGGGCCCCAGCTCCTGGCCCCCCACCCTGGTTTGGGCCCTGCTCCCAACCTCAGCTACAACTTACAGTCCTGGGGGGCATGGAGCAGGTAAAGGGAGCACAACCCCAAAAGTTTGGGGACCACTGCTCTTCAGTGTGTGTTGCTTTCCATAGACAGAGCAAACCATCTACTGCCAGATTGAGGGCTTATGTTTTCAGAGGAATGTCTTTTTTCTCCCTTTCTTGTCCCATTCCCACATTTATATTTATTTTCCCCAAAAATAGCCTTAGCTTTGTGCAGTTATTTTTCCTTTCTTTTTGATCCTTTTACTTTCTCACTCTCTCTGTGTGATGGCCTGCCTTGATATAGTGAAATACCCTTTCATTTCCTATCCTCTGTTTCCTAGTCAGTCCCCCTTTTGTTCCGTGTGTGTGTGAATGCAAGAAAGAGACAGGGACCTAGACAAGGAAAAGGATAGATTGGGACACAGAGAGAGACAGTGACATGTAGAATGAAGATAACGGTGTCAAAGACAGAGAGGTAGCTTCAAACACAGTATATTTGTTGCATGGTAGGGAAAAAAAGATGGATTGAAGTGAGTGGTTGAGGTTTTTTTAGACGTAATTACAGTAAATGTTCTCTTTGAACAAAGACCACACCTGTGTGTGTGAATACATGTCTGACTTTATTTTTATCATAATATTTTACTTTGTTCATTATCATTAGATTGAATCACTCATTTTTAAACCTTTGCAACAAGAGAGCTCTCATACTGAGGACTAAAATTAGCTTTTGTCTGATTGGCTAGTTGGAAATCCATGGGAGGAGTTTGGACCTGAAATGTACGTTTGATTTAAAGGTTTTACATCAAGTCTGATGAATGAAGAGCAATTGACCTGACCCTGTTGAGATATGTCTGTCTGTATCACAAGACATTAGTGCCTCATGACACTGTTACGACTCTATGTTTTTAGAATAAGCATTGCCTGCTGGAAGCTGGAATAAACTGCACAAAGGACTTAATCAAAGCCAAGATATATCCCATTATTCTCTTTATCAGAGTCTCAGAGAAAAACATCAAGCGATTCAGGTAACATATCAAATCTGTTGAACATTTGATATTCTGTCTCTGTCATTGAATAACGCTGTAGTCGCATGACTTTATCATTGGGAGAGAGGGAGAGTTTCTTCTCTCTGGCACCATTTCCTCCCCTGACTCCTCCCCCTTTTTCCTGGCGATATTACCATGGAAGTAGCTACGAGTTGCCCCAGATCCAGCACTCTTTCACCATTCCTCATGGCAATGTTTGCTGCAGAAGGATGACACTGGAGTATCTGGTGCTTGTCCCTGTTCAGCACTCCTGTGCCACTCCCTCCACTGGGGAAAAATAGGGTCTGGAGTAATGATAATTTCCCTACGGCCATCACTCCTTCATTGTTCCTCATGTCAGTTTTGGTGGGAGAGGACATGACTGAGGTAGCTGAGACGTTCTAGCTCTCATACACTGTTCTTTACGAAGACTTCTGCTGGGAGAGGTGAAGTTTGTATGGATTCTGGAGGGCAGGGACAGGATTCAGGGAGACTTAGACAAATTGGAACACAGGGCCAAAAGAAACCTCATGAGGTTCAACAAGGACAAGTGCAAAGTCCTGCACTTAGGACAGAAAAATCCCATGCACTGCTACAGGCTGGGGACTGATTGGCTAAGTAGCAACACCGTAGAAAAGGACCTGGGGGTTATGGTGGACGGGAAACTGGATATGAGCCAACAGTGTGCTCTTGTTGCCAAAAAGGCCAATGGCATATTGGGCTGCATCAGTAGGAGTGTTGCCAGCAGATCGAGGGATGTGATTATTTCCCTTTGTTCGACACTGGTCAGGCCGCATCTGGAATACTGTGTCCAATTTTGGGCTCCCCACTACAGAAAGGATGTGGACAAATTAGAAAGAGTACAGTGGAGGGCAATGAAAATGATTAGGGGACTGGGGCACATGACTTATGAGGAGAGACTGAAGGAACTGGGTTTATTTAGTCTACAGAAGAGAAGACTGAAGGGGGATTTGATAGCAACCTTCAACTACTTGAAGGGTTGCTCCAAAGAGGAGGGAGCTAGGCTGTTCTCAGTAGTAACAGAGGACAGAACAAGGAGCAATGGTTTCAAGTTGCAGCTGTGGAGGTCGAGATTGGATATTAGGAAAAACTTTCTCATGAGGAGTGTGGTGAAGCATTGGAATGGGTTACCTAGGGAGGTGGTGGAATCTCTGTCTTTGAAGATATTTAAGTTCGGTTAGACAAAACCCTGGCTGGAATGATTTAGTGGGAGTGGTCCTGCTTTTAGCAGGGGGTTGGATTAGATGACCTCATGAGGTCCCTTCCAGCCCTATGATTCTATGATTCACTTCAAAGCTAAACCTTTTTTGCTTATTTTTGGCCTGATCATCTGATGTAGGAAGCTGTTGCCAAAGCCAGAGACCGAAGAGGAGTTCCTACGCATTTGTCGCCAGAAGGAGAAAGAACTGGAGGCGCTACCATGCCTTTATACCTCTCTAGAGGTAGACATGTGGAGCAGTATTGAGGAGCTCATCCGAATAATCAAGGAGAAGATTGGGGAAGAACAGCGTAAAACCATCTGGATAGAAGAAGATCAGCTATAAAAAACGCAGCACATAAAATGGAGCTCTGTGGCGATGAAAGGACACAGTAAAGTGGAACTGGGGCTTTCAGAATGCTCTGATGCAGTGCCTGCCACTCCCGTTTCATCTTTTCTGGCTGGGGACTCCTGCTGCTGGCCGAATTTATGTGTGGAATGGAATCAGAGCCGTGTGTTTAACAGCAAGTATCACAGATGCTAGGTAGCTACAACATGGATGAGAACGCAGCCTCCAGCAGAGTCCCTGATCCCCAGCATTCATTCAGAGATGGCAGCTGCTTAACCCGTGAGAAGGACAGAGATCTCGAGAGAGAGCTTGAGGTGATTTATGATGTATGAAGATGGACCTCATTTAATCTCCTTAAGTGACCAGAGTAGTGAAATCTATAGGGAGATAAAGGATGAGGGTCAGGCCAAAGGACATGGAACCTATGATGTGCTCTACGCCCAGTCCAAAATGAGATGCAGAATGTGTTCCGTTAAGGAAGCTGTGGGGTATTCACTAACAACAGAAACACTGCCGCTGAGCAACTATGCAGCCCTGTGTGTATGTGCATGTGCAGTCATATGGGAAGGAAAGCAAACAACCATTGTTCCTGGCATTAATTAAAATGACAATTTCCCATTCATTTTTAAAGCTCAGTTCTGTTCAACAGCCTGACTAGCCACGGCACCCTCAACACAGCAAACCCCCGGCTTCTTAGTGGCAAACCAAACCTTTCCAGGTCTGCCCACATTTCACTTAGTTTATCCCTGTTACTGTCATTTTACTTGTTCCACTACTTCAAGCCTTAATTTCAAAAGCATATTTCAGGACTGAAGCTGTTGGTGCAAATGATGGGAGCTGACTCCAGTTTTCTGAGGCAAAAAGATGCCAATGTAGTAAAAAGGTAGAGTATAAAAAGCTATAACTCAACCCACCTTGATCTATGGAACAGAGATTTGGCCAATCCCAGGGAGGGGATCAGCACTCTCCCTGCCAGTGAAATGAAGATGTGGAGATGATCAAACAGTGGGATACTCCCTGACAGGAAATGTAATGAAGGTGTAAGGGGTCTGATGTGGGTTGCTCTGGCCAAAGACAAGTTGAGGTAGGTTAGGCTATAGTGGTATGGGCACATCCAGTGGAGACCTGAGAGTTCTCTCCGTAGGAGGCTGTTGCAAGGATTGTAAATAGAAGAGGATAAAGGGAGAGATCAAAGACTCAGTACATAGACCAAATATCTGTTGACCTCAGAGAGACCAATCTGCATGGCAGCCCAGCATACGACGACCATGAGTTTTGAAAGAAGACTATAAAAGTCAGTGGGAAGTGGCAAGAAAGAAGAAGACAGATTTTCATCCTGGGGGAGGGCACAGAACTAATGCCTGGAAAACAGATGTCTGCATTTACCCTTAGAAACCTACATGTTTCCCCAGCACTGCTGCCTGCCAACATGCTAGCTCAGAATGGGAGGGGCCATTTTTAGCAGATGATTGGGGAAGTTCAGCTTTCATGACCCATTCAGTCCTTGGCCTCGGCCATGATGGCCAGCACAGAGGCCGGTTAGTAACATAGGGCTGTAGACAGCTGAGGTAAAATTTTCAAAAGTGTCCAGATTACTTGGGAGCATAGGCCCCATTTTCACAGGTGTGACCTTCCTTGAAAGTCAGTGATATGTGAGCTCCTTTGCCACTTATGTGCTTCTGAACATGTCACCCTCTACACAAGGCACTGGATTGAAACCACCAAATTAATTTCACAGCAGCCGTCCAATAATAATGACGTGCACTGCTGCTGATCTGGAATAAATGACACAGTGATCTGAGGCTGTATATCCCTTGAATCCTCCATGTCTCCCCAATCCCCTCCTTTTTGGATGGATACTACACTGAAAATTGTCTATGCTCCTGTGCTCATCCAAAGTCCCTGCTTTCAGGGCTTCAGGCCAGCATGAAGCAGCTGGTAATAAAAAGACACACAGAGTCCAAGGAAAACATCTGGCATTGTCACCCTTGCTAGATGAATGACTGCATTTTCCTTGGGAGGTATTTCTGATGTTTGTGTGTGCTGGGTGCCTTTCCATGGTGATGCATTTTTATCTGTCCAGGCTGCGCCTACTGTGCTGCGATGCACTTTATTTTTTCTCCCTTATGGTACCTTATAGAAATCACTGCCCATTTTCCATCTCATTCCCTGCTACTGTGCCCATCCCATCATTCATGCTTGAAAGGCTGTTCACACAGCAAGTGTTTCCTTGAGAACAGTTAATTATCTCTCCCATTCCATCTGCTGGGAATGTGCCCTTTTCGGCAGTCCGGAGAAGTAGAGAGATTACACGGCGGCTGGTAGTTTGTAATCCCAAAATTCTTTCACAGATTATTGTGTACGTGTGCAGTGACATGCAACTGCTCTGAGGCAGAGGGGAATAACCAACTGGTGCACTCAGCGCATTGCATGACTCTCTGATCTGTAGCTGTAATTTACAAGAGCTGAAGGCTCTCTCATTTAAGAGGGCTAAATGTCATAGTGGCATTTTCTAGGTACTGTATTTATAATGTCCTGAGACCACAATTTTAGTGCTGAGCCGTCTTTATGCAGATGGAGACTATGCGAAGGCGGCAATAGAGACGGGGGTTGGGTGAGACGGAAGGAATTAATTCTTTTTGTGAAAGGAGTGCCTATATGGAAGAGACCTAGCCCCTTAACGCACCCACTGTGATTTCCAAGGCCATCGATACTGAGAGCATCCACTGGTGTGAACTAGTGGAGTCATCGCTAGCTCATCAGGAAGAGCAGCAAGTTCTACTACACCTCCTTTACACAGGTGTCTGGCAACCTGTGTATATGTGTGATCCTCATCCATTTCCCCACACCGAATTACTGGCGATGGGCTGGAAGCTTTATTTCCCATCTGAGCCCCAGATGTGAACTCCAGGGGCAGATCAGCAGCTGCTGTACATTGTCCTAATTGCGTTGACGTCAGTGGAATGGTCTGTGACAATGTACACCAGCTGAGAAGCTGGATCCAGATCTAAATGTCACCCCTCTGCCATGGGGCAAACTAACCCCCTGCCTCTGCACCGACAAAAATATGCAGGCTTGAAATGCGAATGAGTTTTTCCAGAAGTGAGGGTGTTTAGCATCTGTGTTTGGACTCAACCAGCTCCAGAGATAGGTCTGAGAGCCACACTTGGAGTAGCTGGGACTCAGTTCCAGTTATTATTTGTGATGTCTCTTTTTACCAACCCCTCCATCATCCGACATTCTTTCACGCACAGCCAACCTGTTAATCATCCTTGGGTAGCAGACAACATTTAGCAGAGTTTGTAAGGAATTAGAAGAAATAACCAAGCAAATTGCCCACCAGACAACTAATTGGAAATGGGTTTGATTTATAGTACAATAAAGACGGGCCCAATGCAAAATCCATTCTGAACTCTCCTGGGTGTGGGGATTGGAAATCCAGATTAGAATCCAAGTTTTCCTAAATTTCAGGTTGTTAGCTCTTTAGCTCAAGGAATGTCTCATTGTGTTATGTTTGTACAGCACCTTGCATAATGGGGTTTCCTGGTCAAAGATGGGGGCTACTATGCTACCAAAATACAAATAAATAATAACAAAAATACAGTCCATTAAAGAGACATTCACGATGCAATGCCCTCTTCAGACTGCAATCCAGGGTTTGAATCTGGACATTTGGATCAGGCCCATCTCTACTGGAGATGCATCTGATTTGCATATGTCTGTAATAGGTAAGCAAAGTTTAAATCAAACTCTTTTAAAATATAAGTTGTTAAAGGTTTGTAATTGGAGGCTGGAAAAATGTCTCAACCTTCTTCAAATCTTAAATTGAAAAGGTGAGTTTTCCAATATCCAAGGTAATTTGCCTTGTCACTTCATGAGCTATTTATTCTCTAAAAACACTTACAGAACAAGGAAATAAAAATTGTTTAAAAAATGAACTGTTAGAAAAATTTATGTCTTTACTCTTAAATGATTGCAATAAGAACCAATCAAATTTTTTCTAGTGGTATGTTTTTCCACCCTAAAATGCCATTTCATCATGCAAATTTAAACTTTTCACAGAAGGAAGTTGATTTTGGTTAAATTTCATTAAATTAAAATGAAGCCTTTCCATAATTTTGAAACATTCCATTTTCAGAATGGAAATTTTCCATTTTTTTGTTTCAAAATAACTGTGTTTAGAAGTTCTTTTGTGTTCAGGTTTTTTGTTAAGTTGAAATCAAAATAAAATGTTTCAATTGACCCCAAAAAAAATTTTCAAAAATTTAATTTCACAGGAAATTTTGAAATTCAATGAATGGTTCCAATTGTGATCTCAGAAATCATGGCATTTCCCACAAAAAGCAATGTCTGGTTCCTAGACAACTCTCGCAAAACAAGCTATGCATGTTATAAAAGGGCACACAAGAGGTTGTTTGCTATATTTTTGGTAAAGTACCGGTAAGTCATGGGTGGCATATTAAAGGTTATTTATATAATTTTAATAATGGTTTACAGTCCTCAGATGTGATGCAGTAGTTAAAATAAAGAAAAGCAAACTAAATAAAACTTTCCATTCTGTTTTGCCTGACTGTTAAAATTATGTTGCATTATATAAGTCAGTGTCATACAGGTCAGCACAAGGGGAAATTGTTCCATGTAAAAATTCATGCAAATATCATTACACAGTATTTGATTTTCTTTTGCATCAGCATGCTGGCTAGAGGCTAACCTGCCAATTGATCTGCAGTAACAGACAGCAGCGGTAGCATAATTTGCAAGGGAGGGAGAGTGTGCACAAGCAAAGTCCTCCCTTCAAAGTTCCTCCCGTGTTATAGAAAGGTCTGTAAGCCACTTACATATTTCTGAGCTAGTTTACTGTGACAGGGTCAGTCTGGATGGCCTTACTACATAGCCAATATATCAGCCCCAGGCTCAGCAAGTCACTTTTACCCTGGTAGCTGAGTAGGGGATTGCTATAGGTTAATTGGCACACCTGGAGCTCATCAAGGCCCTGCCCAAGACTAGTTAAAAAAAGCCTCCCCTCTAAAGAAAGGGTGTAGCTGGAGGGTGAGGAGAGGTACAGGAATGTGTGAGAGGAGGCAATGTGTGATTAGAAAGTAGAGAGATCTGGGGAAGGAGCAGAATGCTGGTCAGGAAGAACCCTAGAGGTACAAAGACTGGGAGAAGGAAAAAACACCCTGCCCAAGGTGGTGGGGGGGATGGAAAGGAAGGGGGCAAAGGACTTTTCCCAGGCCTGAGGGAAACAGACCCACTATTAGAGGGAAGCGTGGGACCCAGCAAAGTAGAAGAGGAACTTTGTCACATTTATGTAGAACCATATTCATGGCCTGTGGTTTCATGGCTGGGTGCTGAAGTCAGAATGCTGCCTGGCAGACTGAATTCAGTGCTTGGGGATTCAGAATTTGTGTGTTAACCCAATGCTCTCAAGAGAACTAGAACATGGCAAATGGCTACATAAAATGGGGACTTTTAAGAAGCAGTAATTCTCCATCTCATGATGACTCTAGGGAGGCCAGGCACAGGCAGGGGTTTAGGGCTTCTGTGACAGTGACAATCTAGGATTTTGCATCTGTGTTTAATGCCGAATGAGCTGGAGCCCTAGGATTTAATCTACCAGACTGTTAAACCTACTGATTGCATTTATTGCTGGTTCAATTACTATTTTCCCCTTCTAAATGTGCTAAGAGATGTGCATTCCTGAGAAATAACAGTCTGGTAACCCAAATCACTTGCAATTTCTGTTCAGTGATTATTGACCCTGATGGATCTGCTCTAGATACCAGTCTCCCTGTAAAACAGAGTGAGTTACACATGCACGTGCACACACACACACACACACACACACACACACACACACACACACACACACACACA
>ML685786.1:9026304-9089883 GCA_007922175.1 Pelusios castaneus
ACACACACACACACACACACACACACACACACACACACACACACACATCAGAACATTCTTGTTACAGCAACTGTAAAACAAGATGTAGTACCATAATTTCTTGGGGACCAGCCCATTAATAAATGCACCATTTCAGGGCTTGCAAGGCACTTGCATTTCCCTAGCTTCCTTCATTACAGGGCTTTCCTGTGGAGTGGTCGTGGCACCAAATGATGAAAATGGTGTGGATAACCAATGATAATCCAAGGAGAGAACTGACTTTATCAGACTTATCCACTGAAGGGAAACAAGATGGGGTAATCTACTGTGGGTCAATGCAATGGTCTTTCAGTCTGGGAGACCTGTAGCCCAATGTAATTTTTGCAACAAGTGAAATAAATCTGGCTATTTTGCCCTAGCTGTTAAATGGCAATTTAGCCACATAGTAGAGTATCTGGTATTCATTCTGGAATAGTAGTTATTGTATTGGCAAAGCTCTGTAATGCCCACACAATACCTGATAGAAATCAGCGTGCCCATTCTATGTGTCCCTTTCCTGAACTGATAATCTAATTCAACCACTGCAATGCTACCGTTCATAGGATCTTGCAGGGCCCACAGAGTTTTCCTGTGCTGCTGTAGATAGCTCTCAGTCGTTCTGCTGGGATACCATTAGCCCTCAGGCATCATCTTGACCCTTCATGTGATACTTTTCTCTGCTCTCAGAGTCTGTTCCCTGAGTCTTTCTAGGGAAATCTCTTCTGGTCCCAGCCCCTTAGTCTCCAAGAGGAATAATAACTCTTAGCTCTTAGGAATTCCATCCGTAGAATTCAAAGTGTTTTACAAAGGCAGGTATTGAGCTCTGCATCGTACAGCTAAGGAAAAGAGGTTCAGAGAGGTGATGGGACTTGCCCATGGTCAAACAATCGGTCAGTGGCAGAGAGCCAAGAATAGGGTCCTGGTCTCGTCTCATATCCTAGCCACTGGAGAATGCTGAGTCATGCAGATACATAGCATGACGTGTTGAAATAGGCTCAAGGCTCTGAGAGAGGACACAGGCCAATTCAGGCACTCCTGTCTAGCTTTGGGTGGTGCCTGCCTTGTCAGGTGAAGTTTCTAGTTTAATTTGAAAGCCCTACCAGTAAGCCGTGCTTAGAACAACAGGAAACTCCTGCATGAGTCCTGTTTTACACACAGGCACCCTCCCTCCCCCGCTGTTTCTTTCTGTTCCTCCACGGTAGGAACCCTCTGATGTTCAGACCACAAGCAGACTCTCCGGGGTTAAATGCGCCATTAGTCACTGGGGAAAAAAACAATAAAAGACCCTTTAAAAACAGATGGTGGGTGATAGAAAAACTGTTTGTGTAAATATCTGCACCCGCCTGGCTGCTTCATTCGATATTAGCATCAAAAGCCGTTCGACAATTTAGCAACAAGCAGCAGTATTGATTTTATTCCAAACTTCAGCCATCATGAGAGATGGAGAGGATGCTTTCATATAGAAAATCCTAGACTGCAGATCAGGCCTGGGGGAATAACAAGACAGGACAAGCTGGCTCACAAAGTAACTGCAGCACCAGAATCAGCTCGTGTGTAAATAGCAGACAGCCGGTTCGGGGTTATCAGGAAGGATGTATGCGGACTAGGGTTCAGCCTACACAGTTCATTACAGGGGCAGAGCCCCAGGCTAAAGGGGTTAGTTTCCCCTTTTCCACACAAGAACCTGTTAGCTATTTCATTTTGCACTGTGATAGCAGTTCAAGAAGAGAAGGGGGAGAGGAGGGGAAATGCAGAGTGGAAGAATCCAGACTGAAATCTAGGACAAGGATGGTGTCTGTCCTGCACTGTTGCCCATTAGCTTCTCCTGTCATTAGCTGCAGAGCTGGCAGGTAGATCCTGGAAACATTTCTTGATGAGAAGGGGGAGGTGCGTTATATCCCTTGCAGAATATCCCTTCCTCTCTCTGCTAAAGTCACCATTCTTCTTACAAGTACCTCACTAAAGCATGTTGCTCCCTTGGCCCTCAGCAGAGATGTGCTCCACACGCCTGTTTGCTTCTCCAACAAAGAGGTCTGGAGAAACAAAAAGGAATCACCAGCGCAGCCTGCAGCAATTTCATTTCTTAGGGCAAAAGTGAGGAGATGCAAATGGACGTGCACTTATGCCCCATCATGACTCTTGTGGAGCCAGAACTCACAGGGCTCCCATTGTGGTGTGGCAACACATTCAGAGCACTGTGCTCAGAGAAAGCCAGAACCTACAAGGACCAAATCCCAGCATTGTGCTCGGACAGGAAGGAAGAAAATGAAGCCAAGCTGTAAAAAGTGAAGAATGCACAATTGAGCAAAGTGAACAATTAAGCCAAATAAGGTGAAAGAGCAACTGGAGAAACAAGCCCATTTCATTCCTGATGTACGTGGACATAACTACATTGATTTGCACCTGATTCCAGCTGGTCTTACATATGGCCAAGAAGGAACTGAGCTTCCTACCCGTGCACATTTATGATAACATACTGTAGGATGGGCCTGATTCTGATTCCTGTCCTCGCATCCCTCCATGGGGCTGCTAATGGAGCTGAGCTCTGTTTAATGGGAGTAAGGGGACCAAAACATACCTCCAAATATTCAGGGACAGCACAAAATCAATTGGCTCCCACCAGCATCGCTCCTGGGCTCCAGAGAGAGCCTGCCTCCTCTGCTAATGGTCTTTTTCTCACTAGATGCCTGGAACAAATGAGCCTTTTTTCCAAAGACAACCTCACGCTGGTGAGTGTAAGCTTTGCCATTCCAGCACTGTTGCATCCCTCTGCCCCGCTGCAGAGTTGCTCTCCTCATTAACAGATTGTTGTTCATTAATCAAAGCACTAACAGTAAGAGAGGCTGGAATACAGCACGGGCACAGCTTTGTTTGTGCTGATTGATTTTCCCAGCATAGTTTATTACTATTATTTACTTGGTGTGCCTCAAAAAAAAGATTGAGCGGCACTGAATGGTGGGTACCTATTTTAATTCCTCTTTTTAGCACCTGCTAATCCTATTCTGGCAGTAAGAACAGCTAGTTCTCCAATGACCAGGGGTCACCATCTTCTCTGGTAGGGACAGAAAAAAAATTACTGGAGTTGTTATAGAAATGGTGTTCTTCTGAGAAATGTGGGGGTTCTTCTTTTCAGAGCTGTTGAGTAGTCACAAGTCCTACAGAAATCAGTGAGCTCCGTAGGTGCTCAGTGCCTATGAAAATCAGTCCCCAAGTGTTATGTCTAACAGGACCTCCCTATGGGCCAGGGTTGCAGCAGAAGCCAGGATCAGCAGAGGAGTTCTGTAGGACTTGCATGGATACATTTGGCACAAGTCCGCGCTGGTCTGGCAGATTCATGGCGAGACTTTTGTCTTGGCGTGGCAAGAATGGAGACTGTGATGGTGATGTATCTCCATCTCTCCAAATCACTCTTCATGGTCATTTGAATTTAATCTCCAAACCGGGTGGGTGCAAATCTTGCAAATTTCCTCTTTCTTGCCTAAACCAGTGTTTTTTCAAATGTGGTCACCAGGGGACTTTTCTGGGGTCACCAGAGCTTCCTGAGTGGAGGTAGGAGGGGTGGAGGCCAAAGCAGAGGCCCCTCCCTTCAGCCTCCCAGGGGACAACAATCCCCTGCTGGTAGCACCAGCAACAATCCCCTGCTGGTAGCACCAGTAAACACCAAGGCAGTGCATCCCAGAGTAACAGCTGCAGTGTAGACACACCCGTCTACACTGGCTTTGTCGACTTAATAAGGTCGACTTAAGCCTTAAGTTGACCTTCAGAGGTGGTGTGTGGTCCCAGTGTGGATGAAGAGTTTTGTAGGTCAACTTAAGCATTGTTAGGTAGACCTAAGGCGCCAGTGTAGATGCACCCTCAGAGCTGGTGGGTGCTGTGAAGTGGTCTCTGAAAGGTTCTCGTGGAAGTTGACATTTGCATCCATAAAAGGATGATGGAGGATGTAACCAGACTTACAAATTACCCTAAATAGCCATCTCAGTCCCATAAATAAAGCTGTGGTGAACTTAGGGTCCTCCATACTAGGAGTGAAATCCAGCCTATGCCAAAATCAATGGCAAACTCCCATTGGTATTACTGGAGACCAAGAATTCCCACTAGGGATTTTCAACTATCTGAGTATCCGGTTGCACTTATTCTGAAATTGCCTCATTCACGGCGTACAACAGGAAGCCCAAGGCTGGTTGCAGTCACAGGTGTGAGATGCAGTTGTGGGGGGAGGTGTTGAAAATAGATGAGAGAGAGATTTGTTTTTCTACTTGTATTTTATAATTAGCCCAGGTCGGGAGTGAGGGGGTAGCTGCGAGGTGACAAAAGCCCATAACACCAAAACCACAGTTATTCAGCTGCATTGAAAGTTTCCACGGGTGGTTCTTCACTGTTACTGGAAATGTGAGTCTCCTTCAGACAGGAATTTCTTTCTTATCACGTGCTTTATCTTGTTCAGATGCTGTTTTGTACTGATTTGTCGGGGGGAGGGGGGTCACTACTACTCTCTGACAGTGTGGCGGATCAGATATAGCTGTTCTTCCTCTACTTGTTCAGCTACCAGAGTAGTTTCTGGCAGAAGCGAGTTAGAATGCCCAGACCTTCTCAGTACCACAGACCTATAGTGGTCAGCTGTCCCACAGCATATAAGGGAGATGACTTGAGTTTTTATAATGGTCCCTTCTCCACTTGTGGCTGAGGTCCTTGGGCTACACCAAATCATTTGTTTTCTCACTGGTTTCTTTGGCACAGCAAGAGGGATAATTGAGTGATTGCACAAGAGGACACCAGACCACATTAAGAGAAAACTGAGATGATCCCATCTACCAAGTCAACATTAGGTTGTTCCTAAAGTCACACATATAGGGTTAGAAAACAAGAATTTGAGGAGTTAATATAATAAATGTGTTTTTATAAGCACAGCCTTATGAGTGATAAGCGGGGTGAGGTTGAAGAGGAATACATAGATGTTGGAGTTAACCAAGACCAAGTGCAGAAGTCTGGATAAGATTTAGCTGAGCAGTATTGGTCAAAGCATTAAATGTCTTTGTAAGTCTGGCACTGGTGCATTCAGATTTTGTTATTGTTGTTATTAGGGCCTCTGGTTTACTGCAGTTGGCTTGGATCAGAATCAACTGCTGTGGTTTTCAAGATTTCCCCTCTCTTTTCTTTCTTTGGTGCATTTTTGCCAGCAGACATTGCTGATTTTTTTTAAAGAATTCTATCTCCCTCTAGTGATGAAAGGGGTTAACTTTACTTTCCAGAAGCAATTAGGCCTTGCAGATGTGTGTGCAAATGTATGTGAATTAATGATGTGACAAAGCCCCAGAGTTAGATGTTTTCTTTTATAATGCTCTGACATGGGAAAAAAACCCTTTATCTTCAATTCCCAGATGTTGTATATTAAAGCCCATTTTAATGCGCCATTGCAATAACATCCTTTTAAAATGTCCTGAATGACAATGAATTCCCATTTTAGTTGTATGATGTAATTTTTCTCCCTCCTAACTCCTGAGACATAGGATAAAATACTGGTTCATGTCCCATCACCTCAGGGCATGAGGTATTAGAACACATTATACATTTTACAGAAAAAAACCCCTCATGGATTAAGCTATTTTCAGTTCAGACAAGACGTGCACGAGCCCTGATCACCTTGGAACAGAAAGCCACATGATACCAGTGCACTGGAGTGAGACAATATTGATTTACTTCCTGTAAAACTAAACATTAAGCCAAGCACTTTTCACCACCTCTTCTGAGCTCTGATCCTCTTCCCTCTGCTGCCAGCCCTATCTTCATCCCTTCCACTGTGTATCCCATATCACTCTCACCATCCCTGAGTTGCAGGTGTTGGGCTCTGAGCCCCCATTCTGACAGCTTCTGTAACCACCATTGTAACTTCCTCTTAATTAGCTATCATGTGTTTCTTGCTATTAACTCTTTACTGCTCCCTAGATTGTCTCATCTTCATGTCTCTAATATGAACTTCACATCTTTGTGTCCCTGATCACCCCAGGGCTTTACTCTGAGCCCAACTTTATTCCCTAGTGTAGTATTAGAAAAAATATTGAACTATTGGATGGATGTTCCAAGACTGGGAATACCATAGAAGTGCCTCACCCTGTTTTAACTCATGTTTAGCATTGTCCGCTTTTCCTGCTGCTGGGAAATACTCATTTAATGCCCAAAGTGGAAGGTTTACTCATCAAACAAGCTGCATATGATTCTCTGATGAGAATGACAGTACCAGCTCTTTGTGACCTTCTGGTGATTGACGGCCATTGTATTTCTCCAGACATTTTCATAATGATACAGACAGTGTTTAGTTGTAGCTTCTGTGCATGTCTGCCCCTCATGTCCCAAACAGTCCTATGACTGGCTGCAACACCCCAGAAAATCCCAGTGTAGTGGCTGATGCTGAAAATATTACAAATAGGCTGTGAGGAGTCGAAGGGAAATACCTCCCCCTTGTGACCTGTGTGTTATCCACCTTGTCTCTGTCTTCTAATCCTAACATGGAATTATTTCCTTGGATCCTCACTCCCTGCAGCCATTCTATATCTATCAAAGACACTGTCAACTTGCTCCCTCCTGTAGCATCTACTTTGGTTGGGTTATTTTGGGTTCCTCATTCTACCCTGCCCTGCCACCTTTACCTGTTCCCCTCTGCGTCACCTGTTCCTCCTCCTCTTCCAGGCTCTGTTATAAATTATACCTCCATTTCACTAAAAATCATAAGTTATCATTCCCTGGCTAACCTCACTAACAGTGCTGTGCAGGGAGGGCCCCGCTGCCTTCTAAAGCTGTAATTCACTCTCCAGCTCTTGTTCACAAACGGCTTGAGCCTCACTTTCCTCACAAATTTATGGCAGCAGCAATGTCCGGAGGCTGAGTTAAAGCTGCAGATTTGAGCAGGGGCTGCGTTATTCTGTCTTTAATCCCTGCTTTCTGACAACAGCCAAGGGAGCCCTGTTTAACAGGAACAGTTCTTCGCCTCAGAGGCTGGAACACCTTTGGAATCAAGGAGCTGTCGGCAGGACGCTGCAAACAAACAAGATCAAAGTGAGTGTCACAGGATGTAAATAAGGGCTCTAAATAAAGATCCCAGGTTAGCTGCAGGGCAACATTTCCCTCTTGCACTGTTCCACCCACAGTTGTTGCACACTTGCTCTGCTGCCCCACCATGGGGGGGACGGTAATATCCACACAACTTTGCTCCAGCAATAATGGCTGGGAAGGTAAACCTAAACCCATTCTCTCATGCTCATGGGCCTCTGGGGCAGAGACATGGCCATCACAAGATAACCTGTACACATGCTGCTAGGGGCTGAGTACTCACAATCGTTTGCTCCCCAAACACGGGTTTTTAATCACTTTAAGTAAAGGACAACCTCCTGTCACTAGCATTTGGGTCTATAGCCTCCTCGTAGGCCAGCAGCTACAAAGCTATGATGGTGTAACAATAGGGATTTGGCTAGTCACCAGGGCCATCCTTGGGGGGGGGCCCAGAGCCAATCAGCCTATGGAAGCCCCCACCTTCCCCCTGGGCTGGTGGGGGGCTGCCCTGGGCCAGAGGCCGGGCTCCATGCTCCTGCTCCACCCCTGAGCCAGCTGGTCCACCTCAAGGACAGGCCAGCGCAACATGCTGCCGAAGTCAGAGTGGAGCCCACAGGGGGGCAGAGCGGGGCTCGCCGAATCACAGGGCCTGGGACAGTCGCCTGATTGCCCGCCCCAAAGGAGGGCCCAGCTGGTCACATCTGACTTCTTCCAGAAGAATATTTACCCATCTGCAGTGTGCGCCTGTACCACAGATTCATACAAACCCAGTGTCAGATCTTCAACTGGTTTAATCCACCCTAACTCCAGTGACTGCTCATCAATTAGCCTTCCTTCTTGACTCACTCAAGAGTGGGGCTTCACCACCATACTCTGCCCCACAGTTGCCCCTCTAATATGGCCACTAAGTGGTGCACACTTTACTTACCCATTCTCTTATTTTGTCCGTTCGTTTTGGTAGCAAAACCAGCCGCATTCTGCCCTATGGGTGAAATCCAGTGGTTGGCTTCTGTGCAGTCCAGCTGTTGAAGTCAGAGCTTTGTGTTCAGCACCTGGCAGGGTTTAGTGGAATGAGTTTATCCCCAGTTTAAATTTAATCTTTGTTTGCAGCTTTTTATTTTTTAAATCTTCTTAGTTTAAAATAGAAGCCGGTTTGTCCATCCAGCCAACCCTGCCATTTTCCATCAGATTTGCTGCTGGTGCTAGTGAGAGCTGGGAAAGGATCTAAAAAGCTTTGGTTTCCATGTGGCAATGCAGAGCAATACTTTGGTTACTGGGCTTCTAGTTTTTAAGTCAGCTGTCCAGATCACACAGCACCTGTTCTGTGAATCCCTAAGGGGTGCAGAGCCCTGCTACACAGTAGCTCTAGGCTGCTTGCCAGATTCCCAGTCTCTGTTCCCCAGGTGCTCTTCAAACAGCTTTCTGTTTATTCCAATTTACTTTCCCACTCATTTCTTTTCCTTTGTGAACTGAAATATGTTTTCCCATTATTAATTAACTCCCTGCCACACTGCTTACAGTAAAGCCTAATTTATTTCACCCTTTCTGCATTAAGGGGATGGGATACTTACTCTCCTCTGTATGGCCTCAAACATATTAATGAAATACCAATCACTGCTCTGGTTAGCTCCTGCCAGTTCTCCACTGCCTTTCTGCTGGCCAAGTTTTACAGAATTCACTACCAGTTTTTTAAATTACACAGCCTCCTCCTTCTCAGTCACTGGAGCCCAATAATTCCTGAATTAACTGGTAGTCCATTGTCTCTATGGATGTGATTGTCGTTCCCTGTGATTTCCTACGGTTCACCAACTCAGCAGCGTTAAGCCAGTCAGGACTTGGAGGGATATCTACGTATTGCACTCTCACCTCTGTTCTGGATATATACTTTTCTATTAACAAGCATCCCCTTCCCATGGGAACTTCTGCCGAAGACTAGAGGAGGCTTGTAAGCAGCTCAGCTGGGGACAATGTGAGTAAGCATCTCACAGGAGCAAAGAGGTGTTCAAGCACTGTGGGCTAATATTTAAAATCGGTATTCGACGCACATCTATAAAGTGCATACAGTCTGGCAGTGGCACATTCGTTCAAGTGGCAAACACTTACTGTTTTCACACCCACTCGAAAATATTGGTGTACAAGCAGAAATAGAAGGATGTCCACCTGCAATTTTCAGTGGAAAATTACATAGGCAGATCCTACCTCATAAGCTAGAGGAGGGGAGCCAGCAGTTGCCTGTAAAAGAGTTCAGATTCTTCTCCTTTCCACTGAAGGAGAGACGGACACACTCAGTGGCAACTCAAATACCACCAGACTTCATGCTCCAGATGCTCACCCTGTTCTCTGAACCAAACCGAGGCAGACTGAGTAGAACAGTAATCTCAGCACCCAGGCTGGACCTTCGGCAGCTTGCAAACCCCTCAGTGACCTCATGCAAATACTGGGGACAGTGTTTCATTTTTCCTAAAGTGTAGCTGTTAAGGAGCAGGGGCTGGTATTTGTGAGTGTCACCTCCAAGATTCAGGTCACTTGACAGCTCTGCAATGAAGTAATATAAATTACATCATTGTAACCAGGTTTGTGGGGTTTTTTTAAAAAAAAATAACATATAGAGCTCCTGTTTGAAGGAGAGACTAACCAAAGAAAACATCTGTTTTCCCCTTTTTATATGAACTTCACTAGCAGGTCATGCATGAATTGTATTAAGCCTCAGTAATTTGCTACTCATTGGGGGGGGGGGGTGCTATAGATTACTCAGAGACATATTTGGCTCTGCATCACCAAGGAAGCAGTTTTAAAAACCACTGCAGAAAAAAAATGGGCCTAGTTTAGCTGTGATTGTGATGAATTCCTTTCTCAGGGAGCTCCATGTTCCTTGTTTGTTGTTTTTGCCAAGTTGGGTTTTTTTGCCTCACTTGTTTCTCATATTATTACTAAGTGATTGGTTTTATAATATAGACATCCCAAGCACAAGTGTGAACCAACAGGATTACTTAGTGCTGCACTTCCCATGCTCAGAAGCCACAAACGTGTGTTTTCTCAGGACATACGCCTGTTCTCAGACTCCAGTCCCTCTGTGTTTTCAAGACGCATCCTCCCAGGTGGAACATAAGAAGCAGGCCCTGTGTTCTTTCAGGACATATGAACACATTCAGAACTGAGAGGCCCATAGCTTGGACCCCAAAGCCAGGGTAATCTAATGACCTGAGGAGGTTGTGAAGGCTGGGACTATAACAATATTTAAAAGGGAACTGGATAAGTTCATGGTGGCTAAGTCCATAAATGGCTATTAGCCAGAAAGGGGTTAAGAATGGTGTCCCTAGCCTCTGTTTATCAGAGGATGGAGATGGATGGCAGGAGAGTGATCACTTGATCATTGCCTGTTAGGTTCACTCCCTCTGGGGCACCTGGGCACTGGCCACTGTCGGTAGACAGATACTGGGCTGGATGGACCTCTGGTCTGACCCAGTACGGCCTTTCTTATGTTCTTATGTTCTTATGACAACACATCATCCATGCACAACTTGGCAGCCCCATTCTTTACTCTCAGGACATACTCCTGCACTCAGAACCACTAGTCACGGTCCCTATATGCTCTTAACATATATATATATATATATATATATATATATATATATGCACAGAACCTAGGCCTTGGGGGCACGGGAGGGATGCCCTTATACTTCTGACATTCACTAGGATACACAATATGTACTCTGTTGCAGAAAGTCTATGGGAAAGCCACAAGCTGGATTTTTTTAAAGAAATCAGCTTCTCTCAACTACTAATAATTTGGAGACTAAGAGGAGGTGTGGTGTTTTGAAAATTAACTAGTTCGGTGAGTGACTGCAGCTGGGACTGCAGCAAAAAGACAAGCTGCTGCCAAGCAGTCGGCGAATGAAGATTAACTGGGTAAGGAGCCACCACTTACATATTTCTTTTATTCCTGTTGCATCCCCCAAGGGGCAGAAATGAGTGTTACAAAGGATGCACAAAAACCCCACTGCTACACATTTTATAAAAGAAACAGTTGCTTTGTCCCTCCAGGCCAGTTTCAAACTCCCACAGAGCTTGCTGGGAAAAATTACCCAGAGCAAGAACCAATGATTCCACTGACTCTGTGTTTGTGGATCTAACACAAGAAAGGGGGAAGAGAGAATTACTAAACATAGAAATTTACTGAATTCACAGTTGGAGATGGACTGAATTATTAGCCATTCACCGCTATGGCCAATACAGGATTGTTCCCCCCTTCCCTAGTGCTTTGTCCAATCCTGTTTCCAATGTCTCTTCTCCTGTATTCAGTAGCTCAATGAAGCCCTTAATTATGAACCTGCAGCCCAGATTGCAGCCCATTGTGCAGGGCAGGGGATGAATATTCCCAGGCTCCACTATAGGTTAAAGTGAAATGGAAAAAAGTCAGAAGCTGGGACCCAAATTCATAATTAAGAGATGGGAGATGCTGAATGACATAAATTTACACTGATTACATTGGGGATTATGAGTACTAGTGCCTGTGAGGATTGGGCCCTGAAAGAAAAAAGAGCAGGTTGTGGTAGGGATGATCAGACACATGGAGACTACCCAGCCAAGATCCCAATACCATCTGACATACCATACGGGAGCCACTGGTCCCATTGGTGAGCTCTCCAGGAAGCTCTCTCTATTTGAACAACTTTTCTCTTGTTCCTACATATAAATTTAATTAATTTGTCTCCATTTTCTTTTTATCGAGCTATCAAGAATACATAGAAAAGGCCATCAACAGAGTCGCTTAAAACTGTTGGCAACACAGGGCTGGAAAGAGAGCCTGGCCTTTTAACGTTACTAATCCATCAGATTAGTTAAGTGTTTGAAGTGTATCTGGTAATTGGACACATCCTAGGCAGTAATAGCCACAATCACCATGATGTAAGAGAAACAAAAGGAGCTCAGATCATACGTCGCCTTCAAATCTATCTGCTTTGCTATAATAAGCAATTCTATAGCATCTTTAGCTTAGCTAATGCAGGCCTGCTCCTGCCCTGAAGTAATAGTAATCTGGTAATTGGACTCAATTTAATTGCCTAACCCAATGGTCAGAAAGAACAATTTAGGTGATTTATCAAAACAGATTCCATTAGTACATACTTTGTCATTCCCTTGTCTTGGGATTCCCAGCTCTGTAACACCACGTGATGGGCATCAGGCTCAGAATTTCAATAAGATACTGTCACTTGGTCTTCTGGTCGGTTTCAGAAAGCCTTCTACAGACGTGCTGAGTGGCATCATACATAATGGTGGTACCTAGCAGATAGAACTGTGATTGTGGATTTTAAGCCAGGGGCCACATCGAGATGGGAGTGGAGGGGGCCATGCTGAAGATGGAATTCCCCACAAGGAATTCTGGCTTAGCCAGAAATGGCAGCTTTACATTCTTTCAAGCATTGCAACAGATGCCCACCTCTGTGCCTGATCCACTTTGTAGACATTTTGGAGGTAGGCAGGACCATGACTCTATCCCTCCTCATTTCAGTTACCCAATGAGACTGTGTTCTCTCTTCTATGCCCTCTAGGTGCTGTGGGTCAACCTGGAAGACTAAAATGGGATGGTAGGTGTTCAAGCTTACTACAAGCTCTTCAGAAACACCTGTTTCCTCATTCAGCTCCCATCTGCTTCCCCTCCTCTCTTCCCCAGTATTCCCCCTATAGTGGGGCAGTTTCCTCCTGAACACTGGCTCATGACTAGAGGTCACTCTGCGGCACCCTGCCTTTGCTTCAAGAACTTATCATCACAGTCCAAAAAATAATTAGAATGTTCCCCAGTGTGATGCAGTTTTATTTAGCCTTTACTCACACTGGACTTCCATGCCACATTCCCAGCTCCATGTCCCTCTCTCCCTTTGGTAGGAAGTCCCAGCACAGGGTCTCAGTTCACCAACTTCCAACTGGATGGACCTCAGAGTGGTCCTCCTGTTTTAGCAGCCTCTTCCCAGTCCTTTTGGGTAGGGCATGTCTCCTGGTTTCAGGGCCTTCACTGCAAGAGTCTTTCCACTTTCCTACCATCTATGCAACATTTCCTGCTGCCTCAGTAAGTAGCAGGTTTAAAACAAACAAAAGGAAGCACTTCTTCATATAACACACAGTCAACCTGTGGAACTCATTACCAGGAAATGATGGGGAGGACATAGTGGATTCAAAAACTTAAATTAGATAAGTTCATGGAGTTCAAAGGCTATTAGCAAAGAGGGTCAGGGATGCAACTCCATGCTCTGGGTGTCCCCAACCTCTTACTGCCAAATGCTGGGATTGGATGACGGGTTGGATCAAGTGATGAATGCCTTGTTCTGTTCTCTCCTTTTGAAGCACCTGGCATTGGTCACTGTCAGAAGACAGGAGTCTGGGCTAGATGGACCAGTGATCTGGCCCAGTATGGCAATTCTTATTTTTTATAGGATAATCAGCTGTTCTCCATCAGAATCCATCCAGGCATAGCACAAGTGGACTGCAGCAGTTTCTTTGGTATTCAGGGTTGGACAGCCCCAGGCCTCCAGCCCTTAAGGGGCAAACCATCCTACAATAC
Source organism: Pelusios castaneus (assembly GCA_007922175.1). Lineage (NCBI taxonomy): Eukaryota > Metazoa > Chordata > Testudines > Pelomedusidae > Pelusios > Pelusios castaneus. The sequence goes on from ML685786.1 coordinate 9,039,926, forward strand.
CACGTAACAGCTCCCCAAGAACCATCTTTTCGTTCAGAGCTCAACGGCCGTGTTGACAGTGGAAGAAATGAAGAGACTATTACTTCACATTGCCCATATTTTTCTCTCCCCCCCCCCCCCGCCATCTTTCACTCTACTTTTTCCTCTTTCTTACACTGCCAACAAACTAAGACACGGGCCAATAAGAAATGTGACTAACTTCTTAGCTTTTCACCTCAGAAGGAGGAAAAAAAGACACAGAGAACAATAATAATTACAGGAAAAACAGAGGGAATAACAGGAAATGGAATAGAGATAAGGAAAGGATGAAACTAAGCAGTGGAGGAAGACAAAGACGGACTGTGAGAATGAAAATGATAAATAAGACTCAGTGTTATGGTCATTACGTTATATTCAGTTTACTCATGTAACTAGTTTTGATTTTGATGTCACCTCGAAGGAGAGGAATGAGTGGGAGTCATGGGGTGGAGGATAGGCAGGGGTAAAGGAAATGGGGAGTAGGGTATCGGAGGAGGAGTAGCAGCCTGGACCAATGTGTTGCTTACAAGCTGTTTTTATACCCTCACACAGTTAATGGTTCTGCGCACAGGAAAAAATGAGCAACATCTCTAGGTGGCCACACCAGCGCTGACCAGCCGTAACGAGGGTCAATCCCGCCCTGTCAGCAGGACAACAGAATTCACCATTTCAGCCACTGAATTCAGGCTGTTGGCAAGTTTGCACTGGGGACCAAACTTCATTCTGCACTGAACTGAGAATCATCTGTGGATGGTTAGATGAACTGTCACAGCTGGACCTTGGCCTTCTGCTGGATGGAAGTATGAATGGACAACCCACTTCGGCCCAGAAAAGAGCATTGTTAATGTAGGTCCAGTCATGGGAGCTGAGAATAGCTGGCTGCTGATTTGTTTGCTGAGCAATTCATCTGGAACCATAGTCTTCTCTCAGCTACAGATGAAAAAGTCTTAACAGGGGAATTAACTGGGTACTTCTTTGAACTCTCTAAATCCCTCAACTCCTTGGGGCACGGGTCCTGAAGTAGTGAGAAAATACCAGTCGGCTCACTATATAATCATTTTGGGTCTGATTTTTCAGAAGTCCCAGGCACCGGGTCCTAGGTGCTCAGCTACTCCGAGAGGCCATGAGCCCTGGGCTCAGTAGCTCCTTCCCCTACACTAGAGTTCCTTTCTGAGTTCCCATTTCCCTGAACTCAAGATTTTTTTCCCCACCTTACTTTTGACTGGGTTCTTTGTGGGACAATGATGACACCTAGTGGCTAAATTGGCAAATTAAATGTGATATTTTAGAGTTCAGTCTTTGGGGAAAGGTCCAGTGCTGCATCTCAAATCTTAGCCAGAGGAAAGGTCCTGAAACACAAAACAGTTCCCCAAATTAGGTCTCCTAGTGGGGAGTAGAGGACAGTTTGTGACATATGCCTATGCTCTGCTGCTCCGGATTCTGGCAGTACCTGTTACTGCACTTCTTCCTAAGGATAAAGGGGTTTGTTTTGGACCGTGCTGATGACAGCATCATGTGTGGTTATTATTCAGTCTGTGCAATTCCAGAAAGGATATGCTTGGGTTTAATTGTTTCTTCTACATCTGTGCAGTCAAATGCCATTCTTGGGCCCTTGTTTTTAGTAACTTTCTACTGAAATTCCAATTATTTTAGTTGTTTCACCCACCTCTCCCTGAATCTATGTAACTCGCCCCCTTGTGGTTGCTGTAGCGCTCCCAGCTTAGTGTTCGGATGAGATGGGGCAAGGATGAAAGCTGGCTGGCTACAGCTCAATCCAGGTAAGATGGTGGTGACATTGGTCAGTGGGAGGGGGGGCGAGAGAGAGCAGACAAACAACCAGAAGATATGGAAACAGGTCTCCCTCCTGAATCGAAAGGTGTGACTATTTATTGCTTGAGTTTGCAGCTAGAGGGTATTGGCTCCCTAGCTTGTTAGGCAATCACAAGCAGCAATTCCAGGAATGCTGTTTTTCCACTGGTGCTTGACCAAGAGACTGAGACTGTTTCTTTTGGATGTATGGCTTGCTACTTTAATCTGTTGTCTTTGCTACCTCAAAACCGCATTACTGCAATGTGTTTCATACAGACAGAGCTACACCTGAAATCAATCTGGACATTTAAATCAGAGTCTGCTTGTCGGTGGGAGAGTATGACACCAGTGCTCCGTGACCTCCATTTGCTGATTGCTGCTCTGTATTTGAAATGTAAATGGTTGGTCCTTGAGCTATAAACCCTACATAGGTTGGGACCTGCCTATCTAGGAGGCAGCTTCTTTCTGTGCTATGCTACAACAGGTGCAATTAGAAGACATGTTTGAACTGAAACTCCTTGATTTAAAAGAGCAAGACCAGTGGTGGAGCAGTCTCCAGAGAGGCTTGCTGTTTTGGAATCTGCTCTTCCCGTGGTCTGAAATAGTGTGCTGAGTGATAATCATGGCACTTCTATTCATCTGCTCTCATTTTGGGTGGAGATGGGTATTTTATTGATAGAAGCCGATGGTTCTGAGAGAGGGGAGATTTTGGGGCACTGAGTTGTGTGTTGTTGAAGATTACTGGGTTCTTAACTGCTGGTTACAATTTTTGTTTTAATTTGTGTATGGAAATGTAGTTTAAAACAAACAAATAATTTTAACCTGGTTCTGTAGTGGCACTGTGAAGATGGGAGTGGGGAGGAATGAAAAAGCTCTAAATCTCCTTTAATCTGGAATGACAAACACTAAAATGCCTTCATCATAACTGTATTATTATTGCTTGGTGTCAATGCAGTACACTTATGCTTCATTGGGTGCTTTACCTGTGCGTTGTTGTAGATTGTTTGAATTTAAGTATAACCTTAGCTCTCCATTTCTTGAGCTGGTAATGCTTGGTTTTGGACATACATTATAATTAACGTTTTCCAAACCATTGTTACTGCTTTGCACTGCCAACTTTTGCTCTATTTGCTCTATCTTGAAATATAAAAGATACCCATATTACATCAAGAAAGTTACAATCCTACTATTCCAATCTGATTTTTTTTCCTTTGAGAGCCTGCACAGCAACCTAAGAATTAATAAAAAGCAGAATACATGTGTCTGCTATTCTAGACTTTAACTGCAGGAGACTTTTATCATCAGACGTTTGGACATACATTCTCTTTGCCTGGTCTGCATGTTCCTTTATTGTTCAACTGGCAGCTTCAGGAACACTTTCTGGTTGTAAGTGACAGGTTAGACAGGGGGCTATTAAAAATTACTCTGGAGCTTCGTTGTCTGTAGCCATGATACCACTTGGACTGAACAGGGGACTTTTCCCCTGCTCTCAGTAAGGGACTGATCCTTGGGTGTGTTAAAGACAACAGGAATGTGTTCTGTGACTTCAGGAGTTGCTCAATCCAGATCTCCTGCACTGTCCAGTTCCTCTATATTTCCTGCCTAGCTGAAGGACCTGGTGCCTAGGTGAGCAGTGCTGGGGCGAGGACCAGTCCCACTCCCTGCTGTGGGTCTAAAAGTAGCAACTCAGCAGGGGCTGAGCGTCAAAACACCCACTCATCCCTGAACCCTCAACCATCTTCTCTCCCGCACGCGGGTGCCCTTGAGCCCTTTCGCCCCGCCTCCCCCTCTTGGAACTCCTCCCCCCTTTGGAGCTCCGCCCTTTTGCTCCTCCCCCCGCCCGGCGCCCACCCTCCCGTTGTCCCGCTTGCCCAATCGGGTTTCGGGCTACGTTGCTTGACAATCCTTTTGTCCAATGAAGCGCAGGGTGGGCGGAGTGAAGTCCCGCCTTTGCCCCACCCCCCGCGGGCGGCGGCTCTCTGGCCAGGCGTGTGAAAACGAGGCTCGCGCGCGGCAGGGACCCGCGCGCTTCTCCTCACCTGAGGCGCCACGCGCCGGCCGTTGGAGCCCGGCGGTGACCCGCCCGACGCTCGCGCTGAGGGGGCCGCGCCCCCAGCCCCTCCCCGATCAGGGCCTCCGGTCCGGGCCGCGCCCCTCCAGGCCGGGCTCCCTGGGCCGCCCCGCCCCTCCGCAGCGTCCCTTCGCCTCGCCCTTCCGCGGAGCTGGGGAATGGGCGGTCCCACTCTCGGCCCTTAGCCCCCCGGCTGCGGCTGCTCGAGCGTCTGGCGGCCGGCCTCCGCCCGGGGCCGGGGTCCTTCCCGTCCCTTCCTCCCGCAGCCATGTCCGGGGTGGTGCGCACCCTGAGCCGCTGCCTGCTGCCGGCCGAGGCGGGCGGGCGCGGGGAGGCGCGGCGGGAGGGCAAGGAGCGGAGCCGGGACGCGGAGCGGGAGGCGCGGCGGCGGAGCCGGGAGATCGACGCGATGCTGGCCCGCGAGCGACGCGCCGTGCGCCGCCTGGTGAAGATCCTGCTCCTGGGCGCCGGCGAGAGCGGCAAGTCCACCTTCCTCAAGCAGATGCGGATCATCCACGGCCGCGAGTTCGACCAGAAGGCGCTGCTGGAGTTCCGGGCCGTCATCTACGAGAACATCGTCAAGGTGCGGGGCAGCCCGGCTGGGCTGGGGTCTGGGCCCCCTGCAGGGCGAAGGGTTATGGGGTGGGCGATGCCGCCCGCTGGGAGCCATCACTCCCCTGGAGGTGCAGGGGTCTGGGCCACGGTAGCCGAAAGGAGAGATGTGTGCAGCCCTCTCCCCCCCAGATTTCTGGTTCAGCCAAGAGGATGTTCTCGGAGACACCTGTGGGGCGGGTCTGGAGAAACCAGGGACAAGTGTTTGGGGGGGGAACCCAGAGAAGAAAGGGTTATAGGGATGGCGTGTGTTCTGGGAAATGCCGCACTACTCTCAGGCCATGTCTTTGCTGAAAAGGCGGCTGTTGATCTCCACGACTAGTGTAGACCGGCTCAATCCATCCCGGAAGCGCTCTCCTGTCCACACAGTAATTCCGCCCCGCATGGAAGGGAGAGCCCTTCACGTCGACACAACCAAGTGAAGAGCCAGGGGTAAGTCAAAGGAGCTAAGTCGACATCCTGGGGCATGCGGATTGCAGATGTCCTGCCGATTTAGCCCTGTAGTGTAGACCAGGCTTCAGAGTAGGTGTGGGGGACACCCCCCACACACTTGGAAGAAGGCAAGTGAGAGGGAGGTGAAGATCTCCACCCTGAGGAGTGGGTAGTGGAGATTCTTTACAATAGTTTTCAACCATGAGAACTGTCCCAAGGGTGCTATGAAATTTTGTACAAAAGTAATGAAAATCAATGTAAAACAAACATTGTTTCATCTTAAATTATATTCTGTCCAACCAAAATTAGAACTCATAAAACTCATGAATATTAATCATCAAAGGAAAAGCGAGGTATCAATCTTTCGATCCTAAAACGTGATAATTCTAAAGGCAGGTGGCCAAAGGGTAAAATTGAGATGACGTATTTTGTTTTGTGATTTTTCTGGTGAATTTGAAACATTTAATGCATTTGATCTTTCTTTAGTCTGTTGTATGCACTATGTTTCAAATATCTCTAGTAAGACCATAGCCATAGTCAATGAGGCATTTATGGGCAATCAGTTCAGCTAAAAAAAGTGGGTGTGCCATGGAATTGTTTGTCTCATTGATGTGTTCCTTGTTACTAAAAAGGTTGGGAACCACTGGCTAGAAGATGGTTCTAAAGATGTGAGGGAGATCCCTTGCATGGTGTACATAGAATACAGGAAATAAAAGCTAAAATTTAGGAACATTCTTAAGAATGGGGGAAATCTTAACACCAAAGACCTGTGGAGAAGCATCTGGGAGATTGCCCCATTACCTAAAGGGGATATTATTAGAGTGCCTCAGAACATCCCATTTTGAACATGGGGAGAGGTGGTTGGGCCTCCAGTTGGTTTTTCAGTTGACACCTGCATCTTTGTGTAGCAGACCCTAGTGCTCTGATCTTCTTGGCATGATGACTTTCTGGTGAGAGGATGGAAAGGTTGCTGGAGTTCTTGTATATCATGATGCTGCACATCCTTAAGGTGCAGAGGAGTTGGGGAAATTGACTGCCAGGCCTACCTCTTCTGCCTGGGGGCCTTAGCTGCTCTGCATAATAAAATAAGTGGTAGTCATCTGTTAGAACAATCCTGCAGATGCATAAAAGCTGGGGGGATGATCATGGGGTTATAAGGAACACTTGGTCACAGAAAAATAGTCTCTTCACATACTATGCAGCTATTTCCCATATTTTGCCTAGCAGTTCCTTGCTGGGCTACCCAGAGTGTTCGACTTCCTCAGTGGGAAAGTCCCTGCCTACACTAAAAACAATGATTTTGTTTCTTCAACAATGTATGTATAGGGTTGTCCTCACTTCTGTTTGGATGAAATGGCCATCTTGTATTTCCCAATATGCTTAAATTTCTCTCTGAAAGAATGGATTACACTCTCCTGATGGTGTGCTGTGCATTCTTTCTAGAGTGCCTCTTGTGGTAGTATTTGGGCAGGCTACATGGATTACAGAAAGTGGTCTGAATTGGTTCAGATAGTTTGTGGTATGACTCTGATTTCAACCGTTTGACTTCCTTCATTTCTAAAACTTCCACTTTTTCCTTTCTGACTTCAGCCTCTTTCTTTTCCTGTATCTTGTTGCAAATTAGACATGTTTCTTAGACTTCTCCTTTTGGGAGGTCACCGTTTAAAAACAAAATGCTGAAATAAGTAAACCTGTGATCCAAAATTTACTTTTCCATTTAGTACAGGTGATGGGTCAGAGCTTTGCTAGCTTTTTCTGGCTTTGTGGGGCAATCTTCAAATACATTAGTTTTGCTTTGGTTTAAAGTAAATAATCACTGGCTAACTAGGGTTTTGCTTGTTAATCAAGGCTAAGTTTCAAAGTAACTTTGAAACTTTTTGATGATTGAAGTGAAAAGCAGTAGTGTTAATATTCTAGTACAAGTACACAGACTCCGTTGCTTCAGCAAGCCCATCTGTAAATGGAAAGCGGATAGTACAGGAGTAGCTGCTGTGCTGTCTTTTAAAAAAGAATCTGAAATGTATGGAACGACTGGGGAAGCCTTTGCATGTCGCAAGTTTCAAATATGTGGAATGGCTTCTCCTGTTCTGAAAAATGTTGGTTGGAGTTCCTATATCTGAGTATATCAAAGAAAGAACTGAGTAACTATTCTTCAAACAAAACAACTGCTCCCATTTCAGCTCTCTCTGACAACAATTAATGAAGGTTTTTAGGGACTTCTAGCTGTACTGTGACTTGGTGAGTCATAACTCAGGTGTTCCTTGTGCACATTTGTTGCTATTTTCTATTTGTTTTTGACTGTTTTGACTAAAATAGTGCTCCAAAAAATTGAAATGAACCAGGCTTCACTCAATGAGAAAACCAGTTAAAATAACCCATTTATATTGAACCATGTGCCAGCATGTTTGGTTACTGCAAACAGAAATCTGATGTTTAAATTCAGCTTTAAAAAAAAAAAGCAAAAAGTGTAATGTCCATATCGAAATGAACAAAACCACTTACTTAAAGTTGTAAAGAGCACTGAATAACTCTTCAGTCTACAACCTGAATTGTTTGGTTGTGGATTTGGAATGGAGAAGTTAAGGTTGCTGTACAGGGATGTACACTTGTTATGCCTGCACAAGCAAAAAGGCTTGTGCTTGACCAGAGTTTCATCTGAAACATAGACACAAATTTTGAGACATTAGGATGGGTGGAGTTGGAGAGTACTATTCCATTCAGTTGCAGATAAGTAAGCAACTGATTATTTTCATTGGACACACTTGGCCCTTTATAATGCATGCAAGAAACCCAAAATCATAACCCTTACATTAGTTTGAGATTCCAGGGAGAAAAGTGTTCTCATTATTGAGAATTCCACACATTGCTGTATAAATTGGTCTTCATTCACAATGTTTTGGGTTTGCATATGGATGAATTCAGTAAACTGTGAGGGTTTAGTAATACTTGACCTTCCCATTTTCCCAGTTTCCTCCCATTCTGTAAGTTCCCCATCTTCAAAGCATCTGACGAAGTGGGATTTTCTCCCACAAAAGCTCATGCAATAAATTGTTAGTCTTTAAAAGTGCCACAGGACTCCTTGTTTGTTTTTCTGAACTAGACTAACATGGCTACCCCTCTGGAACTTGACCTTGAGTAGTTTTTCACTGTAGAGATAGAATATTCTGGGTATTGTTTCTTGGTTGATGATTTGTTTGATTTGTAGTAGCTGTGGTTGATTCATGATTATTCTGTCAGAGGTCGGTATCATTTTTTTCTCTATCATGCTAGCCATACACCTTGAAGGGCTGACGTGGTTCTGTTACAAAGGTCTTATCTATGGAATTGTCTTACCTTAAAGTTGGCTTTGTAATTAAGGAAAATTCAATAGATAAGACTGTTAGAACTATGTCAGCCCTTGGAATTGTGCAGCTGGCTTTGTAATTAATCAGACCTAACATTGTGTGAAAGAATTTGTACTTAACTAGAGTTACCTTTAGTCCGTTCAATATGTTTTCAAGGTATACTAGACTGTTTTTTATTAAAACTACTGAAGTCATTGCTGCCTTTAGTCCTAACTTAACTGTAAAGAGGAGTCATTGACATTTGTTTCTTGCTGATCATTCTATTCCAAATGCACTGTCATCATTAAAACACCTAATAAGCAGCACAATGGAAAACTACTTGTAATAAATTCCAAATTCCTTCAACCATAAGTAGATGGGCTTTCTAGATCTGGGTAATTTCGGTCAGGAGGAAAGTGGTCAACATAAGTGACTACATCATGGCTGACTGTAATAAATACCATCGACAGTTACTGCTGATATTTCTTCTGATAAATATTCATTCTGGATCCAAAATAGTACTCATTTAACCCATGTGGATTCACCACTGCAGCTGGCAGTATAGCATGTGGGAAGGGGTGGTCTCAATCCACTTGGTAGATCAGAACCAAGACCTTTAATTCAGAACACTAGAAGTTGCTTCAGCAATACTCAAGGCATTAACCTGTTATGAGCTAGATGTCAGTGCATAAATTAATACTGGATCTTTATCCAAATTAAATGAAAAAACTACTAGCATAATTCTGAGTTTGCAAAGGGTCTATGCCAATCTGCAATTTTGGGTTCAGTTGTCACTCTACCTTGAACTCTAGTTGAAAGCTTTGTTTGTAGCAAGAGGGTTTTGTTCTGCTGCGTCTCTCCATCTCATTGGATTTATTTGGAGACAAGGAGTCTTTTCACAGTTTGCAGACAAGCAGACGTCACTGCTGCTGCAAATACAGAGATTCCACAGCTAATCCAAATGTTTCTTAATGTTTGTGTTCCTGTGGACTAAGTAAATGACACATTTCTTTGTTCATATATTTTATTCGGGCTGGCAGTCTGGTAGAGTAGTCATCTTTACTGTTTACCCGGATCTCACCTGGGTGGCATTGGATTAAGTATTTACATATATCATTTCACCATTCAAATAAAGTACTTGATTTACATTTCTGGTTGTAGGTAAACTAAGACTCAAATGCTAAAAGATTTTTCTAGCATTTTGGGGCTCATCTCTTGTACTGGGTAATGCTTCTATTCTCTACTGTAATTTATCCTCATAAACCACTTTTTTTTTTTTGGCTGGATGGTAAATTTGAGAATCACTGACTTAATGTATCATGATTCACAATTGTATATAGAACTTACATTATGTTTAGGGTTGTTACAGATAAAGATAATACTTGCATTAGTCAAATATGTAAGCTGTTACAGAATACAGGCTGGAATTGGTTTAGTCTTTTGCAGGAAGCCTTGCTTCCCTCCTACCTCCCACTTGTCCATCAGAGATGGGCACAGTCCCACCCCTCTCTAAACCCCTTTCCATTCATCTCTGCACCCTGTCCCTTTGCAGCCTATAATTTTGCCTCCTGGTCTTGCTTATTCTCTCCATCTACCTTGCACAGTGTGTGTGCTGCTTCTCCCAGTCCCTGTGTCTTGTCTAGGCCACTGAACCATAGAGTTGCAGCTATTTTTGTGTATGGGCATGACTTCAGTCTCATTGAAAACAGGAGGAGGTGAGCATGTCATTGTCACATGCAGATTGTTGGTAATGAAATGGCAGCCATTTTGCTTGCTTCAGCCCCAGCGATAGCAATAGAAGATGGTGGCCATTTTGAATGAGGGGAAATGCTTGAGTTGGCAGCCTTTCATTGTGATTTCATAAGAGGTTTTTTAAAAAACCTAAACTTACTAGAGTTGGGATGAAATGGCAAGGGATGGCATTATTGCATACCATCTTAAATGGTATAGTGTAAACTACTGGCCATCTACAGTTTTGTGTATGTGGCCTGATGACTTTTTTTTAATGGCTAAACGCCTGGAAAAAGCTGTTGTATTGCTTCACATGTAGCTTGCTTACATTCTGTTGCCCATCCATTGAGAGGTAGATGAATGAATGATGTAGCTAATTACAAGGGAACTGAAATGCACATGAAGTGGCCCCTTAAGGCAATTCCTAGGTCAGATAGAGCAAACTTCAGTAATGTTCAGCTACATAGAATTCCACTGGATAATACTCTGTTAGTAGACTTAGGAGCTGCTTGAGTAGAACCACAAATCGGTGATACTTGAGGTGTTTGGTTCTTCCTATGTTGGAGCTCCATGCAGGTTTCAATGACATGAGCTAGTGGCTGCCACAGCTGCTTAGAATGCAATATTTTAAGTGAGGGAAGTACGACTAGAAGGCTGTCTTCATCAAGGCATGGGGCCTTTTGAGGTAGTGGAAGACTTCACCTAATGGAGTACACAGTTGTCTTAAGGCTAAGACACTAAGGTTTTTTCTGTTACAGCTAGGAGTTACATCTTGACATGAAAGGTGTCTTATATTAACCTATTGAATTGTTTTAGTTCTCAAAACATTGTAACAAGCTTTCCGTTCTACCAATTTAATTACTTTTTACAAAGTAAACACCTTGCTCTGTTATCTAAAGTGTGATCAGTGGGTGATAGTCCTGCTCTCCCCCCCCCCCCCCCCCATCTTTTCTTTTCTAAGAGAAAGGGAACTTGCCCTGCAAGTGGACATAATCTTTTTTCCATGCTAATTATCATAGCAAAATGAACTGTTTTTCAGGTCTCCCATCACATGTGATTTTTGGATTTCTGTAGTTGATCAGGTGTGCTTGAAAACAGTCAAGATGAAATATTAAATTGGGCCTCCTGTGTGTTCTTGTAATACAAATATTAATGAAATTTTAACTGGAATAAATGAAGCTTATTTTGTAACAAATTTTTTTTCCCCCTCAGGTGAATACTGTTGCTTGGGAAATCAAACTAGCTACTACTTCTATGCAGTCTTGTGCAAATGACCAAAAAAGGCTTGTTTTAAGAGAGCCTATAAGCAGCAGCAAACAGTCTGCTTCCAGGGTATTAGTAGCTTGCATGTTGTATTCTAGTACCTGGAGATTTCCTTATCTAATGTGTTGCAAGATTTAGGCTTAGGCATCTTTTTAAAAAGTTCTGATCTCAGCAGAGAATCACCTAGCAGAGGGATTGAAATGGTCAGAAGTCAGTTCCTAACCAAAAAAATCCAAACAACCTTTTTTATGTGTAGTGTCTATGCCTCGTATTTGGAGTGTAGGAAAGAATATTATAGTAGTAGGTGACAGGAGAAATATAGTTTCTTCTGAATCCTGGTCTACGCTAGAAAGTTAGGTCAACCCAACAACCTTAGTTAGGGTTATGAAAAATCCACACCTTTGGGTGATTTAGTTAAGCCAGCCTACCCCCCCAGTATAGCCAGTGTTAAGTCAGTAAGAGAATTCCAATAGCCACTGCCTCTTGAGAAGGAAAATTACCTACCTTGGTAGTAGAATCTCTCTTGGTGTAGGTAGCATCTACACTGAAGCACTGTAGTGTTGCAGTTGTGCCACTCTATTGTTTCAAGTGTAGACAAGTACTTGAGTGAAAGGGTGTACCAGTATTTCTCAACTTCAGCAATTGAACTACTGATAAGATTTCTAATTGGTCTCAAAGTAGGTGACTGAAACTAAGAATCTTCCCTTGTATCCCATTTCTTCTGATTATTGATAGTTCAGAGTTCATCATGAAATGTACTACAAGTAAAAATAATGGATCATTGCCTTCTACCTTTGTAGGACTTGGAGCGAGAACATGAGAAGCATTCAAAGGGGTCGCATTCCATTTTTTTAAACTGACTATTTCCACCATAGGATGGAAAAGAGCTTTGACACATCTGGACCTGTCAAATAGCTTTATAAGTAACATAATCTCTTCCCTTTTTTAATTTAATCAAATCTTTAATCATTCAAATGTATCACAAAGTAATCATAAACAAATTCAAATCTAGGAGGAATCACAAGAATAAACTAGAGAAGTTTGATATAAAACTCTGCAAATTCTAATTCAAGCAGTGCAATTAAACTGATGAATTGCAGCTATTTTTTAACTTCATGAGTAATTGTGATTTATTTTTTAATTGTTTGATAGCCGTAATTTTTTATGACTTGGTTTATATGTGCCTGTTGGCTCCTATAAGGGATAATACAGTGACAAGAACACAAACTAAATTCTCCAAAGCCAGAAATAAGTGATACTGCTGTGGGTATGGGAGAGGTAGCCGCATCTTGGAGGGCTCTTAAGCTCAATCAGTCAAGATCTGGGTGAGACAAACAAGAGGTCACTTCTTCATAATTGCCTTGGCAAAGGACAGTGTTATATGATCCTTTGACACATTCCAGAATGGTGAGGGTTTCTTAATGTTTAATATGTGTTCCTTATTTTAGAACTTGCTTATCACTTGCATAAATTGTAAAATCTTCTTGAGAGCTTTAAACTGGTAAACGGTCACTCACCATAAGTATTTTAGAGTACACCAAATCTGTATTCTCTCAGATATAGCAATCAAATGAAAAAAAAAGTATAAATGAGACCACCTTACCTTTGTGAGGACAAACTTTGTGACTCTCTCTTGCTTCTGCCATGGAAAGGAGGAAACTGATTTTTCTGCCGTCGTACTGATTCACTGTATTTAAGCATTTCTTTGTCTCCTAATTCCTCCTGTCTATGATCTATACCAGTACAAGCCCCCACAAGTTGTTGTCACATAATCAGATAGATGCCAATTGCTATTTCCTCACTAACACTTTTGGGGACAAACTAGAGGTTCTTGCATCCACTAATGAATTACGAAAATGGGATTCTTATGTGGAGCTTTGTCCGTTCCTTCTCCAACTGGTATAAATTACATGTATTGTGTTCATCTAATGAGACCTTTGGACAAAAAATTTGCAGTATTTTCCTTGGTTGTCCTTCATTAAAATCCTTGAGGTGGGAGGGAGATGTGCTTTCATTCTTTGTGAAAATTTGTACTACTGGTTATTTTCCACGTGTAACAGGTCAAGGGAACTAGGTTCCCATGAGTGTAAAGGTAAATATTTTACTTGTAATTTTTTGCCTTCTCTGAAGTGGGCTCCTGGTGTCCCAGGAGACTTAATAAGGCACAATGCTTAGCTTGAATAACTTGGATTAATTTCCTCAATCCTTCCCTTCCCATTTATTCCCACCCTCCTTGTTTTTCTAGGGAGATGGAGAAATCTTGGAATTGAATTCCTCTTACTGGGATCTAGTTTTGTACTAAATATTAATCTTTAATTATTGTATAGTGAGTGACTATCAATCTGAAAGTATTCTGGATTGGATGTGTTTAATCGTTCATGTTTTTAAAGCAATTTAGTCTGGTGTTGGGTGTTACAGGCAAACAGTTCTGTGGTCAACTCCCCATGCTGGTACTACAGTGGCGGGGCAGGGGGGAGCAGCAGTGAGGAAGCCTCTGAGGTTGGTAGGTGAGGAGGATTATATATTATAATGGATCATAGACAACCAAGTTTTACTTTAGAGAAAACTGTATTGCAGACAGGTAGGCAGATTTATATCTTTGACTCTGTACAGGTAGGAATAAATGGGTGGATAACCTAAACTTATAAATGGGTGGATAACCTAAACTTCACCTAACCTAAACTTGTTTCCCCAGAGATGGTTATTGTATAAAGAAAATATTTTAAAAGGGGGTGACCTGTAGCACCATAAAGAGAGAATTTGATTCCCTTTCTGCTACGTTGCTGTTGTCCTACATCTATTTCTGAAATTACATCTTTGTGAAGGAGAAAAGTTGCAGAAGTGATAGGATTGCAGTGATTGGATGTTTATTTCTCTGTCCACCACCATAGCTGTCTTCTAATCTTGTCTTACTAAATACCAAGCCACTGATGTTGTTCTTACGACAATGTTTCACATTGCTCTAGTCAGCCTTTGCCCATACTGTTTTCACCTCTAAACAAAGTCCCTACTGGTTTTCACCAAAATCTGTTTATTGTATCTGTTGTACCTCTACTGCTTTTCATACTGTGGCTCTTCTAATGCAACCACTTGAACAAAAGATTACTCAGTGCAATGATCCATCCTTTATGGGATATTACATGTTGGCTGTTTCTAGGAACTCGTGGAACCCATTAACTAAAAAAAAGCAGCTTTCCACTGGTCCATCTTGAGTATAATACTACTACAAAACTGGTTCTGGAAAAAAGTAATCTTTCAGATTCATGAAACTAATTTGTCAGCAAGTGTAGTTAACGTAAAACAATTTATCTGATCTACTTTTCTCACAGTGACTGAATTCCTCTCGGTGATAAAGTGATTTAGTTTTAAAGAATGTGTAGAGTCATGAAGAATGTGTAGCGACTGTGCAGTTCTGAAAGATAGCCTGGTATATTCTGTTGTCTTGCTTATCCTTATTTATGGTGAGAGCTTCTGGTACACTAACACATTTAGGCTTGTATCAATGAGGGGATGAGCTAATTATTTTGAAATGAGAATGGGCTTTTCAGGTTTTGGTCAGTCCAATAAATCAAAATCCTAAATGTGTTTCTTCAGGACTTCATTTTGAGGATTTAAAGGGTGAATTGTACTAAATGCTTTGGTATCAAGAAAACATGTTCTTTCAACAATGTGTCTGGAGGATTACTTTTGTATTAAAATGAACATGGTTCAAGATTAACTGTTTATCTTTGGGAAACCACTGTAGTAAGGCCATTACTATATAATGGTTTCTTTGGTACTTTGATTATAAGCTCATGTTCTGTGGCACTTAAAACAGTTTAATGTCTCTTATCTCTGCCCCCTTCCAGTTTAATACAATATTCTTGATGTGTGGTGTGTTTTAAAGGAGCAGATAAGTTACTTATGTAGGTACTCAAATGCTGTTGACTGCAGACTTGTTGAGTAATTCACTATCGCAAAACTTAATGTTTCATTAAATGTCTCAAACAAGAAATTTCAGAACCTTGGTTTAAAAGTTTAGTCTGAAAGCCGCTGAAACAAGACAGTAGTCCTGTGTATATTAAACAAAAACAAAAAACATCTCCTGAAGACAGCAATTTCATTTTTACTTTGGTTTACAAAATAGCAAATGTATACCAGTGAGTCATTTAGTTCATTTAAAACCAAACCTGTAGTTGATGCCACATCCATCATTCAGATTGGATTTTGCTTTTAAGAAGTAGCTGCTTGCTATATGGAACTCTTGAATATGAGTGTCCTAAAATGGTAGAAAGACAACAGAGTCTTGTGGCACTTTTAAAGACTGTTGTCTTTCTACAATAGACTAACACGGCTACCCCTTTGGAATTTGACTAAAATGGTAGTTAACACTTACATTTCAAAGATATTTTATCTTGTGCATTCAGTCTGAAATAAAAACCCTGTGTAAAACTTCAAACCATGAAGGCGGGCTCAGACTATTCTGTACTGTCAAGAACTACTTGGTTAGAGAGTTAGGTATCTTTCCTCCCAAACTCTGACTGTTAGAAAAATGAAATGAGAAAGTGGCAATTTATTCATAAAAAGGGCTTTTTGGTGAGTGTGGATTTTAAAAGTAATTTGCTATTGGAGGACAAACTGTACCAGTTTTGCCTAGTCCTACAATAGGAAAAATTAGGATAATATGAAATCTTTATTACAAGTAAACAGAACACATACACAGTGCTGGCCCAACCATATAGATGAACTAGGCGGTCGCCTAGGGCTTCAAGCTTTAAGGGGCACAAATTAAACAGAAGTGAATTGTTTTCTCTGCTTAAAATATATATGTTATATTATCCCTTATAACGTAGCGGCGGGGCGGGAGTACCAAAGTCACAGTTCGCTTAGGGAGCCAAAAACCCTTGGGCTGGCCCTGCGCATACATACATATTAATTATGCCTGTTGCATATGACTGTCTCTCCTCTTTTTTTGAAGCCAGTTTCATATTCCAGCAGACGTTTCTGGTAGCTCTTATAATACAGGGTGTATTTCAGGTATCTTAAAGTCCTTAAATCATGACTTAAGGAGGTAAATAACTCAGTCATAGGTTGGTGGCCTATTGCTGGAGTGGGTGGGTGAGGTCTTGAGGCCTGCATTTTGCAGGAGGTCAGACTAGATGATCGTACTGGTCCCTCCTGACCTTAAAGTCTATGGCTATGTCTACACTGGGGAATTTAGGTCAACTTAAGTCAACTTTAAGGAGCAGCTTAAGTCGACTTAAGGAAATGCCAGTGTGGACGCAGAGTAAATTAAGTCGACTTAAGCATGCTTAAGTTGACTTAATTTACTAGTGTAGACGCACCCTATGAGTCTGAGGTTATGGCTAGTAAGTGAAATCCTCTGCTGGGCTTTGCAGTACTTCAGTGGAAAAAATCATTTGGGTTGAGGAATAGGAGTGTGCTACTGAGTTGAAGGATTTTCAGTTGTGTGCAACCAAAATTATTTCAGCCTTTCAATCCTGCCAAATCTTTCAATTAATCTTCATTAAAACTGCTTTTTGTGGGCTGCATTAGTCTAGCTTTCTCAGGAGTGGGGTGTGACATGAACTGATGTGAGTGCCCAACTGCTAAGCACTAGTGGAAAAATGTTAGTTTCACCCTGTTCCAGGCATATGGCTACTTCAGTGCATGTTGGTAATACAATGATAGAGGTAAGAGTTGCCTATAAGTTGCCAGACAGAAAAAGTTCTAGTGCACATTTGGTATAGGTCTTTATTTTTTATCCTTTGCAGTCTAGTCATGTTATTGTATCAGTCTTTATGTCCATCCCCCGCCCCATCCACCAGATGTATAGCAGCTATGTTGCTTAAACAAGATAAGCTTTTTATTTCTTCATACATTTCTCCTTTCAATAGAGCAAATCTCTGATTTGTCCTCTCACAGGAATACTGATTTGTGCCACAGAAAACTTCATGTACTTTTAAGTTCTTCAGTTCCTTTACACTTTTATTTTTCATCACTGACTCTGTTTTATCTGAATCATTCTGTAGGGCTGCAGGGTTCTCGTTGATGCACGGGACAAACTAGGGATCCCTTGGCAGTACACGGAAAATGAGAAGCATGGAATGTTTTTGATGGCTTTTGAAAACAAAGCTGGAATGCCTATAGAACCTGCCACGTTCCAGCAGTATGTACCTGCACTAAGCGCACTGTGGAGGGATTCTGGGATCAAGGAAGCTTTTAGCCGTCGAAGCGAGTATCAGCTGGTGAGTACCTTCAACCATATGGTGAATGAAGCATGTAAAAGGGTTTTTCTAAGTCTTAATCTTGTTTTAAAACAGCTTGCTAAAACCCTGTGTGTGGCCATAATTCAAGCAAGATGTAGCAATGCTATAAATCTGTATCTTACAGCAGCAGGAATGAGCAGTAATTGGAGCCAAACTGAAAAAACTGCAGGGCATTAGAAAAGAGTAGACTAAGTGGACACGTGTGGATAGACTGGGTGAACAAGAGGAACCAAAAAAGGCAGGAAATGGTTGAACTAAAAAAAAACCTGAGCTCCTCAGTTGGGCTGATCATAGTCGGTCACTGATTAATGTGCACTGTTATCTGTCCAGTTTTGTTAATTTGCATTATATTGACACTGGCAGGCTACTACTATTTGCAGATCAGCTCTTCTGAAGTTAATGCAATCCCTTTCCAAGCTGTTCTTGGATTCTTTTTCCTTTTTTATATCCGTAAGTTGCACTTGAGGCAGCACTTGGATGTCAGCCTAAAAATAAAAATGGTTTTCCTCTGTCTTCCTTTTTGAACAGATTTCTAGAGCTCAGCACAAAACTCACTGCATACCATAAAATGCAGATATAATAGCACTTCTGACATTGAACATTTTTGTCCTTGGCACGAACGAACGCATACATCCATATTATTTGTACCTGTTGCAGCAGTTTGACTGTCCTTTATTCCCATCATCTTCCCCCCAAATAAAGAGGTGGTTGTTGAGAAACAATAGCCTCTTTCGGTTGATTGTTTTTTAGTTATCACTAACTATTTGGGTTCCAATAGTGGTATGATGAGTAAAATCTGACCAGTCACTTAAATGGTTTAGCTTCTCTGCTTATATAGTGTTATATGCCATGTTGCTCTGTAACCTCATAGAAAACACTTTTTTCATTGAAAAGATGTTATAATTTTCAAAAATTGGGTTTGAAAGATTGTTGTTCTAAATAGCGTTTTCCTTGCTTTGTTGCTATAAATAACAATAAGTATTCAAAGAAAGGAATTTAGTTCTGTGTGATAGAGAATGTGACTTCATATGTCCGAATTGCCAGATGCAAAGGAGAGCCCAATAGCAGTGAATTACAAATCCCCTTGATATCCGTATTAGCACTTTCCTCAGACAGGGGTAGGAAAAATACCTTTCCATTTCCCATCCTCTCCTTCTGAGCAACCATAGTGTTTGAGGCTGAAAGGATGGGGAGGGAAGGCAGTGTCAAGTGCAGAGCTTTAGATTTAAGCAAACCATAAAATTGGAATAAACAAGTACTCGAAAGAGTCCCTTGTGTGTGCTGCTGTGATCTGAGGCATCTTAAAACATGGGGTCTAAGAGTCTGTTTCCATCTGACTGGGATTGTAATTCTTCAGATTTGAGATTAGTTTGTATACTTTTAAGGTCTGGAATGGGAAACTTTTACTCGTGCAGACTTCCACCCACACACTAGCAGTTCATAGTTAAGGAGGAAGTAGCAATCCAAATTAATCTTAGACCTTCTATATCCTAAGCATTGTGATATAAGAATAAAATATTTTAATGTAACGCAACTGATACTAATGTAAAACCAATAATTTACTTAGCCCAGGTATAGCAATAAAGCATAGCTTTTGCCTATGCTAGATTAGAAATTAGTATTTGTCTTCCCTTGCGCTATGCTCTTGTGCTCCCATACACAAATCTGCAATGTTTTTGATAATACTTTCGTACAAGGAAGCGAAGTGGTGCTATAAGTCTGCTTTTTTTCTAAGGAGTCAAGTTTTTGGTTTAATTTCAATAACTTCATAAAATAAATGCCATTCTGTATATTCTCATTGTTGCCTGACTCTGGAAAAGCATTTCTGAAAACTAATTGCATAAATAAACTCTGAAGTTCTTGAAATGGAATGTGCTTGAAGTTTAAGGGCAAGAATTACAGCATTGCTTTGTCTTCCTTTTTTGGCCCTAAAAGGAATAACTGGAATTAATGGAATATTTTATAATAAGATTAAAACTAACATTTTTGTTTAGCTGTGTCTTTTAGTAGTAAGGAACCATGCCAGATTGTCAAAGCTCTGCTTTTTGTGCCATTACAATTAAGATTGTCAATACTTCCATCATATCCCTTTTCCAGAGATCTGTAATTGTGACTGTAAAATTATGCTCTTACTGAAACATGACTTAAAAATTCTCAGATCGGGAGTGACGGTCTTAAAATAGCTAGAGAGCTTTTTCAGTTTGGTAAGTTTTTTTGCCTTCCTCAAAGAAAAGGCTGTATTCTGTTTTTCTTTGTGTCATAATAGCACAAGGGGTTTATTTAAAATAGGGTGGGGGGGCGGGGGGGACAGAAACCTCCAAACCTTGCCAATATACCTCAATACCACAACTAATATTCTTTAGAAATTTATTAAGATACATTTTTTTTCCTGGGTGTGTGAACAATTTATAAATGAATCTTCTGTACTTTCACCATACTTAAATCTGCAAAGGATGTTCAGGTCTTCAATGTAGATGTCCTGCTTACAAAACTCTGTAAATTATTATCTTCTTAAAATGCTTGATTGTATTTGCTGACCTAAATACGACTCTTTGGACCTACATGACTTGTATGACCCTTTTGAGCTGTTCTAGTGATAGTGGGATTGGAAACTCCGCCCCTTGTGAGTGGCTGAAGTGGGCTACAGGAAAAACAACCTTTGAATGTTACAGGGTGATTAAGTACGTTGGTGGGTGATGGGCAGGTGGTAGTGTAGAGAAGTATTACATAGGTCAGTTTTCGCATCTGTATCAGTGAATAGAAATGAAATTGTGTTAAATTGAAAAGACTAGTTCCTTGATAAAACAAGTGTTCCAAGACTAAATTAAGGCTGCTTTTGCATTCTCCAACTTCAGCTAGAACTTCAGCCCGCACCTCTGCCTTCTGTTTAAAGCTGAAGGCACCAGAGTTTCACCTTTGTTAGTTGGTAGTAGTTGTAACTACTAATGCAAAGATTCCCAGATGTTTTGCTGAGCTTCTCCATTGAGTCATTTCCCATGCATGGGGGGCCAAGGGTTCGGGGTACCCAGTATCCACAAGAGGATTGGAGGGGGATATTCATGATTGGCAGATGAGGAAGCCTTCTGCTCCCTGCAGTGGTCAGGTAGTCTCAGCTCTTTTTCTCACTCTATGCAAGGGAAGTTAATGAGGCCATTCTGGCTGGGGTCAGGAGGGGAATGGAAAAACATACACATACCCCACCCCCAAATCTCTTGCATACCGCCCCATCTTGACCTTAATCCTGTCTACTTCCCCAGTGCAATCTCTGTTGGCTGAAGGGCTGGGGTCAGCAGGTGGCTGTGTCTGGCTGGGGTATTGGTACTCCTGTGGCTTGCTGTTCTTAGGGTCTCCATTGGCCTTCCCCAGCAGAGGAGGGTAACTACTAGTTGCTGGCTGCAGCAATGGAGGAGTGAGATGGGCACCTTCTTCCATCAGCAAAGACCTCTCTGTCAGAGCCCCACTCCAGACTCCTGGGCCTTGTTCTCCAATAAACTCATCAGGGCACCCACACGGGTCAGGAGCCTCTGAGTTCATGTACCCATGACTTAAATTGGTTATGTGGCTATTAATGGAAACAAAACTGTTACAGGCCCCAGAACTATTAGTTGCCAATATCTTATATATAAAGGTATAAATGTAGCCTACAGCAATAGAGAATACTATTTGTAACTCAGGCTGCTGTGAATAACAACTTTGAATTCCTGTCTAAAATTGTTAATGGTAATGCATGATGTAGCACCCAGATATAATGGGAATGATGCATTAAGTAAAAATGAGAATAGTTTATTGAATTAAAGCTTCATAAATGTTATGTGGTACAGGGAATTAAATGTTCTTGAGGGCGTAGGTACTAGTTTTCAGATTGGTATGTTACTAGACAAGTCTTTCAAAAATAATCTTGCTGCTAAATACATTGAATGGCTCTGTTTCACCTCTTGTTGGCTCTTACGGCTATTCATGCAATGCCTAATCTCATTAGGATACAGCAAAAGGCTGATAGCTGAGGTCATGGAGATCTGGGGCAGCTTGTGGTCTGGCTTTTTTGTGTCGGTTTTTAACACCCACATCTATTCAGCAAGCAAGTGGAAATTGAAGGCTTATTTATAACCCCATATTGCAGATACTGGTTTAGGTCTTGTCCACACATGTGTGTACTTGTTCGGTTAAATCCCTACGTGGGTACTTAAGAGGTCTAAGTAGATATAAACCAGATTTTACATGCCTCTGTCGATACATTTTTTTTTTTTTTTTAAGGTCTTGTGTGTATGAGAAACTCCTTTCGTTTAACTAAAGGTGAGACTTTAAATTGACTTGGTCAAATAAGTATCCAGATAGAAGTTTGCTCCTTTGTCCTTTTTAGTTTAAATCAATTACTGATTTAAGATATCATATTTCAATGTAACTGAAACAAGTGCCTGCACCATCTCTTGCACCAGTTGAACGTAATCATTTAACACCTTTAGTTAAACTGGTACAACTGTGTAAGCCAGACTTAAGGAATGCTTCTAGAACAGTGGCTCTCAACCTATTCATGGTAGTGTCCCCCTTTGATTTGTCTTGTGTACCTCAAAATTCACCTCACTTAACTACTTGCTTTCAAAACCAGACCTTAAAAATACAAAAATATCAGAGCACACTTATTACAGAAGTCATCTCATTTTTACTTTATAAAATAAATCAATTGGAATATACACATTGTTTTGCATTTCAGTATATGGAGCAGAGCAAAGTCATTGTCTGTATGAAATTTTGGTTTGTACTGATTTCACTACTGCATTTTATGTAGCCTGTAGTAAAACTATGCAATATATAGTTGAGTTGATGTGCTCCCTGAAAGGCTGCTGTATACTCCAGAGATGTGCATACACCTGGTTGAGAGCCACTGGTTCTAGAAAAGGCTTGGTTGCAGTGAAGACCTCGCTTAAAACTGTGAAGCATCTGTAGTGTTAACTGACTGCAAGACCACCCAGTACTACTTTTGTGTTAAACTTAACTCTGAGTAGTAACTCTTTGTTCAATCATGGTACAATATACTTGTCTACCAAATCATGCCACAGGAGTTTTTGCCTTTGAAGAGTGTGTGTGTGTGCGTGATTTTTTTAAGTAAAATGTGATGAATGGATTGACTACCTAGAGCTAAAAGCCTGATGTACAGGTGCCTTCCTTTGTAGTTCTGACTTAATCATTAGTTTAGCTGTGGAAAGCTTGTTGGAGGAAATGGCTGTTTGATCATAACCTAATATAAACTGAATTTTTTTCATGAGGATCAGAGGAGCTGCCTCTAGGCATTTAGCAGCACTTTCTGCTTCATACACAATGCATTCAAGGGCTGCCTGTAAATCCCTGTCTGGGTATTTGAGCCTTTCAGAACTGAGTGGGTAGATTCTACAATAGCAGTATTTTCTTAGCTTCAGTGTCTCTCTCCTTCTAAAGCAGGCTAACCAATTTCATTCTCTTCATTTCCTGCCCCCTTCCCTTCCTTTCCCCTCCCGCCCCAATTCCTCTGTTCCTTGTATGCAAGCAAGTAGTTTTTGGGACAAAAGCTTCATTGTGTATTTAGTTACATTGTCAGGTCTCTGTCCTCATTTTTTAGCTACAAGAATAAGAATTCTTTTGTAATCTGTATGTTACTCTCTACACCCCTCCCCCCCATTTTTTCTGTCTATCTTTTAAAGGAATACATTTTATCATTTCACTAGAGATACTCTGTAAACACATGTTCTCTCTGAGATCTTTTGTGCTACCTCAGATAGTTGGATTACATTCCTCCCTGCCAGCAGATGGAGACAGAATATTTGATTTGGAGGGCTACTTCAAAAATGTGCTTGTTGTTACAGAATCCTTGGTTGCTTGTCTCTAATACATGAAACAGGTCCCTGTACTCTTTCTGAAGTGAAGAACCTCAGGCTTGGGCCCATTTCTAAGCAATTTTGTGTAACTGGGAAATGTGTGTGTGCTGACAGCTTTAGGCTTTCTGCTCTGGTGAATAACTCCTCCCTGAATACCATAGAATAAGGAATTGGAGGCCAAGTGCAGGCATAGGAGTGCATTAGCTGGAGGGTTCGCAGTTAGACCTTGTGATACTGGAGAATCTTCTAGTACAGAGGAGGAGGATCCCTCTAGGAGCCAGATCACCTTCCAAAAAGTAACCTTGGGTAGAAACCTCACTTTTCAGAGTTTGGGCCTGGTTCTCTCTCTCTCCAGACAGAACAACTCTCCCATTTCTCATCAAGTTCTCAAAGGTGCTTGACTCGGTATTTAGCCTCTCCGATTTCCTTGAATGGGCTCAGCCCTGCCCTCCCATATGGTGGCCTCAGACAACTGGCATGGGCGTAGGAGTTGTAGCCATGACTAGAGCCTCTTGGAACAGGACTGGTTCCCAAGCTCATGAGATGAGTGCTTGGTGACCTACAGCCTCCTCTGCAGTTGAGACGTTCCAAAGGGGTTGAGGACTCCATGCTATGTCAAAGGTACTAGGGGAACTAAGTGCAAGAATAGTGGCTCTCCTATGCACACAAGAAAGGGTGGTTTGCTTACTCACTCTTCCTGTGCTGTGTATACTCAGTACATATGAAGGGAACTTTCTTAGCAGCAGTGAGATGGCATAGGCCCAATCCTCTTTCTTCACTGCTTAGTATCTCAGTCATTTAAACAAAGGAACTCTTAGCTCGAGCATCTCACTGGACCATATGTGCCGTGGAACATCATGAGGAGAGGCCCTGCTTCAAAAGTAGGCAAGACTCAAACCACTGACGTTGTTAAAAATCAAAAATAGCCTTTCATTAGAAATCAATTGGAAATGTATGCAGAGTATGAAACAGGTACAAAATCCTTCCTTCATGACGGAGGCTTGTTTCTTCCTCCAAGCTGGAGCAGAGCTATTGTGAGATGCCCCTATCTACCAGATGAGATGACAAACTAACATGTTTATACTCTTGGCTCTACTTCAGAGTTATCGTCTGCTTGGCTGTTCTATCCGTAATTTAAAACATAGAGAAAGGACACTGATTGTGTATAGTATCTCCTAGAGCTGTGATCTTCAGCGGGGTGAACCTGTGGGGGTGTGCAGAGAAAACATTCAGGGGGACATGGTGTCAAACCAACCCCACGCAGAGCGAAAAGGGAGTGTGTAACAAGGTGCTGTGGCCTTCCTCTGAGCCTGGGCCTGAGGAAGGGCTTACATGCCCCTCCTGGACAGACCCTGGGAACTTCAAGCCTTAGCCCCTGAAAGCAGGGGGCAGGGCTAGTACAGAAAGTGGGGAAGTACAAAAGGCTGACCTAAAAGCTCAGTTGGGGAGAAGCTGCTTAAGAAAATGGAAGCTTCTGCCCCTAAGCTGTGGCTGGAGCTTGACCTGGGTCCTGCTGCTGGGATGTCCGTGCCCTCCACTGTCAGGCCTACGTGGCCTTAGTGACTGGGAGGGGCTACCAGAAGCAGCTGACTGGCAGGGACTCCCCAAGACTTGCCATGACCTGGTGAGCTGCCTGTTGCCTTGGACCTGCCAGAGCTGCTGTTGCCTGATGCACCCAAGGAACCTCTGGGCCCCTGCGACCTGAAGGAGCTGCCACCAGTTGACAGCAAGGGTCTAGTTGGATTGCCACTCGCTACATATCCCAAGGATCCTAAGGAAGGCCCTTTGCTACAGGTACCTGGGCTCAGGGTGGGAGGAAGAAGCCTCTGGGCAGCTGACTACAGTCTAGCTGAGCATGCTTTCATACTAGAGTTGATGTATTGCAGCTGGAGCCCTGGTGACCCAGTGGCAGAAATCTGGGCTGGGACGCAGTGGAGTTGGGTGGGCCTGCGTCCCTCTTCCCCCTTTCCTAGCCATCCAGAATGCTTGTATCCTCCTGACCTGCAGCCACTGAAGGTATTGAGTGGTTGTTTTCCCTGCCTGGGCCTGTGATAGGCAGATAACTTTTGCCAGCCCTGCCTTGCCTAGGGAAGGTGGGCAATGGCTAGGTTGCTATGGAAATCACTTCTTTCTTCCCATTTTTATAGCTAGGACTCCCTTGAACTGGATTGGTTGGGGCTGTTGCCTTCCTCTGAGCCTGGGCCCGAGGAAGGGTCTAAACACACCTCCTGGACAGACCCCAGCCAGCCTACAGAGTGCTATCTAGCCCTGTTGTGCCCACAGCTCCACTACATCCTTGGCCCCCAGTCTCCATCCCTAGCAGGGCACACATCGGGTAAAGGAAGATGCGATGGAAATCACTTGGGGACCGCTGTCCTTGACTCTTCAACTAAGGGTTAAAAGCTTAACTATACTAATTTATCGGGGGGCGGGGGGGAACAGTTTTTACCACAGAGAGCTTCCAATCTAGGGTTATGGCAAAATGCAACAGCTGGATGAAATGCAGTCAGCATGGGAATTAGGAGGATGAGGCAAAGAGTAAAAGAAACATGTTTCTGTATGATAAATATGAACTGCTAATAAGGAACAGGTATGTCCAACATGGGAGCTTAGAGAGGCCACTGGGGGTAGCTTGTGTTTAAATAAAATCCAGGGAATGAGAAATTCTGCCAGTGGGCTGCTTTGGTTTTCTGTGTTTTATCTGCTTCTCCCTGCAACCGTCCTTCATCTGCATTCTAATTAGATTGTAAACTCCTCAGGGCTGGAACCATATTTTAGGTCTGTAAAACACACAGCATGTTCCAGGTATTTTATCAGTGCCTGTTGCTTGCAACTTACAAATGGTTACAGTTTTATCTGGTTCTGTTCAAATTGTATGGTCTTGGAGTTAAGTAGAAAGCCATATATATTTCAGTCTCTGCTTCTGTTTCTTCAAATGCAAACCAGTCTTCATTTGGGTTTTGGTATGTTCGGGGTGAAAAGTAATTTGATTACAATTCCAGTGTTCAGAATTTGTGACCATAACTTTTATCTTGCACAGAGATGGCCATGCTTTCCTCTGAAAATAGTTCCTATCATGAAATCCTTTCAGCTCAAATATACATTCAGTCCTGTGTCTGGAACACATTTGTTTGCCTTTGGGGCTCATACCTAGTAAAATCTTAACTTTCAGAATTACCTGAATCACCTATAAGGTTCTAGCTTCGATGCTGAGTCAGTCCTTGCTCTTTCTTTGTCATGTGCCTGAAGTCTGTCACGTTTAGCAGTGCATGTTACTGTCTTAGTGTAGATGCTTAGAGTTACATCAGTGTGAGGCAGCTTACATCAGTCTAATGCTGTAGTGAAGGCCAGGCCTTAGACTTTTAGAATGAAGAATTACCTTGGGATCCTAATTCCTGAGATTCCATTCTCTACTCCTAACAAAAAGCTGTGATTTTATTATGCATAAAACCAACAATTTCAGTAACATTTCTGCATTTTTGTCTTAAATACTTAATTAGTGCTACTCTAAATCTCCCAGGATTTTATAGGGAATTGTTCAGTGCAAGTCCATCTGTAATTAATCTTTGCATTCCCATCAAGAAATACTGGCACTTGGTGTCAGAAACCAGAGAGGAAACTTCAGCTCACTCGCTCACTGAGCCAGTATCCAGCTGTGGTTAAAATCTACTGGTGTAATCTATTGTCTGGTGTGCAAGAAAACTCAGATCTGCACAGTTCTAAGTCCAACCCATTTGGCTTTTGATTAAACTGTTCAGTGTCCATGTTTACAAAGTAATTAAAATAGATCTTAATTTTCAAGTCTCCTGCATTGTTGAAATAGTTTTTAGAGAGACACCAGTTTCAGGAATGTATTCTTCTGTACTGGAGGTCAAACAGAGTATAATAAATTTAAGGATGAGATTTGTGACCCTAAGGGAGGTAAGTGCATAATTGCCATTGAATTTCATTGGGAGTTGGTGCCTACATCCCTAGGTACTTTGTGAAAAATCTCCTATTTGATCACATGTGGAATAACTGTACTTTGCAGAGGCTTAAATGATATTCAAATGTATTTGACAATAAGAGAAGCCTGCGAGGCAGGCACTAACAGGAAATCTGAAGTGAAATATCCTAAATTTGAAGTTGACAAGAATGACAGCCAACATCTGATGTAAGAAACAATGTCTCTGTTGATATTGCATCACTGTAACTCCACTGACGGAAACCCGTACTTCTCGTTGATGTATTTTAATTATGTCAGCATAGCATGGGAGTTGCATAAGAGGAGGGAGCATTTTAATGTGTACACCTGCACTGTTTTTTCCTACAAAAGCTGACTTCTATCAACAAAACTCTGTAGGGTAGACCAGCTCTCTGTCCCTTCACAAGAGGTCCTGTTCTGGGAGAGTGAAGGTGCTGTAAATTACCGAAAGTTTCTTTTGAGGAGAAATGTATATTCATTAACAAGTTCCAAAGGGGTAGCCGTGTCAGTCTATTTCAGCAAAACAAGAAGTCTTGTGGCACTCTTAAAGACATCATTTATTTATCATGCAATAAATAAATTTTAGTTTTTAAAAGTGCCGTAAGACTTCTTGTTTATTCATAGACTCCTTTAACAGAATTAAGGTTACCTGCTGGAATCTTGTGCTCATGCAGAACATCAGGTTCAGCAGAGACTCTAGGAAAGGTGGGGATACGGAGTGAAGGTGCACTCATGGCCCTTACCTGCCTCTGGAACTGGCATTAGCTCCTGGGAATCTATCTGCATACTCTTGAGCTACATTCACTATTAGGTTAAATGTAGCTGTTTTCCGTAGTGGAGGAGTTTAGCTGACCTGTGGCTGATACGAGGTGATCTGAGGGGACCATGCTTCTCTTTTTATGTGTGAGCACTTCTACCTGATGCCTGAGTGTACTGAAGGAAAGAGGTGCATGTACAGCTTGAGAGTACATGTCTTTCCAGTGTCATGTTGTCAGTAATGGGCACAGGTCGTCTTGCCCTCGGGATTGTCAGCAGGTATGTGGGTGCTGAGTGTGGTCTGAAGTTAAAGATAAATGGAGTTGGATTCCATTGTGCGTATCAGCATGATAGTAAAGCTTAGTGACTATTTCCAAAGGGGTAGCCATGTTAGTCTGTCAAACAAGGAGTCCTGTCCTATACATAGACATTTAACCTACTCTACAGAAAGAATACCATAGTCACTAAAACAAGGAGTCCTGTGGCACTTTTAATGACTAACAAATTTATTGCATGAGCTTTTGAGGGAGAAAATCCCACTTCATCAGATGCTTTGAAGATGGGGAACTTACAGAACGGAGGAAATTAAATGCAGGGAAGTGTATGACACAGGATCAGGTCCTCCCATTCTGTAAGTTCCCCATCTTCAAAGCATCTGAAGTGGGATTTTCTCCCATGAAACTTACGCAATAAATAAATTTGTTAGTCTTTAAAAGTGCCACAGGACTCCTTGTTTGTTTTAGTGATTCTGGTATTCTTTCTGTAGAGCAGCTCAAGTGTCTGAGTAAATGACAGGTTTAGGTAGCTCCTGCTCAGGACAGTGTAGGTAGAGGCAAAGTTGGAGTATGGCTGTATTGGGGGTGGAGTTGAAGTGGTGTATCTTCACACTGTAATCTCTGCTTTTCCAGGGTGTTTGGAATATGGGGAACTCGATGTTCTGAAATGATATGACATACCAGCGAGCAACCTTAACTCTGCATTAAAGAGAGGTTTTTTGGGGCAGTGAATTTTTTTTAGTGAAATGGTTTTGATAGGAAGTAGTCATAAAGACAGTGTAGTTATCATATAGACTTGCAGTTGAGTTGTAAGAGTGGCCAGGTAATGAGTGCTATTAAGCTTTTCTGTAGCACTTTTCATCTGAACATGAGAGATTTTTGCGTAGAACATCAATTATCCCCACTGTACGGATGGAGAAGCTAAAGCACAGGAGATGAAGTGATCTGGCCTCACCACTGGCCTACCAGGTGACCAGGACTATGAATAGAGCCCATGTTTTTGGAGTGACAGTGTGCTGTTTTCTTTACAATGAGACATGGTTGCTAGGTGATTCCTAAGTGCTCCCTGCCCTACAAACAAGCTTTGTTATTTTGGAATGGGTATAATGGTCTTGCTTTGAAATGTTCTTCATGTTCCCACTAAGGCTGGAGAGACAATCTAGACATGTCTGTGTCCAAAAATCTGACATGTCTGACAATTTATTACATGATCATGATGGTAAATTCAAGCTTGTGATGTCTCTTCTTGTCCATTCACACCCCTGCACCACCACTTGCAGCTCACTCTCCTCTTACTGTCCCATTAAGCAATTATAACTTTAGAAGGCAGGTATGCCTTCCAAAAAATGGGTAGAATCTGTGAACTTTAAGAAAAAGGGTTGGTTTGGGGTTTTTTTGGTGGAGGGCAAATACCTTGCTCAAATGACCCCAGATTTGGAACTGTACCCTAGGCCAGCGGTTCTTAACCACTCTCAGGACACAAAGGTGTGTTGTGAAGAGCTGGGAGGTGTCATGGAAAATTGGCAACTCTACCTGTATACATCTTGGGGCTCCTGCCATCTGCTGCTGTCTGCTGCCCTCAATTGTCCGCTCCCACTGCACAACACAGGCAGCAGCCAGGGCCAGATCAGTAAACAGACTTAAGGGCTGCAACCCAGAGATCCTGGGCTGCAGGGGTGGGGTACCGCCTGCCCCACAAAAATAAACCCAACCCCATGGAGCCAGACTGCCAGGGCACCCGCCTGCACTGGCTTGACTCTGCCCCCACCCAGGTCCGGAGTGCTGCATCCTCCAGAGCGCCGCAGCCTCCCAAGCGCCACTGCCACCGCCAGATTGTAGTGTATCAGGCAGGGGAACATCATCTGTCAGATGTGTCATGATGCAAAAAAGGTTTGAGAACCACTGCCCTAGACCATATCCTATTTTACGTAATCATGCAGATTACGCACTTTATTAAGAATTCCTCTCTGTTTAAAGGTCAATAGAGTTGGTTGGGAATGTTTCTGTACAAATTTAGTTTCCTCAGAAAATTATTCATTGAAGCAAAATGTCTTACTATGTTGCAGATTCCACTAAACTTTCACTGAAATCTGTAGGTGTTCCAGGTCCACAGCTTTGTGGCAAAGTACCTGCCAGCATTCTCGAGGTTGCTAGGCTCCTTGCTGGAGTTGGGGATTTATGGGTGATCAGGTTCCCTGCCATGGAACTGGGAAGCTGGAAGTCCAATGACTACCTTCCCGTGCTGCAGCTCAGGGAGCCCCACCATGCAGGCTGTTTCTCGAAGGTAATTTTCCCAGCCCATTATAATCCTGAAAGGAAGACCTTTTTTAAGGAAGGATGGAGGCATGTTGGAGGGAAGAGGTTCTGGATGTCCATCTCCAGCAGAGAAGGATCAGGCTTTGTCTGTACCTGAGACCGTACAGTGGCACAGCTGTACTGCTTAAACTGTTTCCCACCACCATAGTGCTGTCCACACTGGCATTTGTCTGTAAAACTTGCATTATTTTGAGTCACATCCCTGATTGATAAGTTGTACTGACAGAGGGGTTAGTGTAGATGTCACCTGAGTGCAGCAGCATTGATTGAGCGGGTCTAGGTAGACCTACTCAGTTGATCGGAGAGTGCTTTCTGATTGACTGAATTAATTCACCTCTCTGAAAGGAATAAGGCAGCATCAAAGGGAGAGAGTCTCCCATTGACACAGCGCCACGAAGATGCCACACCACATGAACGTAAGTACATCCACAGAAGATATGCAAACTAACTCTGGTCAACCACCACCACCAGTATAGACCAGCTCTTAGCCTTTTTGATTTTGTCCTTATATGCTTGTGCTATTCTTTTGTACTCCTCTTCCTCCTGTTCATGTTTCCACTTTGCAGGATTCCTTTTTGGCTTTCAGGTCATTAAAGAGTTCCTGGTTAAGCCATATTGTCATCTTATTATTCTTAATTTTCCTTCAGATAAAGATAGTTTGCATTTGTGCCTTTTTAATTTTTTTCTTTGAGAAACTGCCAGCTGTCCTGGCTGTGAGCTCCTTTTTCCCTTAGATTTTTCTTCCCATGGGACCTTATCTGTTTGTTAGTCTGCTTTTTTGAAGTCCATTGTCTCTGTTCTGCTGCTTACTCTTGTAATCATGAAGTGATAGATTTCATGATTCTATTACCCAAACTGTTCCACCTTCAGATTTACTGTCAATTCTTCTCTGTTGGTCAATATCAAGTCTAAAATGGCTGTTGTTCTGATAACTTCCTCCACTTTTTGAAACAAAAAGTTGTCCTCCCATACATTTCAAGAACTATTTTGTGTTTGTTTTTCCTACCAGATGTCTGGGTAGTTAGTCCCCCATTACTAGCAGATCTTGTGTTTTGAATATTTGTTTGTTATAAAAATGCCTCATCCGTATCCCCTTCCTGATTTGGTGGTCTATAGCAGACCCCTATTTTTTTACCCACTTCTGAGTTACCCATAGATTCTCAACTGCTCTGCCTTGCACTTTCCTGTGGATGTCAGAAGACGTGTGTATGTTCTTGATTAATGCAACACAGCCTCCCTTTTTATTCCACCTGTCCTTCTCAGCACACTGCCCTTCTATACCAATATTCTAGTCATGAGACTTATTCCAACAGGTCTTTGTCAGTTAAGTCATAATTTACCTGCATTAATGAAGTATATGAATCAGAGCTGTGAGAATGTTCTCGGTTGTGAAGGAATCACTGCTCTCACTATAGCTAGTCTGCCTCCTGGAGAAGCTGAAGTCTTTTAAATACTCTGATAGTAGCTTGGTTTTCCAGGCTCTTACTCCATATGGTATTTAGTTGGGAGGAAGAGAAGAAGACTGGGGCAGGCTTTGGGGTCCTACTGTTCCAGACAAGTTCCCTACCTCAACTCCTGGACACAGAGGAAACCTGACAGTTGGCTTGCAGTCTCATCATTTTCTGAGGAAAATCACACCTCTAAGTGACATAAGTTTTGTCAGCATAACTGCTTGTGTGGACAGCTCTGTATCAACGGGAGAGAGTGCTCTTGTTGACATAGCTATTGCTCTTCATTTAGGTGGTTTTATTACGTTGGTGGGAGAGTTCTCGCCTATTGACATAATTTGGTTACACAAGCATTCTTACAGCAACACAGCTGTACAAATAAAACTGCACAACTGTGACTTTTAAATGTAGACTAGTCCGGAGATTTGGAGTTTTCTCTTTAAAGCAGTGAAGAGGATGAGTATTTGATTTTTTGGCTCCCCAAATGTTGATGTGGAGATCTTCAAAGGAGACTTGGGAATTTAGACACACATCTCAACAGAAAATATTTTGAGATGTTTCCACACTATTTATGAGATGTTTCTACAAATTGTCCAGGTGGTGACTAAACCCAAGTGGAGAGAGCAGAGCTGCTAAGATGTCACTGTTCTTTAAGAAGTATAGTAAAACTTCACAGACTGGCTATTACTTTATCTCCCTTTTTGGGATGTCAGCTAACTCCAAGAATATTCGCTACTATAAAGGCAGAAATGGGAGAAAATCTGCTTTATATCTTCCTACTAGTCTGCAGCTATGCTTAAATAAAAGAGGCTATGTGAAGTAAACTTAATTCAGTCTATTTACTTGGCATTTTAAAAAAAAAAAAGCTCTTGGAAACATCATGCAAGATTTTCTGTTTGGGAAGGTGGAAAACATGTTGCTTTGAGAAGTAATTTATTGACACCTTTTAAATGTCTCCTCTGTGTACAACACAGATTCCTGCAGTTCAGACTGTGGCTGACTTGTGCTTCAGTTGGCTTGCCTCCTGAATAAACCGTTGGTGTTTGTTCTAAGAAGGTCTGCTCCCCCAAATCACCCCCAAAGCCTCTTAATTCAGCTCGCTTTTCATGATCTTCACTTAATTCTATTTTTTTTTTAAAATTAAGTAAC
Source organism: Pelusios castaneus (assembly GCA_007922175.1). Taxonomy (NCBI): domain Eukaryota; kingdom Metazoa; phylum Chordata; order Testudines; family Pelomedusidae; genus Pelusios; species Pelusios castaneus. The sequence continues at coordinate 9,073,190 of ML685786.1, forward strand.
ATCTCAGACTTAAGAAATTGAGTTTAGTGGTATAACTTTCCTATGTATTTCTAGCCTAAAATACTGAGCTGCTAAGACCTTAACCAGCTTGAAACAGGTATAGATGGGGCTGTAGTACAACACTTTAGACAAGTTATGGCCTTAGTTAGAATTTACTTTATGAACTTAACCTCGAAGACTAGCAAAACATGGACAAATTTCTTTCAGCCTGAGCTACGGCTTGGCTGAAGTGTAAATGTAGAATGGACATTAAAGGATTCAGCTTCTATTTAGTCAAAAATACACAATAGTAGAACTTGTCTTCATAGTTCATTTATTCTCCAAGTTCCTTTCTCCATTCTTGTTCCATGTTTCTTAGAGTTTGATATGTGTAAAATAAATGGGTCTCAGAATGAATAAAGCAGGAGCTTTTAAAGTGGATGTCTGTTGTAAATATAGTTCATCGTTTGATTAACAATTACTGTTTTAAGTGAATAGCGCTCCAGGGTTGTTTGAGTGACTAGTTGGTCCACCACCTAACTGAAATAACTTCACAAGCCCTTGGTCTTCCAGAATTCACTGTCTGAATTAATTTACTGCCGAACATAGACTACTGCAGCGTTTGCCCTAGTCCCCAATGGGCTGAAACAGAAACAAATTGAAATTTGTAATTTCTTTGCTAACGGTTTCCTTCAGGGTTTTGAATGTGAGTTTTGTATAGTGGCGGGGTAGGGAAGTGACGGAACCTAGAAAAACGGTTCTGAATCTTCCATGAGGAAGAAACAATTATGAAATTAAAGAAGAGGGAAGCCTACTCAATTATTTGTATTCTGCCTCCTAAGGAAATAGTTTTAAACAGTCAGTGGTGGTGTTTCAAGAAAACAAGGGTTGGAAACTTTTTTAAATGAAGCAATAAAATGTAACGCGTGCAATGGAAGAAGGATGAGTAAGAGCCCTAGGTTGCCATAATCGGGAGAGCTCTGCATGGTTACAAAAATGTGGATCTACATCCATGTGAATCCATTTACATCTGACCTGCAATCCACAGTCGTCCTTATGTATCTGCATGGCACCCAGAGCCCTGGGCCCTCTAATCAGTTTGAGTCCAGCCCCAATGCAGAAGCTGATCAGCTGTTTGGGGGCCAGCCCCCACCCCCAGATCTCAAAAGTGGGGAAGCAACCTCAAAAGTTAGGAGCTACAGACAGCTGCTTCACTGTCTTTGAGATCTACGACTGATCCACCATCTGGAAAATATTCTCCCTGGACATCTGTGGATGCAGATATCTGTGGATATAAAGCCGATACCAGCAGATTTGAAGGGCTCTCAAAATCAGTGTAACTGATTACAACATGACTTTCAAGGCATTGCATAGCTGTCCTAGTAAAAAGAAAGCTACTAGAATATATGAATAGGGAACCAAACAAGTCAGTTTCAAATCACTTAAGGCTTTTGAAGTGAGACTATAAAGTCCCCCAAAACTGAGAATTAATACTAAGCCGAAGGGAAGTGGTGGTCCTTTCTGCGACTGGTGAGACACTACTGGGAGTACAGTGGTTAGATGTAAATGCCATTGTTAAAGAGAGACAAAACAGATTGAAGAACAAGTGAAAGCTTATCATACTACAGGGATTTTCAACTGAAGAGATTAAAAATGAAACTCTATAAAGCTTTGCCAAGTGATAATTGAGGAGGAAGGGATGTAGGGTAAAACTTTTAAAGTGACTTACGTGCCTAAGTCTCACTGAAAGTCAGTGATGCTTAGACATGTTTGAAAATTTTTGTAATCTAAAATTATTTTAATGGTGTAAACACTGAAGGATATGAATTCTTGAGAATAGTACAACTGAGCATAAATAGGGCTAAGAGGGTGCAGTTAACAAAAGGAAAATGTTAAGTGGAATGTCCCATTCAGAATCTAATTGGCACACACACCTACCTACCTCTAAGGTTTTCTGTCAGATCATATAGCTTCACAGTCATATAATCCCTTTTTAATGGCAGGTTTTTCTCTGTCATACAAACAGGGGAAATGGAATGGAATATACAAGGAAAGCAGTGAAACTTTTTTAAGTGCTGTTAACTCTACAAAATGAGAGAGATTTCTTTCCAGTCTTTGTTGTAGTAACCACAGGCACGAATGATAAATGCAGTATAACTTTCAGCCATGTTTCTTTAAATTGATGGTATTCTTTTAAAACTGAGTAAGAGAGAGCATTTGGAAAATACTAGGGAACATGATAGCATTGGCACAGAGGTAGACTAGAGCCCTGCAAATCCATGGATATCTGCATTATATCCACGGATACAATGCAGATATCTGCAGACCATTTCTTGCAGATGCACATAGGATACGGATCCACATATTTGTATCCGCGCAGGGCTCTGTAGATAAGATTCTGTGAAATACTCAAGGGATGTGCAAGTTGCAATTCATTTGAGACATTTAACTTGCCAGCTGGCCGCCTGCCATGGAAAGGTCTAAGCTCAAATGTGTCTCATGGCTAGTGTTACTGTTTCTCAGTCCGTAAGGAAGAGACTTGACCTCAGTCATTTCACATCCTTTTTCCTAATGAAATGATTTGAAAGGGAAACTGAGTAGTAAGCTTTGTTGCTGCGATTTTAGGTTTGATCTCCAACTTGACAGAGCAGTCTGTATTCACCAGACTCTCTCCTGTCTTAAATTCATCTACCTCTGCACTGTTGTTGACTGTTGTATACAGTGGCTTAAAGCTGGAACATAAAGTATGGGATCAGATTCCCTTTCATAACCTTATTACACATGGTTCTTGATAGAGTGTAAAAGCAATTAATTGCTTTCACAAACTTCTGAGGCAGTGGGTGGATTTGCCTGGTTTTTTGCATGGCAGCTGTCCATTAGGAACAATTCAGACTGACTTGCCAATCATTAACCTGATCTAGATTCACCCTCTGAGTTAGATTTGAAGTGTTTTGTTGTTTAATTGCAGGAGTTGCTGTTTTCTCTCTCTGTGCTTAGTTGGCTGTTCTGTCAGTGTCATTCAGAATCAAAAGTTGGTTTGGCATGCATGGCTCAAATCCACAGAGAACCTCCGGTGCTTTAGATAAAAGGGTTCTTACAGCAATTGCAGACAATGTGTTTGCTCAAAGAGTTGGCAAGGCAACAGGAAAAAAATCTTTTCATGGGATACTTATAATTAGGCCTGTAGTGTGTTTGTACCAGAATGAGTGGGTGAGCTAGGCACACTGCTGATGTTGGATACAGTGAGGCTTTTAGTGTATCCAAAACCTAGTTTCATACCTTCCTTCCCCCTCCCTCCCACACACACAGGGTATGTAATATCTCACCTGAAACTATCCATGCTGTTGAATTAATCCTCTCCTTTGAATCCCTCCTAACTGTATGTAGAATGCTACAGGGTGAGATTTTGTATGACAAATATTTTAGCACTGGAATAATTAACGCTGCTGAATTGCTTTGCTTTCTGTCATACTTATACGGTCATCTTATTTTCCTGTTTGCTGTGAGCAAGGAAGGGAAGAGGAAGCACATTAACTTGAAAATATTGTACTTATTTTACAAGTAACTTCTGTAATTAAGAGAATAAAGACTAATAAATTTTTTCTCCAATATGGGCTTTCTTTGGGCTTATGATAGCTATGCTGTTTTGTTAATGGTACATGCCTTTCTTCCAGTGGGCAGTAATGTTAACCAGTAACAGTAATGAAATGAAAGAAAAGGCATCAAAATGCACTGTTCAGTGAGGACTGTATCAGAATTAGTACATTTTAGAATCATGAATTAAAAACATTCAAGTTGACTGTTGCTTTCGGAAAGCAGTTTTGTGGCCCAAATAAGCTGTTACACTGGTACAATTAATGGTGTGATTTTTTTTTTAAGCTTACTGCATTCTTGTGTGGACACTTTTACCTGTTTAAAAACCAATTATACCTGTTTATCTTGTGCCAGTAACTAGTGTACTTGCATCCAGGGCTTTTTTTGAGCCAGTACTCAGGGGAGGGGTGGGGAGCCGGGAGGGGAGAGGAGCAGGGAGTCGGTGGGGAAGGGGCCCAGGGGTCAGCGGGGAAGGGCTGGGGAGCCAGGGGGGAAGGGGGCAGGGGGATCGGGAGCTGCTGGGTATGAAGGCCGCTGAGGGCCAGCAGTTGTGGAGAGGGGGGATTGGAGGTGGTGGTGGTGGTGGGTCCTGCCACCCCCCCACACTGCTCCTGCCAGCATACTGGCACCTTTTTTTCCCCTTTTTTTTTTCCCAGAAGAAAAGCACTGCTTACATCTGTTGCAACTTGAGTGTACACAAATTCAAGACTAATAAATGTTTCTGACAAATGCTTTTCACCTGGAGATTTCTCTTGTTGTACTGCTTTCATTTGTAGCTGTATATGAGCTCTTTTTATTTTAGTCAAGTGGTAAAAAATCTGATTGTTTGTTCATATATGCAGAGTGTATTTTTTGAGAAAATGGTGAGAGTCCACCATTCTTTGGATTCACACAGCTAATATAGAGTACAGGGTATTAAGATTTTTTCATCTGGTACTGTGTGATGTTTCCTTCTCTAACATAATGGCCAGCCTGTAGCATTCCTCTAGGTTTTTTTTAAGGTTACTTATTGTTGAAAGAGGTGCTGACTTGCTCCCGCCCGCCTTGAATGAATTCACCTATGGGACTCAAATTAGATACATCAAAGGAAATGGCTATGCAAACCTTTCTCCAACCATGGCTGAGGAGAAGCAGGGGAAATTACTCAGGTTTTTATGAGATTTTTTTAAAGTGTCCATGGATCTCTTTTGTGTTTGATTTCCAAAAAGCCAGTTTGGACACCTGCCTTCAGGCTGATATCATTAATCCATTTAATGGAAGGCATTGGGTGGTAACAATTTTTGGTCACTTGGCTGAACTAATGATGTGGAGTGCAAATTGTTCTTTTATTAGAAGTTTAAACCTAAAACTCTCAAGTTTGAATACATCTTATTGCAGAAAGACTATACGAAATATTATTGAAACAGTTTTTTTCCTGTTCTCTGAAATTTGCATTGCCTAAAGACAGCTGCAAATGCTAAATTCTTAATATAAATGGCTTGTTAAACTCTTTATGAAACTACCAAGATTCCCCCCACCATTTTTGGCTATAAATAAAGCATTTTTCTTTAGTTTCCTGCTTGTAGACAGTGGCAACTGAGATAGTGGCAAAGCTTTTTCGCTGGTGTTTGCTCCTGGAAGGAAGATGGCTTAGTGTGTGGAGGCGGCGGTACTTTTGAAACAGAGTCAGTAATTTGCATATTTGTGAGACAAATAGACCAGCCTGTGTGCTTTAGTAGTATGTCCTGCTCCTATTGAAAAGGAGCTTTCTGGCAGGACACTTGGCCATCCAAGGCTGTGGACACTGGCCAGTTCAAATACCTGTTCCTGCTATTAGATTTGAATTGGATCTTTTCACCAGAAGTTAACTTGTTAGCTCAAATAGCAGTGTTCGTAACTACATTTTATAACATGCGATCTTAGGGGTGCTCAGTCTCCTCGAAGGTCTAGAGAGGAGCATCTGATTTCCTGTTCTGTAACTTCATTGCTTTTGAAAAACATTATGAAATAATTTTTCACAAAGTACTGTCTTCGGTATGTGCAAGAGGATCCTTTTTACATATGCTAGATAGAAATGGAGATCTATAGGGAAAGCTTTCTTGGATGTTCCAAAAACATATATGTAAGTACTTACCCACGAGGATCAATTACTGTTTGTTAATGTGCAGTCCAGATTTCCACTAGGCCTCTGGGAGAAACAAACCAAAAAGACTACTTTACACAGTTTATCTAGCAATGATCTCTAATGTTCAACCATTTATTTTCTCATATCCTAAACATTGAAAATGAAAAATAACTTAATTTACAGCTACAGTGAGGCTTGAGAGCATGTCAGTAGTTTGATAATAAAATACTAACAAAGTTTGTAGTTATTAAACTACCATTAAAACCAGGGAAATCGGGGTAAGATATATATTTGATACCCAAATGTGAATGTGTGTAAATGCACAGTTAAGACATTAATTTTGCTACTGTAGCAATACCAACTTTCTGGTCTTTCCATTTTGATCAGAAGCTACATTTGCAATCTTGCTTCAAGCAGGAATTGATCTGTTCACCGCAAGGTATTGTGCGGGGACTAATGGCTTGTGCTTCTATGTGGGACTGAATTAGTCAAGACTTCAGACAAAACTGCCACCTTTTCCCAGTCTTGCTTGTGGGGACAGGGCAGCTCTGTGAAAAATGGCCTTCCTGCTCTAGAGGGCTGATCAGTCTAAACTAGAAATTAGGGTTTAGCAGGTGAAACAAGGTACTAGGAACGAGTTGTCCCCATTTTTTCTTGACTCTTAGACTGTGACCTAAGTACGCTAATTAACTTTTGTCTCAGTTTACCCATAGGTGCTGGAACTATAGTCTAGTGGTGATCCTGCACCCCCTCACTTGAAATGGTTTCCATTATATACTGGGTTTACAGTTTGGTTCAATGACGCTCATACCCTACTATAAAAATTGTTCCAGCACCATTCACCCATCTGTAAAATGGGGGATAAAACCTGATTCATAGAAGCTTTGTGGAACATGAGATGATTTGAGAGGTGACGTATATGCGGGAATGGTCTATCGTCAAAGCCACTTGTAGCCCTGGACCTTAATTATGGGACACAGTATGATTCACTGACCCATACAGTGCAAGAAGTGTGCTATCTTGTCTTATCTGCACCTTGTTTTATAATGAGCCACCGCTGCTGCTACGTGAAACATCAGGTCCCCAATAGTTAACCTGTACATTGCAAAACTAAGAAGTGACTGATGTTGAAGCCTATCGTGAAGTTCTTAGATAAGTCTGTTAGGTGCAGCCATGGTGAGTCTGCAGAGAGCCTTTGTGCTTATCTGGCATGAACAGGATTTTGCATATCTTGTTGGTACCAAGCTGCAAATGACAAATTTCAAAGATTTTTCAGGTGCTGAAGCTTGATGCCTTGTCCTTAAATAGTTGAAAGAGGATTTTTTTTAAGACTTTGGAAACTAATAGTGAATTTTTTTGTAATTGGTGTTTGCAGGGTGCAGATAGCAGCAACTTGGATAAGCACTGGAGACAGTGGATGGGAGCCAATAACTCAGTCGACAGTTAAGGAGGAAATCTAAATGGCATTGGGGAAGAGCCAGTACAGCTAAAATGCTGCATGGCTTAAATGAGAAATGGCTAATTTCCACCTCCTAATTAATTGTTGATTGAAAAACAGAATGCATATGGGTGCCAATAAATCCCAGTGCACAGACGAGTTGGAATGCAGTGAAGCAGAGAAATCAGATTCAGAATGGTCTTAAATGTTTCATCCGCATGTTTAGTTACTTTGGCATCTTTCAGAGTGAACTGTTAACATATATAAACATCTCCACTGTACTTCTCTCCCTGGAAGAGAACTCATGTAGATTCCATCAGTTTTCATTCAGAACACACTGTATGTGTGGCCCCCATCCCTACTTGAGCAGAACAGTTCTGAAATGTACATTTCAGGTCCCAGTCCCAGGCTGAATTACTCTGGGACAGCATTTGTTCTGGGTTCCCTGCAGCACTGCTCTGTTTGCCTGAGGCTGAGTTGGCACTAGCCTCTTCTGGGTGGGAGGAGCTGAAGTAGGCCTTAACCCTCCCTTGCAACAAGGCCCTGTTCCCTGCTCTTCCCGGCCAGTAGCTGAAGCCAGAAAGTACTAAGAGGCACTCAGGGAGCCCTGGAGTCCCAAACCTCCACCTGCCCTCAACAGTGTGCCCTGGGAGGGGCGGGCGGGGAAAGAGGCTGGGGGTTGCTCTTGGGCATCCCAGAACTCTGCCGAGGGCAGATGGAGAGGGTCCAGGACTTCCTGGGAAGCTCTTTCCACCAGGGCCAGAATAATACAGGGGCTATAGCAGCTGAAGACCGGGGCCCTGGGCAGCATATACTGTGAGTGTGAGCCAGCCCCAAAAGTTCCACACAGCCTCTTGGGTGTGCCAGGGGCAGGGATAAGGGATCCCCTGGGAGATGCTAGAGCATACTGCACCCCAAACTCTGGGGATGTACTTCACTGCTCTATACCTGGAAGCAGCCAAGATGAGGGGTAGCTGGGTGTGTTTTTCCTCTGAAACCTACATGTTGTATTAAACTTCAAAACAAAGACAAAAATAAATTAAAAAAAAAAACCCAATGAACAAGCAAAAACGTGTTCACTGAACATCCCTCTTTAAAAATGAATTGCCAAGTTTCATTGTAATAGTGGGACATCCCAAGTCTCCTCAGAACAAGTGCACATGGCTCTCAGCTTAGATGGTAGTTAAAACCTTCACCAACTGCAGTCGTCCTACTGAGAAGCCACCAAAGAAGCTAATTTGTGCTCTGTATGGGCCCGAGTCCCATCCGGAGCACTGTCACAATTAGGAAATGGTGAACAGTAGAGTGTTCCTGCAGTGCAACACACTCATAGGGCTAGCGTGTCAGTAACTCAGATATGGTTACTTTGCCTCTGGTCCATTACTGCAATGTGGACATGAGAGCCCAGGGCTTGAGCACTGGTCAGGCAATCCTCAACCTAGGGTTAAAATGTGGAGTAGATGCTTAAGCCCATCGTTGCCTGACATGGGTCAGCTGAATTGAATCCCACTAACATTAGGCTCATGTTGCTTTGCAGACATACCAACCCATGTGTCCACTGTGGTGTAGTGAGTGAGTCACCTGGCTGGTTCGGATACCTGCTTCTCTAACTCACCTCACTTAGAACGTCCAACTTCAAAGCTTCAGCAGTTAGAGAGCATGCGGGGAATCATAAAGTAATGGCTTTCTCAATATTTCTACCTCATGAAATGCTAACATTTCAGGTGCATACTTTTGTATACATACCTTTTATTCTCTGTGAATTTCTCTTTAAAGAGTTTTAAACTACACAAGTGGCAACTTCCCTGGAGTTGGGCCCTCACAGGTTGTGCAGCATATAACAGATTATTGCAAAAAGGCATCCCAAAAGGTCTTAGGGAGCAGCTTCCTTCCTTTCCCATCAATAACTTAGGACACCTAGGATCCCTCTGAATGGAAAGTACAATTTAAACATCACTGTTGTATTCTGAACACTGTATTGCTGTTCCACCTTGAGCTTTTAAGTGTTGGCTGCAAAGGATTTCTGTCCCTGCCATCCAGCTTGTCTCAAGGAAGAATGAACAATGAAAGGAATTTTTTGCTATGATTTGCGTGTCTTAGTTATCTTCCTTAAAGTATGTCTGTGGTTTAATTTTTTATCAGGGCCAAGCAAAGACCCACTGCTCTATCTTAAATTGTCCCCTCTAAATGTAGCAGCTAGGTTTTATAGAGACAGAATGATCAGTAAGATTAAATTAATCTTATGTCCAAGGGTCCTTAGGACAAGCAAAGGAAAACAGAAAATATAGAAAAGTGGGTCCCATTTTGAATGCTCTCAGTTCAAAGCAGAGTTCAGTAGAACTTGGTGTTTCAAAGGCAGCTGTTGGTCAGCCTTTTTTTTAGGTAGTGTAGACAGTTAGGATATTTCATTATAATTGATCTAAGAAACCCAGAGCTACTTTGAATATCTGGCCAAGACTTCAAGTGGCAAGCTAATACTTTTTATCTTTCTCTTCTAGTAAATCTTTTTAGTATGAAGCTTTTATGGGACTGTTAAAGGTGACCTGCAGAGGATCTTTTAAAAATGAGTTGTATGTTTGTATATAGAACGCCCGAGAAGCTTGTGTGCTGTATTGCCAGTTTTTTTTCTGCTTGCCTCCTACACTAGAACTACATCAGTTATGTCAAATCTAGTGTTATGGTTTTGCTGGAATATTTCTTTGAGGAGCTCACATGTATTGTGATTTCGTGCATCTTGACTGAAGGAACTGGGGCATTTAACAGTCTTTTGGTATTCCTTTGGCATTGGTTTTAAATAGGTGTTCACATAATAGGAAATATGTTAAACTGATTTCTAAACTCCTTTCTGAATTTTTCAGTTGTCAGTGTCTTGTGATGGAATTTCATTTGGCCAGTTACCATATGGCCAGTTACCATAGTCTTCAGATTGTCTACCCTGGCATTGTTAGTATTAAAATAAAAAAAGCTTTTGGGGAAATGGAGAGGAACATTTCAGGCTGCCTTGATACATCATAAAGTATGGAATAGAAAGGTTTGACTGCTTGGGCCCATCTTCCTTTTCCTTTGCACGTCATTTGTATAGGCTAACTGTGCTGTTTTCTAGAACTGCAAATTTGCATTTCACAAAATCTGAAGATCAAAATATGAAACCCAAAGAGTTGCTGCACAGTGAGACTTGTGGCTCATTTTAGGACTGTTCTTTGCATTTCCCAGATGTGCAGTGAGTCACATGCTGCTGAACAATGGGAACAGCATCTCCTGTTCCTTCACTTGGTCCTCGTTTGCAAGGCTGTTACTCAGAGGATATGCGTTGCAAAGGAAGAAGAGATTTGCAGGACTAGAATGAGTCATTCAAGTGTTTGTGATAAAGCTCATGTGGTAAGCTACGAGTTAAGGAAGACTAGTCTAAGCCCATATGTACAATGCTTCTGCGTTACTAGGCAGCTCTTGGTTAATGCTGAACAATTAAAAACTGAGTCATGAATTTTTTTAAAAAATGGAATTGAGTCAGGGGCAGGACTTGGACAGTGAGACTTAAACCTGGTTAAAGAAAATAAGGGGTTAACTGGGTTGTAGCAACATTGTAATAGATGAATCTTGAGCTGCACAAGCATTAATTAATAACTGTTTAAAGCTACCTGATGTTGGTGATAGTGTAGCCAATGATGGTCTTGTGAGAAGGCGGGTGAGGATCTTTTATCTGACCCTCTTCGGTTGGGGAAAGAGACATGCTTTTGAGCTCCACGTATTAATGTTAAATCTGTTCATTTAAAAAAAAAAAAGCATAGGGTTTCTTACTAAACTGTGTTCTCATTGGAGTTGCATTTTAATTCACTGATGTTACTGGCTGTTATTACCATAGATCACAATTGTAGTGTTAGCTAAAGTAGAACAAAGGAGGTCAACTTTTAAATATTCAGTATGAATAATGCTAGGATCTTAACTCGGATTCTAAATCAGTAATAGACTATTTCAGGAGTTAGTAACTAATTGAAGATGTTTTGCCTATTTTAACTGAAGAGAAGTGTGTGAACATTTTTTCATACAAACAGTTGGTGTTCATGTAAGAACAGAAGAACTTTCATGTATGGCCTCATTTGTTTTCAGGGAAATCTGTGTCTATTCCGTCAGTTGCATGATAATCAATGGGAAGAATAGCTTTTTGTTTTTTCCAGTATTTGTTGTTGAAGGTGTTTGATACCTTGGTATCAGTTAAGTATAACCTTGAACACAGGGTAAGCTAATGATCTCTCTAGCTTGCCATTTGCAGTTGTTTCAGAATGTTTCATTAACTCAAATGGTGAGAACTTGAGTTATTTTAAAAAGTGACTTCTGAATATTACAACCTTCAGTGTAGGTTGTCCTATCGTGGCTTGACTTTTGAATCAATTGTTAGATTCCTCTAAATGATACTGTCCTTCCCCTGCTTTGTGGGATTTTTCTTGGAGCCAAGAAAATTGTACAGAGCATGTTATTTATTGCAACACTCCTCTCTTCCCCCCTCCCCCTGCACTCTTCAGCTATTCATCTTCTCTTGCTTTTTTCCTAGCAATTACTCAATGAGGCTCTACCATACATCTTTTTTTAGTTGCACATTATCACTCATTGAAATGGAATTTGAGAGAATGAGGAGATTAATGTTTAGAACTGTCATCCAGCATGGCCTTTATGTTGTAAAGAAGATGAAGTTCATTGGTGGTTAGCTTCTTGATCTGTATGTAAAGTCCAGAAGATATGGTAATTAGACTGTGGTGACGTGTTAGAATCTGTTATATAGACCAGCTGAACCAAAAACGACATTCATGTAACAGCCATTGTATATAATTGTATAGTGATTTGGATCTTCTTTGTTTTGCACAGAGCATACCTGATCTGATCTCTTGCCTTTTTCATATCAAAACATTCTGTTGTATTAGTAGAGAATCCAGGGGTTGAGCTGTTGTTGGAAGAGATTCCTTCCTTAATTCCTTATAGGAGTTAAAGCTGCTGACACTCATGATGAAATGATTTGGAACACTTCTTGCTGTCTGTATTTTAAATTTCATTGTTGCTAGCAGTTGTAGGGGGAGAAGTATAATTCCAAGATATGATAAGCAGATAATTTGGTATAGTAGATGCCTTTTCAGACTTAAAAACTACTTTGTAACTTTGCCATCCACTATGTACAGCTAAGTTTGATATCCAAGGTCCTTGTATGGCCTTAATTAGCATTGTATCTGAAAACATCAAACTCTTAATGTATGTATTCTCACAACAGTGCTGTGACATACGGGAGTACTATTATCCCCATTTACATAGATGAGGAACTGAGGCACGGACTGAGTGACATACCCCTGGTCACACAGAGTCTCTGACAGAACAGGGAATTGTACCTACCGTTCTTTAGTGCCTGCTTTGTGCTCTGCCCCATTAATGCTCTCCAGTTTTTATGTTGCAGTAACTTTGCATTGCCAGTGATTTAAACTGGTAGAGGTTAGTGCAGATTTATATTTGTGGCCGGCTATGTGTTATGCAGAAAACACTTTTTAAAATTAATTGTTTTGCTTGCAAACTGGATGAGAAAAGTTATTCTGGTAGAAATTGTCTCCTTTCTCAGCTTTTTGTGAGCATTTTAAGTGCCGAGAGGTGTTCTTACTCGAAACCTTGTGGCAGTCATGTACTTTTTTGACTGAATGAATATCTTTAGTTTTTCACTTGTATTAAGCACTTAGTTTCTTTCAGTTCCTTTCTAGGAAAGAATATTCAGAACATTTTGGATCTGTCCATTTCTTTCCATACTATTTGCATCTGTTTCAACCCACTGGTATAGTCAGCCTCTTTATTGGAAGTTATCATGCAGAATACTTTGTTGAAAATCTCTGCTTGTAACCTCTTTAAGGAAAACAATTAATTGCCTTTTAATTATAGAGCTTTTGAAAAACTGTTTAAAGATTGTTTCCACTAAATCACTGATGAAAGCTTTGTTAAATACTCTGCCCTATTCTTCAGTCTTGTTTTGACTTTTAAACTGTAGTGCACTTGTAACAGAATAATCACTGTAAGGCGAGGGATATGGGGAGGCACAAGCAATAAATCAGGTAAACTTAGCTGTGTATTCCAGCAATTTACATGCACACAGCTGTTTCCTGTTCTGAGCGTGGGAGGATGTACGGGCAAAGTAATTGAAGAGAAGAACAAGTTGTGTCAGACACAGCCCACTTTCAGTCTGTTCCACATCTAGAGACAGTGTTAAGGAAAAGGGAGGAGGGGAAAGGTATGCTTTTGGTTCAGTGACCTTTCTCTCTTGCTCCTTCCCACCCCTCACCATATGACTAATGCTTTACAGGAAGAGTTTTATTCTTGGGGTATGTAAGATCTCTTCTGCCCAAACCCATGCTGCCTTGACAAGATATATTTTTAAAAGAGAGTGCCAGAAAATGTAGGATATTATACTCGCCTTCTGAAAATTCATGACTGTAAGGAAGCAACTCTTATTTTTGCAATTGTTTGGAAAATGTTTTCCTGGAAAAATGTAATTTCTCCTTACCACCCATCTATAAATCCTTCCGAATCACTTATAAGGGGTGACTATTTGTATCTTAGTGTGTATGTGCTGGACCCTTATGAAATAAACTCTACCTGTCTTACTTGAAGATGAAAAATGACCACCCAGAGCTCAATTGTCTCTCCATTAGTATGACAATCCCTACTCAGGGCACCCAAAACTCTGAACCACCATTTTACCCCTCCACCTTAGCAAGAGAGAGAGCTTTGCTGCTGCTGAGCTGTATCAGCTTTCTGAAACATCAGCCTATCTGCCTTGCCAGCAAACTCTCCAAGACTCTGCCAGTTTAACCCTTCCCTTTCAGGTAACAGTCAGTGAATCCAAGCTAAAGGCTTGTGCTGAGTTGTAATAAACTTGTATTGAGTGCTCCAGTCTTCAGTGAGATTCTTCTAAATAACTGGCTGTCAACCTGGTACCCTTTTTCATTTGTTCTCAAAATGAATTTGGTTTTCTCTCTTCAGATACTCTGAGGCAGATTATACAAATAAATCAGTAGATCTTTCTTATAGGAAATACTAGATGATACTCTTAAGATAAATTCAATCCTGAACATAACTATTTGGTGAGCTCAAACTACCGATTTTCCTCTTGGCTCAATCTGCTGGTCACGTTCTGTAGTGCATGCATCTTGCTTCCCAGAAGAGCAACAGAGGGGTTTTTAAGGGCCATTTCAAATGCCTTGAGACCCGCAAGGGTGGGGACCAGCGGTACAAGGAGCAGTTACTGACTTCTTGACAGAAGTCAACTTTCCCTTTTGGGCAAAATTGAAGCTTCCTTCTAAATGGAAAAGTTTCACTATTGAGAGAAGGAGTATGAAATATTCCTGCATATGTATCTGCTCTAAATGACGTTTGATTTGGCTGATTTTAAGTGTGACTTGTTAGAGATCTTGTTGAATTTATATTTAGTCACTCTTGCAAAGAGATGCATTTTTTTAAAAGATGTATATAAACAACCCTTGAGGCTTAGAATAAATACTCAATTCAATAGTAGTCTGATACATTTTTACCAAAAAAACCAAACAAACCCCACTTCTGTTTTTAAAACAAGCTTGTTAGATTTTGAAAACTACCATATCCTTCAGAAGGAACTGTAGGTAATCCTTTTTTTAAAAAATCTGTATTTTTCTGCCAAGCTTGTCTCGTTAGTGACAATTTAAGCCAGATGAGGCCCAGGTGATTTAACAAAAATTGTTGCTTCTTCAAAAATTGCCAGCTGAAGTGCAGGATGTGCTTCTGTTCTCTGCCATGAATTTTAGGACAAATATATTAGCTTCCAGTAAATATAATCCACTGTGCTGTTATCAAGTGATTTTTAAACTGTATTCTAGGTATAAAAGAGCGTCTGTCTATTAAGACAAAGTATAAGTTGTCTCTATCAGCTGCTCTTGTTCAGTGAATGAATTTTGAGCACTTATTGTACATACCTATTGCTGTAAACTTTCTTTATTGCTTTTTAAAGTCATGTGCATAGGTATGTTTTTTCACAGGACATTCCACAGGAAGTGCTGCACTCTTGTGGCTATCTTAAAGCTGCTCCAATTTTCTTACCAACAGTTTTTGTTTCCAAGTAAATTATACAGTGCTGTTCTCATTACAGCCCTCTAAACATACCAGGATCCAATTGTGTGTGTGTGTGTGTGTGTGTGTGTGTGTGTGTGTATTTAAACTTCAGTGTATATGGAAAAGCAAATGGGCAAAAAGGCTTTCATTCAAGAAACTTTGATTTGCTAGCCTAAAAACAAGATTTAAGTCGCATCTCTTTTCCTTTTCAACAGGGTGAATCGGTGAAGTACTTCCTGGATAACCTGGATCGGATTGGCCAGCTGGTGAGGATGCAACCTTTTAGTCCATTAGGGTTAAAGTTAGGAAGTGCATTTTTGCAGGTGCATGAATATCTCTAGTTTAGAATCTGTAAGCATAAGTCAAATATTTTAATCTAATTCCAAAGGGGTAGCCGTGTTAGTCTATTGTTTAAAGACTAACAGATTTATTTATCGCATGAGCTTTCGTGGGAGAAAATCCCACTTCGTCAGATGCTTTGAAGATAGGAAAGTTACAGAGTGGTAGGAAATTAAATGCAGGGGAGTGTATGACATAGCATCAGGTCAGGCTGTAACAGCAAATCAAAATAGGTGTTAGGATTCAAAACACTGGGGAACAGCACATAGAGGAGGGGGAGGTCAAATCACTTGTTGTAATGCGAGGAAAATCCATAGTCCCTGTTTAACCCCAAGACAACTGAGTCAAATTTGCATATAAGTTCGAGTTCTGCAGTCTCTCTTTGAAGCTGTGATTTGTTATTCATCTGTTTCAACACAGCTATTAACAAGTCGTCAAGGGAGTGAGCAGGGAGATTGAAGTGTTCCCCTACAGGTTTTGCAGTGTTGCAATTTTTGATGTCAGATTTGTGTCCATTGATTCTTTGGCGCAGAGACTGTCCTGTCTGTCCAATATATAAGGCAGAGGGGCATTTCCGGCACATGATGGCATAAATCACATTGGTGGATGAGCAGGTGAACGAACCCTTGATGGAGTAGGTGGCATGATTAGGCCCTGTGATGGTGTCATCAGTGTAGATATGAGGGCAAAGTTGGCAGCGTGGTCTGCTGCAGGGCTGTGTTCCTGCTTTAGTGTTTCTGTTCTGTGATCTGTAGTTGCTAGTAAGTATCCTTTTAAGATTAGGGGGCTGTCTGAAAGCAAGGAGAGGTCTGTCTCCTAAGGCTTGAGAGAGTGAGGGATCATTTTGTAAAATAGGCTGTAGTTTTTTGATGATGTGTTGAAGAGGTCTGGCTTGGGGGTTGTAGGTGGTGACCAGTGGCGTTTAGTTGTTGTTCATGGGCTTCTCCTGTAGTAGTTGACTTCTGGGTACCCGTCTGGCTCTGTCAATTTGTTTCTTCACTTCTGTGGGTTTGTACTGTAGTTTTAAGAATGCCTGGTAGAGATCCTGAAGGTGTCTGTCTCTGTCTAAAGGGTCAGAGCAAATGCGGTTATATCTTAGGGCTTGACTGTACACAATGGATCGTGTGGTGTGTC
>ML685786.1:9089893-9157971 GCA_007922175.1 Pelusios castaneus
GACACACCACACGATCCATTGTGTACAGTCAAGCCCTAAGATATAACCGCATTTGCTCTGACCCTTTAGACAGAGACAGACACCTTCAGGATCTCTACCAGGCATTCTTAAAACTACAGTACCCACCTGCAGAAGTGAAGAAACAAATTGACAGAGCCAGACGGGTACCCAGAAGTCAACTACTACAGGAGAAGCCCATGAACAACAACTAAACGCCACTGGTCACCACCTACAACCCCCAAGCCAGACCTCTTCAACACATCATCAAAAAACTACAGCCTATTTTACAAAATGATCCCTCACTCTCTCAAGCCTTAGGAGACAGACCTCTCCTTGCTTTCAGACAGCCCCCTAATCTTAAAAGGATACTTACTAGCAACTACAGATCACAGAACAGGAACACAGCCCTGCAGCAGACCACGCTGCCAACTTTACCCTCATATCTACACTGATGACACCATCACAGGGCCTAATCATGCCACCTACTCCATCAAGGGTTCGTTCACCTGCTCATCCACCAATGTGATTTATGCCATCATGTGCCGGAAATGCCCCTCTGCCTTATATATTGGACAGACAGGACAGTCTGCGCCAAAGAATCAATGGACACAAATCTGACGTCAGAAATTGCAACACTGCAAAACCTGTAGGGGAACACTTCAATCTCCCTGCTCACTCCCTTGACGACTTGTTAATAGCTGTGTTGAAACAGATGAATAACAAATCACAGCTTCAAAGAGAGTCTGCAGAACTCGAACTTATATGCAAATTTGACTCAGTTGTCTTGGGGTTAAACAGGGACTATGGATTTTCCTCGCATTACAACAAGTGATTTGACCTCCCCCTCCTCTATGTGCTGTTCCCCAGTGTTTTGAATCCTAACACCTATTTTGATTTGCTGTTACAGCCTGACCTGATGCTATGTCATACACTCCCCTGCATTTAATTTCCTACCACTCTGTAACTTTCCTATGTTCAAAGCGTCTGACGAAGTGGGATTTTCTCCCACGGAAGCTCATGCGATAAATAAATCTTTTAGTCTTTAAAAGTGCCACAGGACTCTGTTGTATTTTAATCTAGAACATAGTGCCTCTTGAAGTGTGTAAAACTTTGTCCTGTATAATTTTGATATGTTTGAATATTTTCCTAAGCCTTCGTGTTGAAAAGTAAACAGGAATACAGTGAAAAGTTTCATGCACAAAAAAGAAAATCCTCGTCATCCTCTTCTCGTAGATTCTAAGGTCAGAAGGGGACCAGTATGATCTCTTCTGTCTCCTCTCTTATCTTCTTTAGACCACATCCACTTCCTATGCTGATGTATTGTACATAATTGTCCTGAGCAGCAGTGTGAATTTTACATTGTTCATTGAACCACTACCATTTGTAGGGATCACAGCAATGGGGGAAACAACTTGGGTTCTTGCAAAAGGGCTAACAGGGAGGAAGAGGGAGGTGGGTTTGTACGGCTGGGTCATCTTCCTGAGCAGGGGCAGAGAGAGAGAAGAATCTCATCCATTTCAATGTTTTCTGAACCCACAGGTAGCAATGAGACTAGCCAGTACTTACAACAAAATTAAACTTTGTGGTATTGATCACATACCTGCTGTGGAAGAATGCAGTCACTAAAGTTGACAAGATGTTGTAAATGTTTCAAGTTTTTTTTTAAATATAGGTTTAAAAAATAATTTCACTGACATTATGGAGACTTGCATTCATTAAGACTAATTGTCTCATGGGCTTGAATATCCTAATGGTAAAGTCATCTCCATCCTGGAAATGGAAGAATTGAATTTAAATACACAGCAGGAATGGAACTTTGAAGGAAAGTACTGGACCTGTAGATAAACTTTCATGTGTTCCATCAGGTTCTTCCATCTTTCAGCAGCAAGTTTTCGGTGTACTGTCCATTGATTGACAAGTTCATTAATTTTGACCTTGACCAAGTCTTTCATTTGGTCACTGAGCATCAAATATTACCGAGATCTCATAGAACAGAAACATTATAGCTCCCCACAACTATCATTACATTGAGTTATGATAAATTTTGTTTTTAAAATGCCAGCTGAAGTTGCATATTTTGAAAGGAACAACTGAGACAATTTGACATTCTTTCCTTCTCTTGCAGAATTATTTTCCCAGCAAACAAGATATTTTGCTGGCCAGAAAAGCCACGAAAGGAATTGTAGAGCATGACTTCATCATTAAAAAAATCCCTTTCAAGATGGTGGACGTAGGTGGACAGAGGTCTCAGCGTCAGAAGTGGTTCCAGTGCTTTGATGGGATAACTTCTATTTTGTTCATGGTTTCCTCCAGTGAATATGACCAGGTTCTCATGGAAGATAGACGCACAAATAGACTGGTTGAGTCCATGAACATCTTTGAGACAATAGTCAATAACAAGCTCTTCTTTAATGTTTCTATCATCCTATTTCTGAACAAGATGGATCTCCTTGTAGAGAAGGTAAAGACAGTCAGCATTAAGAAGTATTTTTCAGACTTCAGGGGTGACCCTCACAGGCTAGAAGACGTTCAGCGTTACCTGGTGCAATGTTTTGACAGAAAGAGGCGGAACCGCAGTAAGCCACTCTTCCATCACTTCACCACTGCCATAGACACTGAAAACATCCGCTTTGTGTTTCATGCAGTGAAGGACACAATCCTTCAAGAGAATCTGAAAGATATTATGTTGCAGTGAAAGAGAGCACCTCTTGTCTTACTGAAATCTATGAGCGGTTATAGGTCAAAGCTGTTATTTTATCTTTATGGTTTTAGCATGTGGTTTTAGGACCCATGCTGTTTACTTGGCTCAGGAATGCCGAAATTAGCCAGTCATGGAAGCAGAAGAAGTCAAACATTGATGTTAGCTACTGAATCATTTGGAGGAGTAACACTACTGAAAAAAGTGGCCATTGTAGAGTTTGATACCTCCTTTGGAATGTTGAATAACACTATCGCCTTCTTCCTGTCTTAGAACAATCTAATATTGACAAACTACGTAAGAGACTTTTAATGAAAATGCTTATTTTTCAAGGACACTGTGTACAGACTACCTTTCTCTGTAGTATGGAAGTGCAGAGTTAACCAGTCAAACTTACGTACGTTATAATGAGGTTGGTGGAAGTACTAGAGAATAAATGGTGATATATTAATCACAATTCCACATGTAATCTTTAAATATGTAACCAGATCTTGATGTGCAATGTTTGCCAAGGATCTGGAGTCCACTTAGCAATGTGGATGCACAACTCTTGTCTAAAGCTCTTGCATGAGTCTCTTGAGATGTGCAAGTCTGGGACTATAAATGAAATACAATAGAACTATAAATAAAAACCAGCAGGCTATACAAGTCCTATGTTCTACCACTCCGGAGTCAAATGGAGGAGAAAAGCAAAGCCTAGCTGATATGGACAAAATATTGTTTTGCACTACACGTACAGTGTCTTGCATCGTGGGAAATGGACTTCCACAATAATACAGCCTGAGGCACGTACTAGAACATCTGACCACATATCTGCACATAGTGGGTGCGCTAATGAGGTATAATTTATGGAAATTCAGCACTGTTCTCCTACCTGCAATTGGCAGTATTTGTAAAGCTCCAGTCTCTCAAATAACAGGGCTTTTCTGTCTCCAAATCTGTGGAGGCTGTTTAAACTTTTTTAGCAAACTTTTTGGTGATAGAGCAGCTGCTTGATTAGTTCCTAACAGTTGGCTTACAAGAAGAGTGAACACTCTTGAGCTCCCAATTTTACAGCTGCACTGATGCATTTGAACAGCAGGGCCCTGCTGTAAACTAGCCCTTAATCTGTTGCTTAATGGGATCTTTAGCATATATTACTTTACATATTCTATGAGTAAACTGTCAAATTTAGAGTTGCCCATTTCAGGAGATGCTATATATTTGTGGAATTGCAAGAGGCTGTGAATAATGTTTTTGTGAACTCTTGACTTTCTAGCTCTCTAAGCATTTGCAGTTTACTATCAGGTGCCTTTTTGTGTACAGATAATTCCAACCTTGTCTACTGCAATGAGGAACATAAACAAAATTTAAGATCTGCCTTTCACTTCAGTGTTGCAGTGTCTTCTTTTTCTTCTTCCCAGGGAACTTTCAAACACATAGCAGTTGATGCCATTGTTTGATTCTGTTTTTAACAAAAAAAAAAAAAAAAAAAATCAGAAGAGCTTTCTCCAGTTAAACCAAGTCAGCAGAATATCTTTCTTGTTCCCATTGAAACTGTAATGACATGTCAAAAAAGGAACACTTCACCATTTAATCCTATGAGAAATGCTGGTCTAAAAAGAATCCTGTGCTGGAGTTTTCACATGTTTAACTTGGATAAAATCTAGAATCCTTCCTTTTGTGGTTTGCAGAAGTTCATATCTGTGTGTGTGGTGTACAAAGCTTCCTAATGGAGAAATCTGCTGCCCTTTTAGCTTTCTTTGTGCTGGCTTCAGGAGTGAAAAGGATGTGGTTGTGTGGTTGGTTTTATATAATACATATAAAATGTTTGAAGTAAACCAATAAGGAGCTGTAGACAGAAAAATCTATTTATTTTAAAATTACACTTCCGCTACTTCCCAAATGTAAACAGTCATTAATTGCCTAGTAAGAAACATCTTACTTGCCAGGGACCAATTTCGCTTTCTTTAACATTTTAGTGTTTTTTTAATATAAAAGTGAAAAATATCAACTCATCCTCCTATCTTTAACGTTCTGTTTTCAGATGGGGATTCTGTTATCACAATTGTGTTTGGAAAAGTAAACGTTTCAACAAGAGGAGTTGCAAATAGCAACTAAGTGATCTAGTGCAATGTATTTCTTCTGAGCTTGCCTCTCTATTTGGATGAACAAGTTCTAAAGGTGTTTACTCTTTATTAGTTAAGCATTCAAATACTGTATTTAGTTTCTGCTCAACAGAAGGCTTTAGAGATATAGAAAGTCAACTCAAACTGTTTAATTTCCCACCTGGTTTTTTTTGTGTACTTCATATTTTACTGAGTGCTCTATTTGGAATAATGTTCTGCTCATTTAAGTCTTGAGAAAACATTCCCTTTAAAACTAGATATTTTTGAAAAGCTGCCTGTTTTACTTAAGAACTCTACTATAGCTTTAAACTGATGCACTATAGCATGAAACTTCTTTTAATGCACATTTAAGATCTTGTATTCTTGGTCACATTGATTTTTTTAAAAGAACTAAGCTAATAAATGCAGTGTTCTCAAAGCAGCTCTTACTGCTAAGAGTTGGACCCTGAAAGGTAGCATGGGTTTCCGTGTTTAATCTTGAGAACTCTTCAAAAGCCTCATTTTATTTTTTGTAAAATTAGTAAAATAACCAGTGGCAGCTGTGCACCATAAGGAAGGGGAGATGTAGGGCTGCATGGCAGTGGTGCCCCTAAACTTCCTCAATCCTCAGCTGCCATTTTGCCATCTTGGAGCTATTAGGCATAAGAGCATCCTAACTTTGGTCTGGAACCAGCCATCCATTCACACAGTGGAGCTGGGGTCAAGGAAATGCAGAGGAGAACTTTTTTTGTGCCCCATGAATCACAAGTCAGAATAGGGGTTTGCACCTCAGCCATAGCTAGCCCATGTTTTTCTGGCTACAAGCCTTGTATACTCTTCTTAAGTTAGAGATCTGTAGCAGCTTCCTTGATCAAGCATTAGCACCCAGCCATCAAGTCTTTGCATTTGGTTAACGGCTTTGATGGCAGATCTAGACAACAACTCAGCTCAGTTGTCCATAGCTGTATTAATTCTACAGTGCAAAGAATGGTTTACAAAAAAAAAAAAAAAGCAAACTGGACTTGATCAAAAGTAATCAATATGGCTCTGAGTTTCTAACTGAAGAGTATGATTTGTTCACTCTTCTGACCATAACCACATTTAAATTTAAAAAAAAAACCATTAGATTGGAATAGGGCGTGCTTAATTACTTAATGCAAAATGAGATATCTTGATGTACCTTGACGCAATGCGATATTACTGACTGTTTCAAGGATTCAAGCACACCACTGTTGGGTGCAAAATTTCACTAGTTTGAAACAGATTTGTGCAGACCCTTTGTCTTTACATTTGGTGCATGATTAAATCATTTTGTAAAGAAGAGTAGTCCAGAGACACTAGTATATTGACCTAACAGTGGGTACATTTCAGATGTACAGTTATAATATGGGCCATTCTCCAGACAGTGTGTGAAACTTCATTGAAATATTTCACTAGAAAATCAAAAGACCCTCAGTCCAGCAGGTTTTCCTCCTGCAAAGACTCTTATCATTCTAAAGTAGCAAATGCATTTACCTGGCTAGGACATACTTTTAAATACATGCCCTAATGGATAGCCCTATGTTAAAATAGGATAAGAAAGCCAGTAGTCTGTGGTATTGGTTATTACTAATGTAGAATTCCAAAACTCCTATCCAGTATTGTGCAAACAGTCTTTAGGTATATTCGGTGGTCTGCTCAATTCTCATGTAAAAAACTGATGCTTTTTTTTCCAGTGACAACCTGGAGAATGTTGGAGGTAAACACAGCTGGGTGGAACAGCTCTTTTTATTGATTTCATAAGGTTATTGTTCAACTGACTAGGCAGGACCAACATCAGATGAAGGCCTTGCTTGACATAGCTTTTTTCCTTTTTAATAAGGAAATCCAAAAACTTTAGCTCTTTGTCATATTTCACATGCAAGATGCTGACAAGGGTCCTCTGGGTGTGTTGCCTCCAGCAAAGACAAAGAGAGGAAATGTTTAAGCAAGAGAGCTCTGTAATGTGATCATCTCTGTTTTTAAAAGTAGCAGATGGGAGCCTCTACCAAAAACCCTTTTGGTACTTTGAGATGTCTTCAAAACAGTGGCTTTGGCACAAGACTCGTTCAGGTCATTGGTAGTTGCCTTTCCCTCAAAGTAGTTAATCAGTAAGTTGCTCTTTGTATTAGCTACCCGCAATGCAGTACTCCTCCACAAATTACCAAGTGAATTTGGCATAAATAATTTTTTTTTCCAAATTTGACATAATTGTTAAACCACATGTTCAATAGAAAGCTGCCATTTTTAACCACCCACTGAACACTAATCTTGAGATGGAGGGGGGACCTTGTATAATTATTGGTGTTAAAATTAACAGCTGCTCTATTTTAAATTACAATTCATTGCACTATTCCAGTTGCCATCGTCACATCATTTCATGTAATACAGCAGAGCCCACTGAGCTCGCCAAGTTTATAGTTAATTAGCTGATTAAAATTGTGCTACCAGACCTAGATGTGTGCTGCTGACATGCCTGCAGGAACTCGGTCTAGCATTTCTGTAGGCTTTGCAGAGCTAACTAAAGGGTTAACAAGTTTGCTGGCTGCAGTTCAAACAGAGTGGAGCGCATTTGTGCAGCTTGGATTTTAAAGTGTGGGAGGGGTTCATCAGGCCAAAGACTAAAATTTCACTGTACACTTCAGCTGCTGCCACAGCTTCGGGAGTCTGGGATTGTGTGAAATGCATCCTATCATTCCATCTGCAATACTGATCTCTTCCCCTCCCCTCTCCCACAGATTGAGTTCAAGGTGTGAGGAGGTACCTAGAGTAATCAGGCTTTAATTCTCTGTCCCATGTGTTTGGATTTCTTCCCTTCCTCAGCCATGCAATGGAGTCTTCCAGTGTAGTGCTGGTTCTCGAGTGCTCCGGAAAGGTTTAGAATGGGTGTTTATTACGGTTTCTGTGAACCATTTTCTCAGCCTGCAGATCAGGTTTTCAAATCTGTTTCTGATCCAAAGTTGTTTAAAGGGAGAGGGAGGTCCTGAATCTCTGCAGACCTTATTCTGTAGGAACCACTCTTACTACTTTGAAAATATCTTAATTGACTGTAGTTGTACTTATAGGCTAAGGCTGCTCAATTAAGTGACTGTGAAAAAAGTGGTTCTGAGCAGCATCTCCCACGCCCTCAAAATCCAATCATGCACCTGAGCATGACCTCCTTGGAGAGCAGGTGCTATGAAATTGCTTCTAAGCTCATGTTGTTCTGAAGCACTGCTTCCCCATTTATAAGCCACTTGGTATTAAATGGCTTTGGTGAGTGGGCAGAAGCAGAAGGTATCCTGCAAGGAATTTTCCTGACCACAGGGAAATTGCAACATGGAGACTGAGCCATTGAAGGGACTCTCAATCTCTTTTGTGACGCTCATTTTTTCCTTCTATTCTTAGGAGACAAACTAAGGCCCCTGTTGGTTTTCTCTTGTGCCCTAAACTTGCAAAGGGACAGGGATTTTCATTCTGTTTCATAAATAATATCCATTAATAATAATATCCATGGCCTTTCTGTGCACACCAATGGGAAGAGCAGCAGCCCTGGAACCTAGTCTGTATTTCCAAACTATGCCCACAACAATAACTTGTTCTGTTTTCTAGTACTTTGGGTACTTTGAAAATAGGTAGAATGTAAATGCCCCTCATTTGATACCTTCCTCTTGCGCGTGGTGGTGAAAATCCCTCAGAACAGCTGAACTTACCGGTTTAGCAACCTTGAGAAAAGCTCCCACCCTTATTTTATTGCAGTTACAAAACATGCCTTATGCTTCGTGTTCTCCATAGAGTTGCCTTTGTGAGCACCGACATGGTGGAGATGCCTTGATTCTTTTCTTAACGCCTTTGAAAAGCGTTGAATGTAGAAAGAACCTCCGTCAGATGTTTAGGGTGGACTTTGTATACCTACCAGGATTCTACCATTCCAAAGAGAATGAGTCTTGAGGCCTGCATGATGTCTGAATTTTCAACAGCTGTTCACATCAAAACAGCTATTGGTGCTTTCAAGCAACCTGTGCATACCTTTCTGGGGCAATAAAACTTACACAAACTAAAAAAGTTTAAGTGCAACTTGCTGTAAATCAGATACAGATCTCCCACAATGAATGCAGTACCTATTTTTCCAAGCTTGTATTTCTCTTTTCTATGTCAGTTGTACATTAAACAGGGTGGGATAGTGAGGTGTTCAATAGCACTTTCATTATAAGCCCAACTCTTGACATCAGTGTATCCCTTCTCCTTTATCTTTTACACAATAAAAACCAGTGGATAGAGAGAAACTTTAGAAGCTCCTCTAAAACAGTTGTACACTTGGTTAAATGAATTATTATCAAAGATTGCCACAATAGCTGCTCTTGGAAGATCTAGGTCAGCTCTTTAAGATTGGCTGAATCAGTGCCAGTCTTAAATTGAAGAAGCATGGAGTCCACTCCACATTCGCTTCTGGATGTGATCATTCCATATGTGGACAGTGCAGCTTCTGCTCTAGTGCTTGGGTTGCTGCAGCTAGTTGGGAATTTTTTGTAGCTAGCTAGAGGATCCCCCACTTATGCTGTGAATCAGACTTTTTTTTGGTGCACACTAAATTCATCACTTTTTAAATACTAAATTGCTTTACACAAATGAGGATTGGAGGCAGCCAGGATAGTCAGAACTGAGGCGAGTTCTCAGTTAACTAATCAGGTGGCACCTCTGTTGGTTCACAATGGTGTGTTTAGTCTTGACTCCAAATGGCGTGACTCTTTGCAAGTTCGTGTCTCCTTTTAATGATATCTTTAAAAGCAGTGTTTAGGTTTCTATCTATCTGATATGCTTGCTTTTCCATTTGGGGTGTGGGAGGAGGGAACACAGATGGGCTCTGGTGCCAGCATTTCATAGTCCATACACTATTAGAGTCTAGCTCTTGGCATGTGTCCATGGTTCATCTCTTCTGGTTGACCTGGAAAGAGTTACAATGAGAAGGACAGAACTGGACTGATGTCCTCCAAGGTGGACTTTCTGGTGAACAGCCAAAGGTGGCTGTTGGGAGTGGGGGGAGAGTGGGAATCTAGTTTCTAAAGGGATACCAGATGCTTCTGCTTAAATACTGTCTGAATATTGAAACAAAATGCCATAAGCCATGCACTAGTTCTCCTTGGATAACTGACTCCAGGAAAGCTGTGGCTGTGTATTACACCCAATATACTGGCACGGCTATAGCTGTTTGCACTTCCATTAAAATCTGGGGGTTTTGACTGATAACTGGGTGCAATAAACTCAATCCTTTCTAACGTGATGTGCAAGTCCTTTCTCAGGCAGTATGCCTAACACCAATTTAAAAACTAGTTAACCTTGCATTAATGTATTACATTGTGAGGAGTATGCAGGGACAACTGGTTTCAAAGGGTCAGATTGCTTCAGATTTCTTTGAGACATGAGGGCGTCCTATTCAAAATCAGATGCTGCTCCTACAGTACTGCTGCATACGGACATGATATGCTCACGTGCTTGGAACAATAGTGGGTGAATGATCTTTCAGCAATAGCAGAAGGTAAAGGCCCTGCCATAAACTCTGCTTTGGAAGTTGTGTGTTTGTGCTGAAACTTGATTTCAGTTCATAGACATTAGACTGTCAGCAAAAGTGCATTTTTCCGAACAAGTCTGAGCTGTTTGAATTTGGCCAATAGCCTAGAGCTGCTAATACCTTTTTATTAATGACTGATTGCATCCAAGTGTGTCTAAACCCTATGCTTAAAAATCGGTGTTACGCTTTTAAATGGGCTTTTTTTTTTAAATTTGGTTTGAATCATACACAAATGAAATGACTATGGCTATGATTCTGTCATAGATGTCACCAATGCCATAATTTTAACACATGTCCACGGGTTCTTTGGCTTCAGCCCCTGGCAGTTCGAGTTTTAGCATGATTTATTGTTTAATGCCCACAACCTATCCATGCCTTTAGTAAAAATACTTGTGCCAAAATCGTAGCCTTCAAAATGACACAATGCTAGATGATTTTGTGATGCAATGCTGTACCTGGGAAGCCAGTTTTAAAGGTTAGCTTCTGTGATGTCATGCCCTGTGGTGCCTAGGTATTGTAGAAGCCCACATACTATGCAATATCATAGTTGTTTTAAAACCAGTTTGTTGCCTTGGGTAAGAAAGGCCAGAGTTCAACCTTAATTTCTAACAATTCACAACGTTTTTTAAAAGATGGTGACAAACTAAAATGAGCTAAGGTGAAAAGGGCTCACTTAAGTGTCTTTGTAGAATCAAAACAGCATCCACTGCAGAAGTGGCCTATTTGCTGTGATAGTCTCAACTTTTGAAAACTGTGCAGTAGATAAAATGATATTGTGATGTGTAAAAAGTGTTTTATAGCTTTGGTGAATTAGTTTACTGTTCTGTATATATGAATTTTATAAATATATTAAAACTTGACTTGTTACACTATTTCTTGTGGAGTGCTGGATTCTCCCCTTGATTCTGCTCTGTGTTGGTGCTCCTGCGTCTGTCTAGGAATTGAACCGCTAGTACGGCACCTTTAATGTGGAGGAAATGCTGGGGAACCTATTCAGAACGCTCTTCCGATTCAGATTCATCCTGCAGAGTTTCAGTAGCTGGTGTAGATATTAAAGCTGACAGGGGTACAGCTAGAAGCACTTGTGCTTGTGTATTTCAAGCTCAGCTGGTTCAGTTCACACCTGTTAAAAGTAATTACTCTTGAGCTGCGTAGTATCCAATAATAGCAACATGACCTACATATGCGTCCCCCTCATGGTGCCAGTTACTCCCCTCAGCCTCACTTGCTTTTTATCATCCGTGCAGAACTATTGACCTTAGGTCAATTTTAATAATCTGCCCTGTTGGCCGCCTCTTGCAGTATTGCACTTTTAGAAGCAGCTAATTCTACTGGGCTTTGAGCTCCTGCATTTAGCAATTCCCTTCAGCCTTTCATCTCTTGTACTTGGGCAGGTCATATGTGGGGGGGGGCGCTATAGGAGTATTGCTATTGTTTGCAAATTTCCATCGCAGTTCTTACAAATGATTGTTGTCGGTTCCATTTCACAAGGGCAGCACAAGCACAATTTCACACATTTCAAAGGAAGTCTTGGCTCTCCTGTTAACTGTAAACATTGGGTGCCCCAGGTAAGTATCCAGAATTTCTGATCAGATATATGAATTGCCTCAGATCTTCAGCTCCCATTTTATCCTAGTGGGAGTTGTGTTCAGTGATTCTGAAAATCTGTTCAGTTGAAGGACTTGAACAGGAATATAGATGCCTAGGAGGAGGCGTTCAAGTTCAGCTGTTTTAGATCTTGCTCAAAATAATACACCGGTTAGCATTCAGGGTTGCTGCTGTTTGTCATTCCCTTGATCAAGTCCACCAAAGTAGACAAAGCACCTTTTCAGTACCTAAATACTCCTGACTTCCCGTGAGTCAAAGGCAATTTGCAGAGCCAGTAAAACAGATTTTCAAATGGAAAGGGAAGGAGAACCTTTTAGGATCAGATGGCTCGCAAGACTGCAGTTTTAATTATATGGGGCTATTACAGGATATTGATGCACCAGTAATTGGGCACTTTTTTTCTTTTAAAAAAAAAACCAAACTTGCTGCTTGTTTCCTTCCTTTACCCTACTGAGAAGTATGAACAGTCCGGGACTCCTGTCCAAATCACTTGATTCTGTACCTTCACTGAATTTTAAAGGCCGTACCTCTTCCGCAAGGTACCTGGACAAAGGATTTAGTGACTTGGGTGTCCAGCCTTTGGCCCAGAGTAGTCATTCCCTCTTTAGCAAAGTGCTTAAATCCCATGGAAACATAAGGAATTTTAATCCCTTGCTTATCTACGTAAGCACAAACTAAAGTGTGAATTGGGGAGCCTTACTGCCAATGAGGGAGCCCCATGAGAATGGGCAGCCCTGGTCCCTAGGGGCCTTGATCCGGCCCTGCAAATGCCAGTCATCCCCTTTCAGCCTCTATTTGCACACCACTCATCAGAATAGCAAGATGTTCTCTGTGCTAGTAGGGCAGAGGAGATTTCTAAGGATGGCAGAGGGAGTCTGCCAGGCAGGGCTCTGAAGCGCTTCAGGAGCAGAATTGTTATTGCTGAGGTTGGACTTTTACGCTGTCGCTAGCCTGCCTTTCCTGTGCTGCTGGTACCTCAGCTGCAGAGGCGCCTGGCACAGCTGAGAAGGGCAGCCCAGAAGGGAGCCACTTAACCTCACAGAAGCAAAGTTCTGCTCTTGTGCTGTTGATGTTTCTCTGACAGTGTTCCCCTCCTGCTAGTAAGTCTCCCTCCCTTCCACTCGAAGTGGGCTCCCCTCCCAGGGTGTTCCTTAATCACAGGAGTGCTCTTCCTAGTGCCCTGGTTGTGTGCTTTCACTTACAACGGCCTGATGAAATGCAGGCCGTTCCCAAAATAACCAGTGCAGATCAGTGTACCGAGGGCAGAAAAGGTTCCTCCCTGGAAATCTGAAGTGCTGTCTAGTCGGAGAGGCCCAGGCTCTCCTTCCCATCATGTACACAGTACAATGGAGCTCTGTATGTGCCTGACCCATTTGTAACATTCTCTGACCCTGCTAGTGTGTGCAACTCATTTTCTTGGCCTGCAGTGTGGAACGTACCACTTGCTGATTGAGTCCTTCAAATTAACCTTTTCAAAACAAAATCCCAATGCCCTGTTGTTCTGCCCCGCCCCATCTTTACCTGCACACTCTCCTTAGTCAAGATGGCCAGCAGGGAAGTAATTTCAACGCGTGCTGCTCCCTAGCATTGAGTGCAAAATTGTTATTGCTTTTTTATGCTTCCTAACTCAGTTCAGACAAATTCTTACTTGTGCAAATCCACTAAAGACCACGGTCTTTTACAGGTAACACCACAAGCATACTTCCATTTGCAAAACCTTTATCACTGATGATGTACAATGTAAGAATATAGACTAACTCTCAGCTAGATCGCAGGTTGGAAATAGGTTTGTAGGAAGGCGAGGTACCCAACTTAGCCCACCAGCTAAATCCCCTATGTCCACCCTTTCCGGGATACAGTCCCACTCGCTCCTTAAAAAAGGAAATAACTCCATTGAATAGGACAGCCTTCATCTCATTGAATAGCTTGTCACTGTTACAATAGTCTAGCTGTTGGCTCCTCCCTTTTCTATCCATCTGCAGCGGAGACGCACAAAGAGCGGGCGAGAATGCCATCCCTGCCCTAGCTCTGAAATGGATGATCTGCTGGCCCTTTGGCCAGTCACTTCCACGCTCAGGGTTTAACTGGTTGCTGTATTGCGATGGAGAGGGAATTTTCCCCCAGGGCAGATTGGCAGAGTACTGTGGGAGTTCACTTTCCTCTGTCACATGAGGCACAGCTCACTTGCTGGTAGATTCTCTGAACCTTAGTCTTGAAACCGTGATTTGAGGACTTTAATAATGCAGACATTGGTGAGGGGTTTATTGCAGGAGTGGGTGGGTGAGATGCATTGTGCAGGTCAATCAAAGTGGTCTCCACCAGCAGATGGCGCAACGCTCATAGGTTTCAAGGGCTACTGCCCTTCAGAAGTAGATGCCATCTGCTGGTTGATCCCTTCTGACATCAGTCTGAGTCTATGCTGTGCCTCAGTTTCTCCAGCTCTACAAATGGGTATTGCCTGGGTCATAAAATGGGCTATGTCAGTACTAAGCATTGTCACGCTGCACCTGCCATGGCCAACCCCCCTCTGGGCAACTCTTCAGTGCTGCTAGGTCTGGGTCACACAGCTGCCTCGAATTCCAGGAGTCTGACAAATAACCGTTCCTGAACCCCTGGGTTATATATAGCAACCTTGGCTTATCAGCGTTACAACGGAAATAGTTTATGTTCGCTGGAAATTCTCCTAATGTGGATAAAAGGCTGTCCACTGCACCCTGATGATGAGGGTTTCACCACACATTTATCTGCCACTGCGGCGTGTAATCTGCTGCACAGGAATGTGATACTTCTGCAAGAAGTCTACAGATCTGTGTTATACGGACTGTCTCTGCAGTACAGCTGCTTGAGGACTCAGATGTAAGCCAAGGCTACTCTGCTATCTCCTGAGGCTACATGGTGGCTGCGGATCCTATTCAGCTGTCTACATGGGGCTGTGAGGCCTTCAGTTCGTGTTCCTATACGTGGCATGATCCTGAATCCTCTGAACTGGTAAGTTGTAATTATAATCAGTGATTAGACTATTGCAAATCTTTCCATGGTTTTGGGGAACGAAGCAGGGGGATTTAGACTCCTCCATGAAATCAGAGATATTGCTGAAACATTTCTAATTGTGCATAAGCCAAGTGTCTATAGCCAGTCTGCCTTCCCGCCCCCTGAGGTTTCTGTCCCGGTTTTGGCTTCTCCTAAAAAGCGAGTGGGAATAGCCATGCATTTCTTCTTTTGTCACTGTCCGCAAGGGAGTCTTCTATGCTAGCGTTAATGCTTAAAAGCATTTTTAATGCACTTTAGTTTAGCCAATCCTCTTCTGTATTCCCTCTGCAGTTGTTCTAGAGCTGAGAGCAGTTCTCCCCCCCCCCGACCCCCTTTGATTCTCCAGCAATATTACCATCTTGCATTAGTGATATCTCTCTGGATATCACCTTAAATTCAGCCTTGTAACTTCACTGAAGGCTCAAGCAAGAGCAAAGAGGCAAAAAACGAAAAAGGAGTAAGCTCTTTATAAAAATAGCCAATGTGTTTAAGAAATGCTAGATCAGGCTTTGGGATAGTGGACAGAGTTACTGTGTTCGTGTTCGTCTCCTCTCCCCCCCCCCCCCCTTGGTATTTAGGCAGCCAGTAGGTGGTAGCAGCAGCAGCTTTCTTAAAACACGGATTCCAGATGTGCAGACTGAAAAAATGCCTTTCCAGTAATTGACATCATTAGTCTTTCAGAAGCCAGAACCCCCCATTGTTCTCTTTGTATGAATCATGGTGGTTTTAATTTTTATACGTTTTTTCCTTTAAATGCACTTAACTGAAGAATTTTCTCCTATGACAATCTGCATTAGCAGGCCCCAGTTTTTCTTCTCATGTGTCTTCCTCTGAACCCCTACCTCCTTCCCCCCCAAACCCCCCATGCAATCCGCAGGTTATTGTCAATCTCAACTTCCAATTGCAGGTGGTGGTGCTGAACATGCTTGGTAACCGACAAAGCCCAAAGCTCTACGCTGGTAAACACTGAATACATTTTACTTTCTTTTCTGCACTGGACAGTTGGGAATTAAATATTTTTAGATCAGAAAAATCTGAACTCTGGCCAATAACCTGCAAGTTGATGAGTGTGTTATCAGTGGTGGAATTGTGAGTGTGTGTAGTGGAGAGGTCCAGCCTCCCCAGTGCACACACCGCTATTACAGGGCTAGAAAACCTGTCAGCTCCGGTGCTCGTAGCTATAAATAACGAAGTTATTGCCTGTACAAGCAACGGAAGGCTCTGCTGCAGCTTTCTCTCAGCAGAGGCACCCATAGACTGTGCAGTAGCGACTTATGGATGTTGGGGGATGGAAGGAATGGCAGCTTTTCAGGCGCTGGAGTGAAAAAGAGAAGGGGTCGATAGTTCCCTTTTAAGCTAACACCATTGATTATGTTGGATAAGCTTGCTGTTCTCCTGTTCCTCCCTCAGCCCGTTTCTGCTCTTCACCTGGACTCCACAGAGGTCTGATTAAAAATTTGGCATCTGTGTTTGATGCAATCTGTGGGCCTGGGACCTGGCTGGAAATTGACATTTGTTGTAAAACAAAATGGAGAGAGTTTCCGTGTTCAGAGCTTAAATGCTCCCTAGATTGAGGCCATGTCTGCACTGGAAAGTTGCATCAGTTTTTAAACCAATTTAGTTAAGCTGGTATATACTCCTGTGTAGACGCTCTTTTTGATTTAGTGTGAACCTGTTCCTAGCCAGCTTAAGCCAAACTAAAATATGCTATTACTATACCGAAACATGAGCATCCAGATAGGGCTTTACGCATGTTTGCATTCACATCTTGGGTAAAACCAGTGTGACATTCTCATGTAGATACACTCTTAAAGTGACTGAATCAAATTCCAGGTTAGGAACCTCAGAAAAAGAAAGACCTTTCATTCCACTTGGGAGTGCTGTTTCCGTCTCAGACAGTAACTTCTGGTGAGAACAATTAAATACATGGCAACCTTGTAACAAAACTGAAATCAAAGTAAGTGGTAAGATGAGCCCCACCCAGAAAGGACAAGTCGGACCATGTGCTAGTTTTCCTCCCACCTCCAGCGATGAGGGGAAGACTCAGCTTTGGACAGTTTTCTAGAACTCAGTTTCCTCCTCAAAGAAGAGAATTTGTCTCCAAGGACTTTTCTGAGCCCAGGGTTGTCTCTGGTGAAGGGCAGATCCTTCCTCATGATGGGGAGCTGCCCAGTAAACATTTCCCACTTTGCCAAGGCATCCACAGTTTTGTCCAGTTGAGCCAGCTCCTCCTCAGAGACGTTCTTCTCCAGGGCAGCGATGCACATTTCCAGCCATAATTCATAATCTTTAATGATATCTATGGACTTGGTGGGCCTGCCCAGCTGCTGCGGACTGTGCGTGTCAGCCAGAGGAGAACGCTGCTCATGGTGCTCCAGCTCCGGCTCAATGAAGAAGGACTGACTGCAAGCGTCAGGGGTCAGTGGCTCAGACAGAGAAGTCGCAGGTTCAGAGTCATTCTCGCAGCACATCCCAGAGTCCACGCTGAATGGCAGGATGTCCTCAGATGTTGACAAGTCTGACTCTTGACTCAGCCAAGTAGACAATACAGTTTGCGTCCAAGCATAGAGTTGCTGTGGTGGGAAGAAAAGGTTCTCATGTTAGAGGGAATTAGCACAACGAATATAAATTGGCCAAGATTTTCAGAAGTGCCAGGTAAGTTCAAGTGCCGCAATTTTGGGGTGTTCAATTTAAGACACTTTAAAGGTGACTGACTTCCAGGGAGTGCTGAGTACCCACTGGTTGAAAATTGGGCCCCTTTTAAGGCATCTCAAGTTGGGTGCCCCAAAATTCAGACACCCAAAGTCACTAGGCACTCTTGACGACCTCAATATACAGTAAAGAGTAGAATAAGACCCATATCGGTGCTTACAGTGATGATCCGTTTGGGAGAGGATAGACCTGGAATATTTGAGTGCTTTCATGGCTTATGGTTCAGCACTATTCCTTGCTGTGATTGCTGGTAGAAAAGACTGGGACTAAACTCCTCATGAATACCTTACAGATGATGGTAGAGGAGCAGCGTACTTTCCTAATTATCCCCCCCAGGCCTGTGTGCCATGCAATCTCTGTAAGAGCAACCAAGAAACAGTGCCATCTCTCTAGAGGAAGTTAGATTACGTGAATATAATATGTTTGCTCCTGAGGCAAAGCTGGGGAGTCTTGATTCACTACCGTATTCATTCCTACTGAGTGTGACTTTTCATTCTCAAGAACAGCTCTTCATCTCTTGACTGGAAATACAGATAAGGAAAGTCTGGACTCTAGGAAAGAATTAATAGAAAGAAATGTTTAAAAAGGCGATGGCAGACATTTTTCATGCTATGATATGGGAAACAGCTGCTTGCATCTGGCACACCAAGGGATGAATCAGAGCACTTGACAGGTACCAATGGATAATGATTTGGTCTCCTCGTCTATTAATGGGCATGTTTATTCTTTTTGTTCCTAAGCAGTCACACCCCCACTCCTCGCCTCTCTGACTGGTGTATTTTATCTTTGTTTTCTGTGACTCACCACCCGGTATCTTTGCAAAGCTGGACACTTGTTCAAGTGGTAGCAGTTAAACAAAACAAAAAAACCTACCATGGGGCGGTAATTAACAATGCGCCTGTACTGTGCTTTCTGCTCCTACAGAGGAAAGTGCTTGTTCCAGCAGAGGGCATCAGAGCTGCACTCTGGCTAAAGTCTCCAGGCCTTCCCAGTGATGTGCAGAGTTCCCTTTCCCCAGAGCTTTCCATTGCTCCTCCCTTCCATAATTGGCTTCTTTCCCCAGGCCAGTGACAGAAGCAGTAAACAGACCAAGTTGAGTGGGTGGGCCAGCTTAGCACAGTTATGTTCTAACTTCCTCCTGCAATCCGCATGTGAACTCCCAAGCAAAATATTGTACGGGGATGCAGCTGAACAGTTGAGATTCCCTATAGCCAAGGGAAGATGCTACGGTGCAGTTCAGCCATGCACACATCACTGCCCACCTGCACAGGTTTGACAGCACATGCATCGGACCCTGCAGAGGCGACAGAGTAGAGGGTGAGGTAGTGATACTATTTGAAAGTGACAGTTACACTCTGGATTTTATCATGGCTCTCTAACAGTGAAGCTCCAAGGAAGTCGCAGCTGCCATTCAGACCAGAGAGGAATAATGTGTGCCAAGCAAAAAGAGAGCTGAACCCAGGACATCCATGGAGAGATGACTGGCACAGCTGTGTGGATAACACATTTTTCTGTTTGCTGGTAATTCCGGGGGGAGGGGAGGAGGCTTGTTTTAGTTCAGCCTGAAAACTAACTTTTGAAATTTTTGGCAAATCAAAAAGTACAGGGAAAAACTACCTTCAGCTTACAGCTGAGACGTTTTGTTTTGATAAATCAAAACATGTAATACTGATCATTTAATTTTGTTTTGATTTTTAGATACAATGAAAGGAAGTCCGAAACAGTCATGTGGCTCCAGAACCAAAAATATTTAATTTAAGAAAGAAATCAGTGAAACATTTTGATTTTTGTTTTTCTTCTGGGTATTTTGTTTTTACTCCTACAATTCGGTGAAACTGACAAAATGCTTTGGTGCTGCCAAATCTGCGTATTTTTTTACAGAAAAATTTGAAAGGGCTCATTTATTTCCAGTCAAGAAGAGGAAAGTGCTGTCCCCAAAATCCCTGCAACAGGAAAAAATCCTTTTCTCCCTTTCAGACTCAATGTGGTACATTTTCTACAAGATGTTTAAGGATTTCTGTGCTTTTTAGCTTCATTTTCCTGTTCTGCTGCTTCTCATCTCTGCAGGAGCCTGTGAAATCCGTAGTCATGGGCAGACCAGAGCCTGATCAGCATAGCTGGAAGTCCACTTTTTGACATTACGAGGGAACAATGCTACTCCGATTTTAGTACAGGGTCACTCTGTCCTTGTCAGCATCAATGGTGTCTCCATCAATGCACGGTAGGCGGGTCAGTTTGGTATGACATTTATAGGTGAGAAAACTGGAACTGAGCAATTTGTGGCAGGAGGAGAGAATAAAGAAAGCCTTTTTCTGAGCGACTGCTGGCATGTAATCAGCTGCCATTAGCAGAAGGAAAAAATAATCTTTCAAAGTGAGCCAGATAGAAGTCACCCCTAGCCGGCCTGATTTAGATCAGCCACTGAGGGAATGAACTCCACAGAGATGGGGCCGTCTGCTGCTGCGAGCCAAACCCTGCATCATGATCTGAGCCTCAGTGATCCATTAGTTCTGGTGCCACTCTCTACACCTGAGAGGGGGGCCTGGGCATTAGGAACCAATTCTTGCTGTGCAGTAAGTTGGGGCCCATCTACTCTGAGTATTATCTCAAACTGTATCTCGAGGGCTGTCCCGACTCAGCTCTTGTTTGCACACATCTTTAGCTGGAGTTGAATGGTGTTTTAAACTCCAACTAGCTGCCCATTAGGCAGGGCGGGGGGTGGGATAAAGCCTCGGTGATATTAATGCAGTGAGGACGCAGCTACTCTGAGCTGCTTATGTTTTGTGCTGCGACTGCTCTCACCCCAGCTAGCCTGACTCAAGAGCAGTGAGCTCGCGCTTTACACTGCAGTGAAGGCAAGCGCTGAATAGCTACACTGCAAAACAACCGCGTGCCCCAGTGAGTATCTGAGCCCAGGCGCCCATGTGAGCAAGAATATCTCAGCGGCTATTTTTAGTATCATTCTGCAAGGCCGGATCTGAGTCAGGATCCAAGACTCACTACTCCAGAGTCGTTTTGTAGTGTAGACACATCCTTCGTCACTATCAGCCACTCCTCTGTACTAGAGCCCTGCAGGGAAATGTCGTGGGGGTGAGAGCCGGGGGGGCAGAGCTGCTGGCCATGCTATAAGGAAAACAGATGGAAACTTTGAGTAATGGAAGTGCAGCCTGCGTTTTTTGCTCTAAATCTGTCAAGATAAAAGAAACCATGCCTGATGTTAAAAATAGAGCATGTCTGAGTGCAAACTCAAACCAACTGCAAAGAGTTCCTCCTCCTAGGGGAAGATTACCCACCTCCACCAGCTGCCGCTTCTGCCAGGTACCCCTTACTATTGTTTTTCCCCTCGGCAGCAGCATCTGCTACAGGGAAGGCACAGCTTTGTGCTAGGCATTTGCCATATTTGTTGCTTATGAGCTGGGTGGCTGTGCGATTTAGGGGAATGGGTTCCTCGACTGGAAGAAGCAATAAGAAAAGGTGACGCTCGTGATAAACACAAGGCAGGGGGTGGTTTGGGCCTTGCTGTACAAGCAACTTTGGTTTCTGACACGATTTTGCCTCCCGGGGATGTGTGCCCTCTGCCATCACGTTGTCTGGCTTTTTAACCTGCCTTTTTAGGAACTTAGATACTGCTTTCATGCAGCCACATATGCTGCTTGGGGAGATGATCACAGCCCCAATCTGTAGGCCTACGACAGGCCCTAGCCGTATTCCTTCCTTCGTGTCCACAAGTGAGTTGTCTCCTCTTCTTCAGGGTTTCTTTCACGGTTGGCGGTGGGGAAGCTGAGCTAATGACAGCGTTTTCTGGAGGGAAACCATTTCATTTGGATTGTGGTTCTCTGTTGGAACCAGAAGACACGTGTCGGTTGCTCTGGCTTTTGCCAACAGTAACCTAGAGAGGCTGGGTCTGAGGCCTTCTCAGTGTTAGCTGTAGGCCAGGCAGCCCAAGGTCTAGAAGATGAGGCTAAAACTAATGCTCTCTTGCAGCACAAGCAGGCGGTGTGTTCTCCCCCAGGCATATTGAAGCCCTTCCGTGTGAATGTGTCTCACAAGAGCTAGGGGGAAAAGAACTAGAAAACGCCCTGGAAATGCACAGCTCACTCCGTACGAGGTGATACCATCCCTAGAAGTTTAAAATAGGCAAGCCTGGAAAAATCAGTCCCTGAAGAGGATAAAATCATATAGAAAG
This sequence comes from Pelusios castaneus, assembly GCA_007922175.1. Taxonomy (NCBI): domain Eukaryota; kingdom Metazoa; phylum Chordata; order Testudines; family Pelomedusidae; genus Pelusios; species Pelusios castaneus. Next base: position 9,111,781 of record ML685786.1, read on the forward strand.
GGCGTGTAGCATGAACTGTAAGCTTATTTATTTTCATGCTTTATGGAATGCACCTGTCCTTTGGTTAGAATCCCGCTCTTCAGATATTCGAGGGGGGGAAATACTCCCCTCAGCCCTAAAGAGTAGAGCGACGGTATCTAAAGCCGGTTGGCCTATTAGCATATTCTTGATGGGACAGCAGATGATGCTGCCCCCCAGCACGGTCTGAGCAGGGGACTAGAACCCAGGAATTTCCACACGTTAGGCACAGTTCTGAACTGCCTCGCTCTGTATCGCATCCCTTTTGCCTCATTTTCCTCTGGAGTAAAATGGGGACGGTAAGTTACGCGCTGGGGTGTTGTAATGTTAGGGTTTGCAAAGAGCTTTGGCGATTTTGTGTAAGAATTACTCCCAGCGAATGTCTGTGAGATTTCCCCTCCACCATTTTGGGTCTTGTGTGCTGTGTCTTTGTAACTCAGGCCAATCTACAGGAGCTCTGTGTATTTCTAAGCCTGGCTCTTACTTTAACACGGGCGCCAGATGCTGTAATTCACAGACGGGCGACCTGGCTGGAGAATTCCTTTCTTTGCCCCTTTGCCCCAAGAGCAGTCTGCAATCCTCTCACCCTGTAGCGCTCGATGAGTTTGAAGCCCACAACGTACTGCAGCTTCCTGAGGCAAACTGGACAGGGCTCCAGGGGCCGCAGCAACGCTTCGTCCAGACTCAGCGCTCCCTGCATGAGGCACTGTAGCCATCTGCAGTTCCCCAAGCCGATCAGGTGGCAGATCTCATGACAGGTAACCTTTCAGGAAAGCAAAGTCGCTTTGTTATTCATAAAACCACCACATCACTATTCTGATTGCAGCCTCCCCACTCTCAACCCTTCCTCATGCAGGGAGGGGAAAGGGGAATCCACACTCCTTGTTTCTTCAACTAGAGACATTTGCCGGATGTCTAATGGCCTCCAACCCAACAGAGAGAGACTCCTTTTCTGGACGAGAGGAGAACTGAGCTCCCTGAATTCCAGACTCTCCCAAGCGGCAATATCCATGCATGGGCTGAGCAGGGAGAATTTTGATGGTGATTTAGTAAGGTTGATTCTTTAGGTGACCCACAGTTATAGGGTTAGGAACACAAAGCAGCCAACTGCATCCACCTTCTCCTGCAGGGGAGGGCTCAGGTGTAGTAGCAGTCGCTGGTGACACATACTGTTCTGCGAGGGGCAGAAGGGACACGGGAAGAAACCAGCATCTATCACAAAGCTGACCCCAAATTATAAGACAGAGCCTGGGTCCTTCAGCACCAAAGCACCAGTTAATGTAATACAAGTTAGTTATCAGGAGCAGGGGCCAGGCCCACCAACTCCCCAGCCTTCCAGCTTCTGGATGGTCTCTGCTGCCTTCAACTTCCTTGGCACTGGGGCAACATGAAAGATGCTGGTGATTGATTTCCTCTCCTTCCCCTCCCTTTCCCAGTCAGATCCAAAGGGAGCCAGGGAAGGAGCCCAGAGGAGGAAATGAGAAGTGCCAGCTGGGGAAACAGAGAGGGAAGGAGATTGAGGGCCAGCCCTCCTACAGCTGCTCAAAGGAAGCCAGCCTTCTGAGACAGTAGTGAGGAGGGGCGGAAGAAGAGGCAGCTGAGGAGAGTGCTGAGGAGAGGGAACATTGAAGTAGAGGCGTCTATGGGGATTTTAAGCATGTTTGCATATAGACATATGTGCAAACTTCACTCAGGCTTTTTTTTTGATGACCCCCTAGGGGCAGGTCTGATAGGAATTAGTGCTGGGTTTTCCTGCTCTATGGAAGCAGCCATTTGAGGGAGATGCAGGTATGTAGACCGTGCCTTCTGCATCCATCACAATGTTGTATACAAAACTCCGCTCCACCCTCTGGAGAGACTACCAGATTATATCTACAACTAGGGGACAGATTATATCTACGACCATTCATCCACTTACGGCCTGACATGTAGCAAGGTTTAGCAGTCTGAGCATGAGAGCCGAAGACTCCTTGGTTCCCAATCCCAGCTCTACCACACATTTGCAGTTCGACGTAAGGCAAATTGCATGAGCTCTCCATGCTGCAGTTTCCCTAGCTATAAAATCCCCTCCTGGATGTTGTGGGGAACAATCGAGCAGTGCCTTGATGAAGTAAAGTGTAAAATATTAAGCGTGAGTGGATTGCTGTAACTCTGAATGGCTTTGGGCTAGGCCTCACTCCTTTTTCAGAGCACTGTCACGAGAGGTGGGGTTACACAGGCTGCTAGAATGTAAACCCCATGTGGCAGGACCTTCACTTCTGTACAGGTAGCTAGCCACACCTTGCAACACTGAACCATCTCCAGCACGCTGAACAGCAACGTCCGGCCTCGGCCTTTCGCGGTGACCTTGCACAGTTCCTCTCGCCTTGGGGCTGGATTTAAGGTGGTGCAACCTGGCTGGGGGAAACTGCCAGAAAATCTGGCAAAGCTGCAGACGCCCACTTCTATGAAGAGAGGCAAATAAAAGTGAGACAGGTTGTCTTAGCCTAACATCAGCTTCCAGCACCTGCCTCTAGCCCAGGGGTGGACAAAACTGGCTCACAGCTAGGCACCAGCTATTTTACTTTTGGTCACCAGAGGGTGCTCCTCCATTACATTTCTGCAGTGGAGCTAGGTGACACTACTAAAACTGGCGACCAGAAACAGAGAGATATTGAGGCCTGCTCTAGCCTTAAACACTATGATGGGGAATGGTCGTCTTTCCATCAACTATAGCACTCCATCCTCCACTGCACTGAGTGTGAGGGCCTGTGCTCCCCTAAAGGGTTATAGCTACTCACATTTCCCTGCCTGGACCAACAGCCTCTTGGTGGCTTTGAGTCCCGAGCGCCCATGTTTTACTTAAGGAAATCCTGTTTCCTTGCACTATGGCGTTGTGGCAAAGAACCTGGCTACTCTGCCTCCTAAGAAGTGGTTTAAGGTAGAACACTTGTTTGTTCACTCCCCACATGGGAAGAATACAGGATGTGATCTGCACCTTGTCCTGGCAGGAATTTGCCAAAGGTGAAGTTCCAGGTCTCACAGGGGTACAGATCCAAGAGAGTGAGTCCCAGCACGCACAGGGCGTCCATAGGCTTGTTGTTCTTCAGGAAGCTCAGGATCCCATCTGAATAAACAGAAGATAAAAATCTGCTCTGCCCAACAGACAACTGCAAGGGCCTCTGTTTGTACAGCTACTGGGAGAGAATGAAAATGCAGTGAAAGGAAGTCCTCTTCCTTGCTCTTTATCACCCCTTCCCTTTTCTCTGGGCCCCATCAGCCCCGGCTTCCGTGGAGATAATTCTGCAGCACGGAATAAAGCCAGAGAAGAATTCTAAGGACCAAGACCCAGTCTGTGTCCCAATGATGGCATCCAGTTCCACACCATGCGAAGGAGAGGATGGGTTACGTTACAGCACAGAATTTCCCTACGCACACCTCGGTCCTGACCTGCAACAGCCCTACTGGCTCTTTCCCGAGCAAACCCAGCCAGCTGTGCCAAACAGTGTGGGAATATTGCATTGTGGATGGAAGGCGATCACCAAACCCACTTCACCTGGGACCGAAAAGAAATTTGGGTTCAAATGTCGTATTGTGAAAGACCAGTGCATTAACACCCCACCTCCCCGGCATTCGTTTAATTTGGCTTTAGGCAGCCAGTGAGGGAATAACTGGAGGGCATGACAATGAAATCTAAAAGGATGCTGGACTTGCTGAGAGAATGGGAGGCAACAGCATTTACCTTGCAAGAGTGAATGCAAAGATAACTGAAAAAACACAAGCTAGAGGAAAAAGTCTGATGAGAACTGCCCTCCTGATTATTTGTTGTGGTGGTTTTCAGCTCCAAAAACCTGGATTTTCCACAAAAACAGGATTTCTCCCTCTTCCCACCCTTCCTCCCCCGTTCAGGCAGAAAGGTGATATCAGAGTCATTTCCTCAGGGAGCAGTGTGGGCCGAGAGACCGTCCTGAGCCAGAGTGCCAGCCAGACTTCGCTCTCCTTACCTGCATGGAGCTGCGCTCTGTCTGAATCTTGGCTCTGTCGATAGCAGCAGCGGATGGAGGAGATGGGAACAGAGGGAAGGCACTTGACGCGAAAGCCCAGGAAGAAGGACTCCAGGCAGCTCCTGAGGGAATCCAGCAGAGAGATCCCGAACGGCTCTTCAATTAGATCTAAGAGCAGAAGCACCGAGGTCAGTTATTTGTACACAAGGGAAGGTCAAAAATGTCTAAAGGGATATCTTTGTGACTAGTCAAAGGTATGGTAAGGCATTAACTCTGCAAGGGCCTTCTGGGCAGTGGCCAGCTCCCGCTGGAGCCAACCATTTACACCGGGGTGTTTCTCTGGGACAGGCTGCTCAGGGGTAAGAGCTATGGGGCGTATCTCTGTCAAGTCATTTACAGAGTACGTCCCTGAAAGGAGATGGCTCTGCGTGGAGTGTCTCTGAGAAATCTCTGAGGCTAGGCAGAGAAGTTAGCCGGTGGGGGAGTCTCTGGCACCACTTTCTTAGCTCACCGGTTTGTATGTATTTATTTCAAATTGTTCCAGGGGAAACCACTTCCAGGGGCACATACTGCCTTTGGATGGGAGCCGATCTCCTGTTGTAAGCAGTGATGCATTACTGTGGCTCAAAGGCAGCCCTTAGCTCCACAACGTTTGATCATAAAGGTAAAGGCTCAGCCGTTGGACAAACAGAGCTGAAAAGTAATGGTGGAGAGTCGACGGCATTTTAAATGAAACCAACCAATTCCCATTTCTTTCAAGGTGTCCCCTCCTGGCCTGTGTTACCTAGAGGCTGCAGGTAGATGTACTTCTGGCAGAACCTCTGCTTCCTCCTCAGCGTGGCATGATAGAACGTCTCAAAGTCCTCAGGAGCATCAGGTTGGCTGAGGAGCCAGTCAAAGGCGGTCCTGATCAACAACGTGCAGAAGAGCGTCCTCTGGGGATTGTATGCTTCCGCGAGGAAAAGTCTCTCTGCGCTGGAGAAGGCTTTGGCGTAGAGCTCCTGGAGGGCAGGGTTGGTAGAGATGAGTGCGTCCTTCAGAGCTCGGGGCCCAAAGTTGAATTCCTGAGCATGTTGGCACTGCAACATTGCTGGTGGATCCTGGGCTTGGGGGAAGTGAATCAAATCATCAGCATTTGGCCCCACAAAGGGCCAGGGGTCCCCACATTTGCACTTGTGTAAATCTGCCTAGGGATTTCAGCTGAGGTATCATGGGCTGCTCAGCGTTCTGGGGTGCTGATGGATTGAAGTGCCCTGTGTCTGAGTATACGTGACTAGATAATGAACCAGTGGATGGAGGACAAGAACATATAGCAACGGTCCTAGCTTTTGAGAGACCAGTGTAACTTGTGCACTGTCAACCGCTTTCTCTAGCAACTTTTTACACTACTACCAGCAGCGACCCAGATTACTCTTGAAACAATCTGAGCAGCTTCAGAACTCAGGTTGGGGGCAGGTTGCCAACTCAGATCAGCAAGTGGAAATGGGGGATGAACTGCATCTCCATATCCATCTAGCTAGACACTTGTGTAGCCCCACCTCTGTAATGGCCGAGCACCATCGTGCAATGCAGATTTGGTGTCAAGATGCTACAAGGGGGTAAACACGCTGTAAATCAAAGCCTGCAGCTGAAAGGATGTGCTATTCCCAGGACCTACGTCTTATTTCGAGGCTCCTCACTAAGGTGGTGACTTTCAGAGGAGCTGTAAGTTAGGCATCCAACTTCCTTTACACTTCAGGCTTAGTCTATGACTAGATCTTAGCCCAGGGCTTTGGAGAAAAAAGAGGGGGTGGAGGGAGACTGCAGTCTCAGGCCATGTACACACGATCACTTTATCGCGCATTGAGTCATTACCACGCGATACCAACAACAGCATACACACGTGCAATAGGGTTCTTGCGCATCAACAGCCCAGTTGTAGCACAATACAAAAACCACCAGAGCGATGTTCCATGGCGCCCTAGGGTAGCAGGAACATTAATTCATTAATTGTTGATAAATCCCGTGGGCCAAATCCCCCCTCTGTTATACTGGAACAAGCCGCTGATTTGTGCCAGCTGAAGCGAGAGAAAGCAGTGGCCCTTTTTTATTTTATAGTCTATGCAAACACGGTAGATGTTTTATAGCTAAACAAGCAACCTTTGGAAAGACCTAGAGTGTACGGACGAGCCTTAACTGGGACTCCTTTGTGTGGCCTTCCTGAGCCTGAAAAAGGAGAGCTCCAGAGATGGGAAGGGATAAGCAGTACCTCTCTGTGTCTGCAAACCCCGACTGCAACCACCCCAATGCCACGGCTTCCCAGGAGCACAATGATACCAAGGGAGGCAGTGGGGGCCTACTCAAATCAAAGCCATACGTTCAGAAACAGCGTGGACCCAGCCCTCTGGGTCTGCCAAGGGATCTATTCATAGCTTCCAAGGCCAGCTGGGACCATGGTGATCATGTAGTCTGACCTTGTGTTCAAAACAGACCATGCAAAGTCATCAAAATCACTCTTAGAGCAGATCTTGTAGACCCCCCCCCCTTGCTGCTGCTTGTTTTTAGAGGGAACAGTCAGAATGGGGGGGTGCATTCTCTGCTGTTTGCTGTTACAGTCCACAGCAACCTCAAATGGCTTACATCAGCAAAGCAAAACGCCCGTGGGGTAGAGCTACATTTTGGTCCAATCTGGGAACTGGAAGACCAAGAAACTCCCTGTCAAACTTTTCTTCACACTTGGCAGGGTGCGAAGGTGACATTCTGGCCCCACTGAAGTCGCTGGGAGTTTTGCCATGGACGTCAGCGGGGCCATGATTTCACCTATTCAGTATGTTTATAATCACACAGCACACAATTCTAGTCACACACAGCTTTCCCAGAGAGACTGCTCGCTATATTCGACTCCTGCGGGGCCTGGTCTCACGAGACTGCTGCATGCCCACCGCCCCCAAGGAAGTCTCAAGGAGATTAGGGTGTTCTGCACGGTCACAATTGGTTCCTATTACTCAGCAAGCAAGGTATTGAGAAGCACGAATCCAATCTTTTCCTCCCCAGTGATTTTTCTCCCAAAACCTCAGGGAAGGGTTTTATTCTGTCCCATCTTCTCAGTTAGAATTTTTCTAATGCCAACTTCCAGCCACTGGTTCATGTTTGGGCTGCAATAGATTAAAATACACTAATGCCAGACATCTAAAAACAAAACAGATCTGTGTAGTGTAAAATTTAGGGCTGGACTGTACCTTGTTGGTGCTTCTCCAGAACGTCTGGTGGGACGCAGAGAGGCGGTGTTGCGGCTGGAGTCCAAGAAAACATGGCCCCAGGGTAAGTGAGCTGAGATTCTTCCTGGGGAGTGGGTACAAGTGCAAAGACCCCCCTACAGCAGCCTTGCAGTGGATGCTCCCATCTAGAGTGTTGCCTGGCTAGCCCCATTCTCACCTGGACCCCTCAGTGTATTATAGATTTAGAATAAGGAAAGCCTAAAAGCTGTTTTCCCCACCTTTGTTATTATACAGAACACACATTCACATGCTTAGAATCCATTTCTCACTCCCCAGACCAACAAAGGCTTGGAGCACTGCGGAAGCTTTGCAGGAGGTGGCCTCTTGCACCACAAACAGCTAATGTCCCTCGCAAGAGATCCCATCTTAGGGCATCCGTTCAGCCAGGCAGAAAGGCCTCAGTTGGAGCCTTCCAGGCCATCAGGTACATGTGTGGTTTTTGTTTGGATTTCATGCTCTTACTGGGGCATTCTGGGACTTTGTTCTAAGAGTTGACATTGTCCCCAGAAACGCTCCCTGAAAATACAGCCTCATCTCGTACAGTTGGGTATCAGTATATTCCCACCCTAGCTACCAGTCAGTGCATCAAGCCCTGATATTTCCAGCCTTCTCAAGTCATGGCCCTGACACCTCTTGACTCACTAAATCAGTTATGAAAGTACAGAAATGGCTTGAGCTCTGACACCTCTTTCATTACAAATTAAGCACTTCTGACAGTTACCCATGAGTGATTTTACATGCACTTCACAGTTGCTCATGAATTATTCTTCTTGGAAAACAGCTACCTATAAATAACTCCTTTTAATTGACAATTACCTATGAATTATTCTTTCTAATTCTGTAATTTATTCCTGATATATTAACATTGCTCCCTAGCATAGATGTGTTGGGAAATGACAGTAACAGCATAATTGAGGGCAAATGTAGAATAATACAGTGCAAGAAGAACTGGGAGGAGACAGAATTGAGCCCTGAGAGAACAGATGCTATGTAGTGCTCTTCTAGTAGTGGGAGAAAAAAAATCCCCGAACTTCATGGGATTTGCTCAATCCTTTTGCATGATCCGGCCCTAATCTGGGCTTTGGTCACCTAAAACCATAATCTAAGTAGTTTCTTTTATGTATTGTACTACTCAATCTCATACAAACTGTGGATTTCAGATTCAGAGAAGGTATCTTTTGGATTTCATTTCTTCCCCTCTGAATTTCTGTGAAGCGTTTAAAGATTAGTTAGTTAACTGGGCACTTTGAAGGTTTGAGGGACGTTAGGGGAATCTGTTAAACCTGATTAATTGGTCAGATTAGGTGCTCTGCTGTAAATAAGCAGTCATAGCACAGAAAATTCATAGCCCAACCAAATTAAAAGCCCCAAGTGCATCTAAAGAATGTTAGCTAATTATATCGGCAAATGCTTTCATGGGTCCCTTCCCAAGATCTGCATGACCGCTGCTTTCAGATCATCCTTTTATTTCCAGCACAAAGCCAGCTGCAAGGCTGAAGGCAATTTTCTCAATTTGTTTGTCGACATGCACTGCAAAAGATTGGTTTTGACTCAGAGGCTGAACTCATGATGTGTAAGAGCATCAAGGGCTGGCAGAAGCAGAGAGGGCACCAAGAAAATCCAGGCCAGGGTGTTTAACCCTACACCAACAAATGCACCTGGCCCCTGGCCCACCTTCCTTCCTTGTTCTTGGACCCACACATCCTGCACTGAGTGTGCCCAGCTGTTGAGCTCAAAGAAGTATCAGTGTTTTGCTGGTCCAGTCCTGAAAGAAGGTGAAATTCCCACTGACTTCAGAGGAAATTGATGGCGCTCAGTACCTTGCAAGATCAAGCTCTTCTGCTCAAGGAGGAAAGAAAATCTACAGAGCCCCAGTCTTCAGTGCACCATTGGAGTGCTCTGTAGCCATGTAAAGTGCCACCCAGTCATGAATGTATCATTTTGCACTGGGGTAAATGGTTACAGAACGGGCAGGGCCTTTCCTGCTTCATGCCATAAGGGTAAATTAAAGAGTCTGGCCTCCACCGTTACCACCTGATTCTGATCTGACTTATTGCTAATGTCACCAAGAATACATTTCTCACTCTGAAATAGATGCTTCATTCAGTCCCCCTGGCGTAAGTCATTCCCAGGGCTGAGCAACTCTCGAGCCTCAAATGTGTATGTGCATGTACTGATAAGACAATTTATCTTGTACCTGTTTGGTCTGTTTTATTATTGCAGAGGGGAAAGCAATTCTCTGAATCCTTACTCCCATGAATCAGCCTCATGCAGCGAGCTGCACTGAAGTCAAAGGTGACTCGTGAGTAAAAATTTGCAGGATTAAGAGCTAGATTTGGAATGATATTTAGGTGCATAAAGATGTAGATACGGTCTAGTGAGTAGTTTCAATGGGAGCCCCTTGGCTTGTTTTATTTTTATTGAAAAGGGTGGAGTTCAACATAAACTCCTTCTGGGATTAATATGTATTAGTAGTAGTGTTATTGTTCTTCTGTCCTTAAGGGTTTTATATGTTGTGGACCCTGATGGATCTTCTAACAATACTCTGCCCTTTTCTATAGCACCTTCCATCATTAATTATGGCCTCCCAGCAGGTAAGCTGAATGTAACTGGGGACATTTAGTATCACTGTGAATATTTTATACGGTGTTGGATCACAAAAAGAACTGATTATTTAGAGCATTTCTTTCAGTTTTTAATAAGCTATTTTTTCCAGTATGCATTTTAATGTGTATGTGCAAAACCTTCAGTCACTCAGGTGCTCTGGAAAATGTTACCCGGTGTATGTTTGTGGTGGTGTGGCTGCATTCTCCCTTCCTTGTTCCTACAGGAGTTACGACTGGCTATTTCTCAGGGGCATCATGGTAGAAAAACTGGGGGAAGGGCCAAGTTGTCAGTGTACAGATTGTTACGTATCAGGGCTGTCCAATCTTTCAGTGCGAGGGGCCACATTATAATTTTTTTCTCACTTAAGGGCCCAGTGGGATGGGGGTGGGGCTGCGGCTGGGCCCAGCTGGCACAGGGAGTGGGGGGTGTTCCAGGTGCCAACTTTTTTTGTTTTGTTAATGGGTGCGGGAGGAGTGGGGAGGTTTGGAGGAGGATGTGTAACTCGTCCCGTGAATCTCGTCTCCTTGCCAGTCGGGCTGCTGTTCTCTCCCCAACTCCCTGCCCCCTGATGGAGGCTCTGGCCTTTGCCTGATGTGCCCCAATGCCCATTTGGCTACTCTCCCTAGCAGCTGGGCGAGTGGAGGGGGATCGACATTCAACCCTGGTTCCTCCTGCCTGTGGGGGCTTGGCTGGCGGAGGTGCTTCCCTGCCCTGCGCTGCCCTGAGCTGGCTACCGGCCTGGTCCCCAAATGAACTGGTCTGGAAACAGGGGGAGGGAGGCGGGAATGGGGAGTTCTGGGTTATGTATGTGGCTCCTGCCCCAGCAGCCAGCTTGGATGGGGGGGGGGGGGGCTGTTTCCCTCAGCCAGGCTCTCTCAGGCAACTTCTGTGCTGCACCGAGCAGTGTCCCAGCTGGCTGAGGATGCTGCAGGGTGTGGACTCTGGGGGTGCTGGGCTGGCTTGTGTTCCTGCAGGCTTGGCCAGTATGTGAGAGGGAGTGTTACCCTCCCAAAGGGGGGGGAGCTGTACAGCATGCAGCTGCAGCAGCATCCCCCCAGCCAGAAGTGGCTGATCCCCCTGCTCCTGAGTGCTGGCTGATGCACCGCTCGGCGGTGTGGGGGGCTGGAGTGGAGGAGTGGGGCTGCTCTGGCTGGGATAGGGCCGGAGGGGAGGGGCTGCTCTTTGGCTCCCGGGGGGGGGGAGCGCTGCTGTTGCCCCCGTAGACCAGATAGCAGCCTTGGGCAGGTCCCATCCTGGGCCCGGGTTGGACAGCCCAGTTCTATATGGTGTTGTACCCTGCACAGCTGGGCTGCGGGGGGCGGGGGGGGTAGAAGGCATAATGGACCTCTGAAAATTCAGGGGATTGGGAGCAACTACTCCCCGTCCTAAAGCCAACTGCGCCTCCTTCCCAGGCCCCTCCTCACCCCGCGCCCCGGTGCGCACAGGAGGAAGATCAGCTCAAATCGCTTCCTTTAAACCCCCACACTCGCTCTGAGCGGCTCCAGTGCGAATCGCTCCGAGCTCAGCCCCCGAGTCTGGCCTGGCCGGTGGCCCCTGAGTGTGGGGTGAAACGGCCCATTCCCAGGCTGGGTCAACGCCCCGCTGTGTGCCGGACCTCTTCCCCTCCGCGCCCGGGGGGGGCCGGGGAGCTGTAGTTAAAGGCAGAGGCGGGGCCTGGCCCCTGCAGCCCTTGGCCACCAGCGCTGCTCCCCCCCCGATCTCCACCAGCTGCAGGTTGTTGGGACCCGCCTACAGCCCGAGCCGGGCCCCCTCTAACCACTGGGCCGCCCGGCCTTGCACTCAGCAAACGGGCACTTCCCAAGCCCCCGCCGGTGCTGCGAGCTGGGCTCCGCCCGCAGACTCCAGCCCAGCCCGGTCCCAGCGCCTGTCTCCAGGGGGGCAATCAACGTTTGCAGAGCAGCAGGGAGAAGCCCCCCCTCCAGATGTGCTGTACCCCAGCTGGGGCCGCCGCACCAGCCCCCTCCTCTGCCTGCAGCCGAGACCCGCCTCGCCGCCCCCCACGCTGCACGCCCGCCTCCCGCCGGCCGGCGCATGTGGGACCCGCCTGGGCGGTGCAGCCCCGTCCCGCTCCGGTGCACGCTGCAGCCTCGCCTCGGCCCTCGCCCGCACCCACCTTGCCGCCGCCGTCGGTGGGGTCCGCGCCTCGTCCGCAGCGATAGGGACCGAGTGAGTAGGGCGGGGATCGGGGCGGCTCCGGGACTCGTGACGTCTGTGCGGGGGGGGGGGCTCAGCGCCTTCCTGCGCTCAGCCCGCTCAGGCACTGCCCCCCGAGAGGCTGGGGGGCGAGCCCCGTTTTAATCCCCGCGGTCTGCACCCTGGGGATGGGAGGGGTAAATCAGCACCAGCAGGGGGGGCCTGAGGGCAGCTGGTTTGTATGGGAGGCTGGGGGGGCTGCTGCAGAATGGAAGGGCCATGGCCTGGGTTCCCCTCAGCCGGGGAATGGGGGAGAAGGATGTGGGGAGCAATAGCTCCTTTTAGCTGTTGAGAGGCTCTGGGCTGGGGGACAAGGCGTCCCAATTCCTTTCTAGCCCTGATGGACAGTGGGGTGTGGGACCAGGGACTGGCCCCTAAGAAGGCCTGTTCCTGAAAGAGCCTGGGGCTGGGCGCTGAGCTGACCCTCTTCAATGCCATCTTCTACCGGACAGTGAATTAAGCCCCAGCTCGGGGCTGGGTTCTGCAGCTATCACAAAGCACTGTTTCAGGAGAGTGGAAAAGCCGCTCTGATGGATGCTGCCTGTCCCACCCTCTAGCTGATGTGGACCTGGGGGATTCCCTCTGTGCCTCTCTGCATTGTCTTGCACCAGAAATACCAAATCAATTAATAACGGAAATAGAAAATGTTCCTCGTGTTAGAGAGAGTAAGAAATCCTTTGTTTCCTGCTGTATTGTCTTGCTGGGGTAGGTCTCTTCAGGGCTCTGACCCCCATTTGGGCCTTAGGAAGCTGGCAGGGAAGGAAAAGTGTCTGTCTAGGGCCTCCTTTCTCTATCTAAGGGGGTCGAAATAGCAGGCAGGGTTACCAGGGGAAGGCTGTGGCACAAGAAGTGTACCCAAAGTGTGGCTTGTGGGCCAAATGCTGCTCAGAGTTCAGAGTGCCGCCTGTAGCAATAGCTTGGAGCTTGGTCGACAGTGCTCAGCATGATGGAAGCGCACTGGCCCCAGGAAAGGATCAAGTGCAACGTGCAATGCTTTGTCTTCATCCGGGTCAGCTCCGGAAGCAGCGCTGCTTGGCTCAGGGTGGAGCCTTGCTGGCAAGGTACCAGATAAGCCCTTGACTGGGGGAGGCCCTGTTCTGCTGCGGGACAGAATCGAATCCCAAGGAGCCGGAGTGGCAGTAGTCGTAACAAGCACTGGGGATCGCTGTGTGTTACGGTAACTTGGGGCTGCTTGTGTTCAGGGCCTGTTGTTTATGCTCATCAGCTTACATTGTTTGTTCATGTTTGTTTGTGGGCCTGGGGTTGTTCAGTATGCTGGATACCATACAAAGTGCGCAGAAAACAACTAAACTAAACAAAAGAAACGAGGGAGGTGATGAAATCTCCATCCTTAGAGGTCTGTAAGGCTGATAAAGGCGTTGATGGGATGAGTTAGCTGGGGCTGGTCCTACTTTGAGTGGTGGCTTGGATCAGACGACCTCCTGAGGTCCTTTCCAACCCTAATCGTCTATGATTCTGCGATTCCAACTGTTCAGACACATTGTGGGCTAGGTCCTTATTTTTACTAAGAAAATGAATTGTGTTTAAATTCAATATTTAACACTCAGTTTAGCTGATACGCAGCTGGCTAGTCAGAGTAGACAAAGGCAAGTTATAGTGTTGTTATTACACATTTGTGCCAGCAGTGGCTAGGGACTAACCACAATTGGGAGCCCGTTGTGCTAGTTGTGAGTAGGTGCTTGTCCCAGTTCATGGCGATCAACATAGCTTCTCTTTGTTTACACTGACCAGCGAGTCACGGTCAGCATCGTATCACCTAACCCAATTATACTCTCTAGTGAAGACAAGACCTTAGCTGATGGACTTTCTCCAAAGCATGAAGATTTTAAACCAGTCTTTGACAAATCAATGATTTTGCTCACCATGGCAACCTGTTTTAGTAGCCTGGCACCTACCTCCACTGCAGAAATGTCATGGAGGAGCGCCCTCTGGTGACCAAAAGTTAAATTGCTGGTGCCTAGCTGTGAGTCAATTTTGTCCACCCCTGTTTTAAATGACTGCTTGTTTCTTTGGGTGGGTAAACATTGGAAAACTCCCTAGACGTCTGTCTTGGCAGGGAGAGGCATGAAAGATGGGAGGTCGTCAGAGGGACAAAGAGAGGAAGATGCAGAGCTCAAGGGGTGGTCTGAATAAGGCAGAACTACTCCCATCCATGTGGCCCAATCCTGTTGTCGGTGCTTGCCCTCGGGTGCAAAACCGCAACTGGATGAGGGCAGCAAAGAATTAAAAAATTGCCGGGGACCCAGGTAATTAAACCAGTCCCCACTCCTCCAGTGCCTGCTACACTTGGAAAGCCTTCCGCTGTAAACAATACCCAGAAGAGAGCTAGGAAATAAATAAATAAAGAGGTGGCTTAGGCAAGGCTTTGACTTTGGGCTACAGGGATGCAGAAAGTGAGGTCCGGAACGCTAGATGTAGAGGAAGGGAGACGTGGCTGTGGCAGTGAAGAGGAGGCGTATTCCATGGCCTGTGCTCACAAAATGTGAGCGTGCGAGTATGGGGAGGTGAGACGTGGGCTATGGATGCTGGGCTAGTGATGTAAATCAGCATAGTTTGCTGACCTCCAACAGGTGCTGTTGTCTTACAGCCCTCTGATGTCTGGGGCAATAGATTTGTTTTTCCCTCCAAAGCTGACTGGGCAGTGGACGTTTCCTGGGGCCAAGGATGCCGTGAAATGTATCAGTTGTGCCTTCATGACTTCTGCACTGCATTTAAAACCAGCATCCCCCTTCCCCTGGCTTCACTGAGCTCCAGCCTGAGCCAAAATGCCAAAAAGAGCCAATTTTAGTGCTGTAGCAGTACGATCCCAAATCTGTAGACCTGGGCTTGAGTCGGCGCAGTGGGTTTTGAAATGTAGTGTAGACATACGCCATGATTCCTTTCTAAGATGGAAGCAACGTTATGACAAACCTAAAGGAACTCGGAGCTGTTCCAAAGCTCCAGCGCATCAGCTGCTTGTCAGCCCCGCTGGATTTCCTCCAGGAGACTGTCCGTCATTTGCCCTTCTTTGATTTAAAAGAAAATAAAAATTCTTCCATCACAAACTTAATTTAATGCCTGGCAGAAGCGTCTGATTCAGCAGAAAGCTCGCCTTATCAGAGGCACCTAATTAACTGCAGGGCAGAGATTAGCAGGAACAGCCTCTATTTCCTCTGAGAGTGGATATTTTCAGACCTTGACTAGACAGTCTATGCACCTAATCCCCTCTTTTTCTCTCGATTCCAAGTCTGCGTGAGCCTTGACTTATTAAATCAGTCGCTGACATTGCTTGAGTTCATTGTAAAATCATGGTGGTGACCACCAGAAGGTGGAAGGGAGGGGCCAGTGTGTCAGCTGCCACAGCTGTGCGTGTTTCCCGTTAGACCAGTGTGTAGGCAGCCAGAAGTCAGGCGCAAGTGAAAGCCACCACCAGAAATCTTAGGAGTTTGAGTCTGGGAGATGACTGAAATGTTGCAAGGTTCTTATAGCAGATGAAAATCTGGCCACCTAACAGATACAATCCTTGCTCCCTTGTGTGCTTAAACACCATGTAGACCAGGACCAGTGCACGGACATACGAAGTGTAAATTTGGTCCAGGTCAATAGAAGAAATCGGCTGAAAGATCTTTAGACTTTGCATGGAAGTCCTTGAGATCATTTGTTTCTGACGGGTCTGATAGCAGGACAGAGAAATTCCCTTGGCGTGAAGTTCTAAATTGCTCTTCATAGTGCTAAGTTGGATGTCTGGAGGACTTCTGTTCTGTTGGATTCATTGTAACCACCAGCAGTTAAAAAACCTTAAAAAACATTAAAAATGGACAAGCCTTGAGCTTTAGCTATGTTGCTTGGAACTGTACCTCTCAGGTGACCCTCATTAGTAGAGGTAGTGTGATCTAGTGGATGGGGTACTGAACTGGGAGTCAGAGACCTTCCCAGTTCTCCCACTTCCCTTTGTGTGACCTTTCTTCTCTGCGTCTTTCGCTTCCCCTCTCACCTTTTGTCTGCCTTGTCTATTTGGACAATAAGCTCTTGCTATGCGTGTCCAAGTGTCTGATACAGGTTGATGACTCTATAATATAAATAACAATACTGTTGACCTACATTTCACTCCAACCCCCACCCGTTTTTGTGGTATTTTATTTACAAACATGATGGGGTGTAAATCAGCTGTTACTGCTCAAGAAAGAGATCTTGGCGTCATTGTGGATAGTTTTCTGAAGACATCTGCTCAGTATGCAGCAGCAGTCAAAAGAGCTAACAATATTAGGAACCATTGGGAGAGAAATAGATAAAATCATATTGCTGTTATATAAATCCACAGTATGGCCACATCTTGAATACTGACTACAGATCTAGTGGCTCCATTTAAAAAATGATATATTAGAATTGGGAAAAGGACAGAGAAAGGCAATAAAAATGATTAGGGGTATAGTGCGGCTTCCATATGAGGAACTGTCCCAATCCTTTTAATATCTCACCTTAGAAAAGAGAAATAAACAGAGGCCTGGGGCACTTTTAAAGACTAACAGATTTATTTATCGCGTGAGCTTTCGTGGGAGAAAATCCCACTTCGTCAGATGCTTTGAAGATGGGGAATTCTGACGAAGTGGGATTTTCTCCCACGAAAGCCCATGCGATAAATAAATGTTAGTCTTTAAAAGTGCCTCAGGACTCTGTGTGTTTTTCTGCAGTAGACTAACACGGCTGCCCCTTTGGAACTTAGCTCTTAATGGGCCTAGGGTACAATAATCCAGTCAGGAGGTGCTAGATGCGTACTGGGGTGCAGATGCAACAGGAACAATTACAACCTCCCAGCTAAACCCAAATGCAAAAAGTCTCAAGCTTCCAAACTCACGAAGGCCACGTAGTCCCGCTCTTTGATGGACACCTGTGTGGATCAGAAGGGAGACCTGCAAGTCCACAAACATCTGCACAGGCATTCATACGCACTTGGAATTTGGCCCTGCTCCAGGCTGTCATGCATGCTAATCACATGCCCAGGCATATGTATGCTGCTCACGTTATCAGTTATTGCTAATCAAATCATTTATGCAGAGAAACAAATGCTGATATATCCAGTCTCAAGGTTCCAGTTTAGAAATAGAGTTGAAAACAATAAACAGGATCTAAGGCCGTAGTAGAGAAGCTGTAGGAGCTAAGATGTTGCCATAGAGACACATCTTTGATCTAGTAATAAACAAAGGAAAGACGGTCCCAAGCTAGAGATGCAGAAAGGGCTAGTTCCTGCTGAGCGGGAGTTTGTGGTGTTGGGAATCAGAGCGATTCAATCCAAGGCTTTGTTTTTGTGGTGCTGTAACATCTGTAGGGATGTTTAGAATGGGATGTCCTGTGCTACACAAGATTACGCATGGAGGGCCGACGCATTTTGACGTATGGTATTTGCTTGGGCAGACATGCTATCTAACTTTGAGCTGGTTCCATGTGCTGTGGCTGTGAGGTGAAGCCAGCTGCCTGTAGGTACAACCCTGCCCGAAGCATTGTCCATCATGGGTGGTGGGACTTCGATACCCATGACGCACAGAGCTTTGATATGCGCCATGCAGCAGGTGACAGTCTAACGTTCTTCTTGCGGGGTGAGAAGTGTTTTGGACAACGTGGAACGTAGAAAGGAGTGCTGCTTTGGTGGATGGGGTGCATCATTTTACTGTAATGGGAAGATTAAAAGCATTTTCCATGTTGACACAGAGTTTGTGATCATGTATGTGTATCTGTTGTATCCATATATAACAACGAACCAGGGCTCCACACACAATTTCTCTAGGGTGTGAGAACAGGAGGCTGTCGTCGTCACTGGGATCAGCTCCCTGAAGGAAACGTGTTCACATGCACTGGGCCAGTGCATTCCACTCACAGATGCGTGGTGACAGCTGAACATGCTCCTATCTGCCTGGCTGTGGTATCTACAGTTGTGTGTGGGTACTGCATACATGGATCAGTGTGTGTGTGTGTGTGTGTGTAGCAGGCTCACATGTGTACGTCTATTTGTAAGTTTCTCGTTTCCCTTGACCTCTGGGTGCTGCTTTTCCTTTGTCACTTCCTATCTGTCTCATGGATTCTTGGATGTGGGCAGATTCAAGTGCCCTTTCTCTGCTTCCAGCAAAGCCCCTGTGCTGGCCAGGCAGGGTTTTTTTGTGATGTTGTGGAATTCCGTAATACCTAGATGAGCGAGATCTAGGTGTGCTCTGATATTGATCCTCAGAGCCCTGCGCGGATACAAATATGTGGATCTGCATCCAATACACATCTGCAAGAAATGGTCTGCAGATATGTGTTGTGTCCGTGAATCCGGATATAACGCGGATATCTGCAGATTTGCAGGACTCTAGCCCTGCACAGATATAAATACATGTATCTGTATCCGCTCTGCATCTGCAAGAAGTGGTCCATGGATATCCGCAGATATAATACAGATATTCACAGATTTGCAGGGCTCTGTTGATCCTCTCCTGTAATTCTCAGTTGTATGTCTCGGCCTTAGGGGCATTCAGCTCAGAAAGGTGGCATCTCCCAATAAGAACACACTTGCTTGTCCCTGAGAGCCTGTGTACATTAGGGAATTTTCATTGCTACACCCATACAACGCAGGTCTCCCGTGTCTATACCAACGCAAATTTCACTAAAGCAAACAGGCCCTTCACAGCCTGCCGTATCCAATGGCCTGTGAGAACTCAGCAGCAATCTGCCTGTTGTTATTCGTATTGTGATAGCACCTAAAGGCTCTTCTCACCACTGTGCCAGTCAGTATCCAAGCGCATGGTAAGAGATGAGCCTATCCCAAAAGACGTACAATATAAAGAAGACAAAGGGTGGGAGACGAAACAGGCACAGAGAGGTGAAATGACTCGCCCAAGATCACCCAGCGGGTTAGTGGCATAGTCAGGAACAGAAGCTAATCTTGTGGGTGCTGGGGTAGTGCACTGCTCCCTAGACCTGCTGTCTAATACAAGATGATTTCCTGAGACCGAGGAATTGAATTGCCCTTTTCTTTGGGGGGATTTGTTATTTGTCCCAAGAAAATGCTACTGCTTCAGATGTTTGTTTAACATTAGTATAATGTGCCAGTGATTTGTGTGTGTGTAAAATTACACGTATTGGACTGCAAGAAACAGTAAGGGATTTATTCTCTCATTGGTGAGAAGGATTTAGTCAGGTCATTACTTCCCCTTTCCTCACACACCCCGGACCTGTTAGGAGCCTCTCTGATGACATTCTGGAAAAACAAATAGAGAGGTTGTTTACTAAGAGTTGGATCCAACTCCCATTAGTCACTGAAAAGACTCCCAGGTGGCTCAGACTCCCTCTACCACAGCTAGCCCTTGATTTAGAAGATCTTCTTTAGTATAAATGTGTCGCTTTATCAGCATTGACTAGGAGGCTATTAGATCTCTAACAGATAAATGGAGGAAACCAGGATGACTCCCCCCAAAGCTCTTGCAGGCCCAGGAGATCATTGGAATATTTATCATAGCTCAAGGCTTGACAAACCCTGGATGCTAGGTCACCGTGGTGAGTAGGGTTTGTAGCCTGGCTCCAAGCTCCACTGCAGAAATGTTGCATAGGTGTGCATATAAAACTGCTGGCGCCTGGCTGGGAGCCAATTTTGTCATGCCTTGTCATAGCTCATGAATAGTGCAGGAATCTTCAGTGTGAAAAATAGTTTTAGGGGTAATCTCTCCTGGGGTAAGGTTGCATACACCTTCTATTGGACAGTTCTGTTTTAGAACCCCTATCACTCTGGCTTGAAAAAACGGCTTGGCCTGAAAATTGCCAGATTGACCCTGGACACCAAGGAGAATTCCTTCTTTGTTTTGGTTTTACCAAGGAGAACTTTGAGCTGCAAGTAATTAAAGACAAACAAATGCGCAAAACCCCTGATTTGAAATATTGATTTTTGTCTCTCTTGCTGAGAAATGACTGGTAGCTACTAAACACCCCATGTTGTCAGCTCATCTTGAAACATGTGCAGCAGCTGTTCTGCAAGAAAATAGCATGAAATGAAATAAAGTTCACAGGTTTTGTTGTGAATACCCCAGGGCCCAAATTTAATGCCACTGATTTCAAGGGGAGTTATAGATCGGCTTTGGTTATTTTTCTTTCACAGCTCAACACTCTTAACGAATAGCCAGAGGTTAAGGATTTTGGGTTATGATGAAGTAAGCATTTATTTGTGCTTGACAAAAATGTTTTATTATGTGGACCGTGTTTGTTTTTGTGAAGGCTGTAGCTATTCATTTCCTTGGTTTTAAGTGCTTGGGTCTGTGAACGTGATAGGTTTGTACAAAGGCTATCACTTAGCAACCATAGCTGATTTTGAAACATAGCTTTTTACTAGAATATAACAAGAATTGGAATTTGTGCCTCATGCTTGTGGAAGGAGTTTGTATTAGACAATGAAGCATTCCAGCACTAACCTGCACCTTCACTGCATGATGATTATCCTAAAAGAAGGACATGCCTGCACTCGGAAAATTGGCTGTGTAAACTAATGCATTTGAACTAAAAAGATTTTAGCTGGGACTTTGCACCTAGTGGAGACAGGATGAGTCACGTTAACACATGTGTCATCTGGCTGTGATCTATCATCCTGGTTTAGACGGGCCCTGTCTTTTTATTCTTTTCTTTCACTCTGGTCTTGCTGTGGCCTGGGAGTCAGCTGAGAGCTTCGCTTCTGAAAGAAGAGACAATGAAATCTGCCTGGAACCGTGCAATGGTGGGAGATTGAATGAGACTAACACTGTCCGCCACTCAGCAATTTCCACAACTTCCATCTCCCCACTGTGCAGGAATACGGACTCTGTTAAGATTGGGTGCTCTAGGTTCTGAGCCGCAGCTCAGAACAGACAGCATGAGACTTGCTGTATGTAGAGGGATGTAATGAAAATAGCTGAGGTGGACGGAGACACCTTGCAGTCAGATTAATGATCCGCCTGGGGAAAGGAATTTGCCATGGTGGTTGTGGCTCTGCTTTCTCCAATCCTGTCCTGAAATTGCCACTGAGCATTGTTTGGTATGTGTAAATTACCACTGTGTACATTGCAAATAACTTCTCCCCAGGAGCCTGGGTTCGGAGCCTCCAGAATTATTGGGAGCAAAAGGTGAGGAAACTGGAGACGTTGGAAATCTGAAAGTGTCCCTGATTTCCTAAGAGAAATTCACATCTGTCTAGCACTAGAACCCAGGGTCCTTTCCTGAATCATATCAATCCTGCCACAGTTAAGATCCTTGCTCCTGATTTGTTAATCTTTAAAAGTGCCATCAGCCTCCTTGGTGGTTTTGTTGAACTAGACTAACACCACTCCCCCTCTGGAACTTGCTCCTGATGTGGAACTGGGATCATATCTCAAATTTGGCTTTAGTGGGATAAAAGTTCCTTTCAAATGTCTTGGGCCTGGTCTCCAGGGCTCACTCTGCTGTAACCGTTGGATAGAGTTATAATGTCTTTTCTTTTACAGAAATTAAGTGGTATAATCCCCAGTACGGATACACTGAAAGGGTAACATATTTTTTACCAGTATAGTTTATTCCCTTCCTGTATGGGACTAAGCTATAGCAGTAAGAATATGTCCCCACTAGCAGGGTTAGAAAACTGTAATTAAACCAGTCACTGCACCCTCACTGAGTGGGGAGGGGGAGGAAGGAGGGGAAGATTATATTACTCTACCCATCCTGATAGCGTTAAAATGGTACAGCTTATCTGTGGGCAAATCCTATTTGTGCATTTTAAAACTGTGATGCAGCAGGAATTTACTCCTTCCCCTCCCCTTGCCCCCCCCCCCCCCCACACAACTGCAGATACCAGCAGGGCCGCATTGAGAGATGTTCCTGTCTGTGGAGGTGAAGCCTGTTGCAGAGCGTGGCTTGGGGGACTCTGTTAAAATCATATTTCTTCATAAACAAAACCTCTGTGTGCATAAGTGAATGATGCAGGCCACAAAGGTTACTGCTGATTCCCCCTCTACAAATCACTATCGTTCATAGTGAAATTGCTAAACCAGTTTTCTCCCCCTTGAGGTGTGGCTTTTAAAATTTGTCAGACATGCCTACAGCAATGTATTTTCTTTACCAGAGACTTGTTTGTGACATATATGAGACAGTTACAAAATTACACATCGTTTTCCTATAAGATGTGTGGGTTATGCCTGGCCTTTGACCAATGAATACAATGGTTATAATTGGGTGGAGAATGTTCACTCCAATTTAAATAGCCACTTAAAACCCACCACCAATACCCACCCTTTGCTAACTTCCTTAAAGCCAGTATTTATGTAGGACCTAGCCAAAAATGTTTGTTTTCTTGTGCTCACTTTTGTGACTATGTACAAGCCATTAAATGGACAAATCCTATCTCCCAACCTGTACTGAAAAGTGTTGGATAAAGTAGTAACCCATAGGATTTCACATCCCCCCACCGATCATGCACCAGGACTTGTATTGCAAGTGTTTAGAAAAATCTCCTCAAAATAAGATTGTCTGTCTGTCCTGGTGCATCTTTGATATGGAGACAGCAGCCCACACCCTAAAGGTGCTACTCAAATTAATAGCGGAAGGCTATGGGGAACTTTCTTGGTGGGCGGTGTCGTATATGGAAAAATCTCCCTATGACTTTCCCATAGGCAGAAGCAGCTAAAGTTCTAGGTTCTAAAAGCCAGAGTTTTCCAGCGGCCCTGCAGAATGAGACAGGATGGCCATTGCTGGATTCCCTCTGCCACAGATGTTCCGAATGCCTGTCCCCATACCCACAAAACCCCTTCCCTCTCTCCCCTGCCCAGCCTGACGGCTGCTGACGTCAATTCTGTGGAAATACCGTTTCTGGAGATCGCAGCCCCAGCCGAGACAACAAAGCACTAGATAGCAAAACCTGCAAGGCTGTGGTGCAGTGGTCAGTGTGTGTACTGCTGAACAGGCTGGGTGTGTGCTTTGTTGGCCCTGCGGGAGACCTGGGTCTCTGCGGTGGGGTCGAGAGTTCAGGGATGCTACAAACTTAGAAGGGCAGAGTCTCTTTTAGAAAAGCTTGTATCGGGTGGTGCTGTGTGATCTCTGGTGCTCAGAAGTGACGGACAGACTGCTTAATTTCTCCACACCATGGCAGGCTGCATGTGAATGTTCTCAGGGACTGGGATGATGCCCTTGCTGAAGGACAAGAGCAGTTTCTTACCTTTAATGTGCTCAATAAATTGGCAGCCTCGCAAGCAGCATACGGGCTCACTGACCCACCGAGAGATCAGTGTCCCCGGTGGAGATTTCGCTGTACCAGCGAAGGACAAACCATTGCCAGGAGATCACCTCTCCTTATGGGACAGCACTAAGCTGCCAAGGTGGGGCAGGCACTTTTATTTTAAATATGCCTCTTGGATTTTTGTTGGCCATGGAGTATTTTTCAGTAGCTAAGGCAGAACTGTCTCCTGAAGATCCTGGCGAGCTGAGGCTCTGCCATTCGGAGAGACATGACGTTAACCAGGCTTCTCTTTCCAAGGGTGCAGTAGGCCAACATTCGAGATAGCTCTAAAAACTAGACACCTAAAAGAGCCCAACGGCTGAGGCTGTTTCTACTGCTCTCTGAGCCAGCTCACTGCCCTTACAAGCACTGGGGAATGTGTGCCTGGGTGTGCCCTGCTGTTCGTTTACAAGGAGGGCGGCAAACGTTTTGGTTTCAGCAGGATTTGTAATATCCCAAAGCACTACTTCGGAAAGCAGGGTTTTTTCTTGGCTGCTTTTGATCTTTCCAGCCACCGTGCTGCTCACGCCACTCTCATTTGCATGCCACTCAGCTCTTTCCGCCTGTTGTTCAGATACCCGATGCCCGTAGCAGCAGCCCGACACTAATGCAAAGCTTGAAGAATAGAGACGCGCAAGAACAAAGGAGGAGGAAATGGAAAGATCCAAGAGAACACAAGCTGTGCAAAAGTCAGCATGTTTTTAGTCTCCTAATTGCTGAAGTTTGAGAACTTTTCTGCACCAAACCTGTTAATGGAAGTCCCAAAGCGAATTGTCCGGTCGCTGCACTCACAGCTGGAAAGATGGATGAGACAAGCGCTCCCTGGCTTTCCCTCTGTGGCTTTCTGTGGAGGCATATATATCATGCATGGGGTAAGGTGGCTTCAGGCAGTGGGACCTGAGCGGAGCCTCACTATCAATTCTAGTCAAATTCCAAAGGGGTAGCTGTGTTAGTCTATTGTAGAAAGACAGAGTCCGGTGGTACTTTTAAAGACTAACAGATTTATTTATCGCATGAGCTTTCGTGGGAGAAAATCCCACTTCGTCAGACGCTTTGAAGATGTGGCAAGGATGAAAGCTCAAGGGATGTAGGTAACTATACTGATCAGTAGGTTTTCGGTATAGGGAGGTCTTTGTGCCCATCGCTAATTTGCACTGAAGTGTCCAGAAAGTGGATCTCTTGTGTGGAGTGTTCCAGGCTAAGATTGATTGTGTTGTGGAAATTGTTGAAATCTCTATGGAAATCTTCAAGGGCATCTTTACCATGGGTCCAGATGATGAAGATGTCATCAATATAGCGTAGGTAAAGTAGAGGTGCTTTGGGATGAGACGTGAGGAAACGTTGTTCTAAATCGGCCATAAAGATGTTGGCATATTGTGGGGCCATGCGGGTACCCATGGCAGTGCCACTGACTTGAAGGTATAGATCATCTTCAAATCTGAAATGGTTGTGGGTGAGTACAAAGTCACAGAGGTCAGCCACAAGTTTAGCTGTGTCATAATCTTGAAGTTTAGCTGTGTCATAATCCTGGAGAGCTTTCATCCTCGCCACACCACACGATCCATTGTGTACAGTCAAGCCCTAAGATATAACCGCATTTGCTCTGACCCTTTAGACAGAGACAGACACCTTCAGGATCTCTACCAGGCATTCTTAAAACTACCGTACCCA
Organism: Pelusios castaneus; assembly: GCA_007922175.1. Lineage (NCBI taxonomy): Eukaryota > Metazoa > Chordata > Testudines > Pelomedusidae > Pelusios > Pelusios castaneus. The sequence goes on from ML685786.1 coordinate 9,136,767, forward strand.
GCCGCAGAAGTGAAGAAACAGATTGACAGAGCCAGACGGGTACCCGGAAGTCGTCTACTGCAGGAGAAGCCCATGAAAAACAACAACAGAACACCAGTGGTCACCACCTACAACCCCCAAGCCAGACCTCTTCAACACGTCATCAAAAATCTACAGCCTATTTTACAAGATGATCCCTCACTCTCTCAAGCCTTAGGAGACAGACCTCTCCTTGCTTTCAGACAGCCCCCTAATCTTAAAAGGATACTTACCAGCAACTACAGATCATACAACGGAAACACTAAAGCAGGAACATATCCCTGCAACAGACCACGCTGCCAACTGATGACACCATCACAGGGCCTAATCAAGCCACCTACTCCATCAAGGGCTAGTTCACCTGCTCATCCACCAATGTGATTTATGCCATCATGTGCCGGAAATGCCCCTCTGCCTTATATATTGGACAGACAGGACAGTCTCTGCGCCAAAGAATCAATGGACATAAATCCTGCTCACTTCCTTGCTGACTTGTTAATAGCGGTGTTGAAACAGATGAATAACAAATCACAGCTTCAAAGAGAAACTGCAGAACTCGAACTTATATGCAAATTTGACTCAGTTGTCTTGGGGTTAAACAGGGACTATGGATGTTTCTCTCATTACAAGTGATTTGACCTCCCCCTCCTCTATGTGCTGTTCCCCAGTGTTTGAATCCTATTTTGATTTGCTGTTACAGCCTGACCTGATCCTATGTCACACACTCCCCTGCATTTAATTTCCTCCCATTCTGTAACTTTCCCATCTTCAAAGCGTCTGACGAAGTGGGATTTTCTCCCACGAAAGCTCATGCGATAAATAAATCTGTTAGTCTTTAAAAGTGCCACTGGACTCTGTTGTCTATCAGTTCTAGCTAAAGGTGATGCAGTGGGGAAGCAAAGTAGTTAAAGTCCACTGGCTTGGGAGGCCTGAGTTCTAGGTCTTAGCCTTTCCCAACTGCTATACTCCATTAGTAGCAGCCACTCCCTAAGTGTTATTGATTGTGACCTAAGAACCTGCTCCCTTCTCCTTTCTATGTGAGCTTTGGGATAACAGGCCAGCCAGCAGAGGGCTACAGCAGTTGAGTAACACAATCTACGCTCTTCCTTCAGTGGAGCCAGACTGGCCTTCACAACTCTGTTTCAATTAAGGAGAGGGCTAGCTTAGTCTCATTTTCATACCACTACTTCTTTTCTCAGTCAGATACCGCTCAAGGCCAGGTAGGCTCGTATATATCAAAGGCTGCTCCTTCCAGTTGCCAGGAGATCTGGGGCTCCTCTGTAGAAAGCTGGGTGCAGCTAAGTGGACTGTGTGAAATCATGAAAGGATGTGTTGTAAACTTCCAGCCAAAGCAGTTTTGTATTCAGTTATGTCCAACCCCACTCCGTGGGTGCCAGGGAACTGCTGAAAAAGAAAGATTTTGGGAGGCCGGTGCAGTGGCCAGCACAGCTGTTTACAGAAGGGAATGAATGAGCCGGTATTTGAACTGAGACACTGCAGCTGCGTGAGGGAAAGGACGAAAGCTTCAGTCTACAGCATTAGCCCAAAATGAAAGCTGTGTTCTCCCTTGCCAGCCAGGCGTGGGACAGTATCACAGCGGCGCTTAGGGCACGGTGGTGGTGACTTTTTCACTGTATCAGAGAGGTGTCTCCTCTTGAGCTGCGCAAGTTGCAAACCACAAATAATCTCACCCAAGCTGCTTTCTCAAAGCTGTCAAACTGGCTTCAGAGGCAGCTCTGCCCCACTGGGTACGGCTGCCAGTTTTCTAATGAAAGAGGTTTGTTAACTTGGATGAGAGAAACCAAAGCGTGATGCTGACCTTTTATCTTCAAGGTTCAACTGCCAAAGGCTCCTTCATGCACCCGGAGTCTTTCCAGCAGTTCTGAAATGGGGACTAGAGCGCTCCAGGCTCAGCAACTACCACAGCCCCCAGTGCTCCTGAAATACGTGTATTGCGTTCAGCATCTCCTCTTCTCCCTATGAACCGGGCTGGAAAGAAGGCAGTTGACAATTTGCTAATATTTTGCATTGATCTCCTGCCATAATGACAAGAAACATTCGAAACACCGATGGCCTGGCTCCCCTCTCTGCCGCTGGACCCCTGGTTGTGGCAGGGATGCTGATTTTAGAGTGGCAGTGTAGACAAAGCAAAAATGGATAGATCCCTTTTAAAACCATTTATTTGAAACAGCTTTTCCCAAGTTTAACCAACCCCGCTATACACAGGGGTCTATCCCTTTATTTTGTTTACACCAGCATTTGAACTCAGTTTTTGGTAACTGTCTCTGTGGCTTTATCTGAGCTTGTGTTAAAATGAAGCAGATGCTTTTGTGGACTTTTTCAAAAACAGATGAGCTTGGACAGTGACTATCCGGACTAGTCTGAATTCATATGAACCAAGTATTTAACAGTCACTTGTTAAATACATTGTATTATAGTTCCTTGATGCACCTCTTACATGCCGTTTCTCATTTAAATTCCTTGCATTCTGGGCCCCCGCTAGCGAGGGCAACATGCCAATAAAGACTGCCTAATCCATTTGACAGATAGCCAGGTTGATGTCCTCACTGTTTAGACCAGTCCAAGATAGATTCCTCCTCCTGGGCTTCTCTGTAACAGTTTCCCCTTTCAAAGGGGACTACACGTCTTGATTTCTAATCTTGGAACTAACTTCTCTTGCAGCCAGACAATCATTTGGAATGACTTCCTCTCTGAGCAAGAGTCTGGCACTGACTTTAATAACAATCAGCTTCATTCTCCTCCAGGGTCCCCACTGTTGCCAGGATGTCCTGCAAAAGAGACAAAGGGCTCTTCTCAATGTGGTCACTACTTTGGTTGAGTGACCTGTGCAACCCTTCTAAGTCCAGTGTTCTCAAAACCAGCAGCACACTGCTTGGGTCCTGGGAGCCAGCCACATCACCACTGCCTATGGGATGGGCCCGTGGACAGGAATTCCAGCCCCTGAGGGTATTTTCTAACCAAGCAATGTCTTGTGTTTCTGTAGACAAGTCTCCAGCACTTGATCCCTCCTTCAGACTGCTCCCTTCGCACAGCTCAGCTTTCAAGTCTATGAGAATATTGCAGGCTTTCTGAGCCACTGGCCTGTCACAGTCACACAAAGCACCAAACAGGAACTCAAACAGTTTCACGTGGCAGAATACTCGCAGTGACTCATTCAGGTGAGTAGAGCGGGTGGCAGAGGATAAGACAGCAGCATATGGGCATTCAGCAAGGCCGAGCCGTCCAAGTGTCTGGGCAGAGAAAATTTCAGCCAGTTCCAAACCACCAGCTTTGACTTCCCAGTCTAAATCACAGTTCACAGCTTGGAGAACGCTGGAGACAAAGTGCTCAATGTCTTTCAGTACATCTGTGTGGCCTTCTCGCAACCAGTCAACAAAAACACCGATCACAGCCCTTCTAGGGAAGCCCTCTGAGTCTGTGGATAAGATTTCTAGTAGCTGTGCGACAGTGCTTTTCTAAGAACAAGAAAACAGAAGGAACGTGTTTAAAGAAATGGAAGCTGTTAGCTAAGCAGTTCAAAACCCTCCACTTTCTCTCTAGGGCTTCAGCATCCTAGTTAATGGCTGCAAGATCTCCTATTTGCTCATGCTGCTGCTGACAATTGTAAGTCATGTTTTTCTAAAGTGTTAACTTACACTGCTATATAAATGTGATCATTCTTTAAGTGGTGGGAAGTTTTACTGGATTCTGCTGAGCATTTTCTTTCCCCTCCCTTACCTCTTTGCCATTTCCATTTTCTCTGCCAGGTATCTGATGGGTGAGGAAGGACAGTTGTCCCACAGCAGTCACAGCACTCGCTCGCACATAACTCTCTGGGTCCTCAAGAAGATCCTCTGTGAGCATGGGCACCTCCGAAGAGAAGAGAACTTGCCTGAAACCCTCCTTCTCTGTAATTATACAGCAGTCCAAAGAAAGGGCTTTATTCCTCTATCCAACCAAACTGTTCCCAGTGCAAACAGCCCCTTACATCTGACCAGGACATCCACTGCCTGCAGCGTGAGTTGAGCTGCTATGGAGATCAGACAACGGCTGATAAGAGGCACAGATGCTCCACAGTGAATTCCAGTTGTATCCCATCCCTCAAAAGCAAGAGCTTGGAAAAAATCGAGGTGTCACTGGCATGCCTACAAATGTACTTCTCTCTCTGGCATAGGTTAGAGGTTGATTGCTGGAGTGAATGGGTGAGGTTTTGTGGCCTGCATTGTGCGGGAGGTCAGATTAGATGATCATATTGGTCCCGTCTGACCTTATAGTCTATGATTTACTCTCAGCTTGCTGAATTTAGACTTTCATCTAAAAATGAATATCTAGCCCGGATGGTTTTAAGAACCTACCCAATACTCATTGAATAATATACATAGTGCCACAGAGTAGGGACAAACAGCTGGGTTGTGCACAGGGGAGTTCCATATAGGTTTGGGGAGAGAAGTAGGGAAAATAAATTACTTTTCTCCCTCTGCCATCAAACAGGAGCTGAGCTACTGTGGGGTTAACTACCCTGGCCTCAGAGCTGGGTCTCTTGTGTAAATGGGGAGAAAACAAATCGTGAATCTGCAGTGAGCAGAAAGTCTCTCCCTCATGCAGGTGTGCTCCCTTGTACCAGCTCCCAAATCTTACCCTACCTCCTGCTCAGTGAAACCTTACCACGTCCACTGGGAGATACTGATGGAGGAGTGGGACAAGATTATTTGCCCGTAACAGGTCTGAACTGCATTCAGGACACATTTGTCTGGATCATCAGGACTCAGCATTTGGAGCACAGTGGGAAATTAGGATAAACCTACTAGATGACTTAGCAAGGTTTCTCATGGCTTATGTTGCTCAAAGGTGTTAGGTGCGGTGGGGTTTTTTGCTTCTGTAAATAGTGGCGGTTGTAGACCTAATTTTTTTTATTAAATGCTTTGATGTGATACGCATCAAATCTCCAGTATTACTTTCTCTACACTTACCTCTCAGTTGCTTAACCAGGAGGGTGAGAAATTCCAGGGCAGAGTCTCTTACTTCCCAGCAAGGGCTGCACAAACGTTTCTGCAGCACCAGAAACAGATCTGCATACGGCAAGCAACAGGTTTGGATCAGCATGAAGGACACAGATCAACAGTAGCAATTTTTTTAAAAAAAAACATTAGCGTTCTTTTAATCATCATATGCAACATCTTTTACTGCAGCTGCATACTTCCTTCAGAGATCCCTAGCACATCTTGCTAGACATTGTTCTTACAGCTGTGTTGTATGTAAATACATGTGCACCTAACATTAGGAATGTGAAAGACAGGCAGAGTAGCAATTCTATATGAGCTACTTCTCTATTATAATTATTTGCCAATTAATGCTGTAATATTTTGCCATTAGTTTGTTTACCCCAATTAACAGTTTACTCACCTCGGAGAAAATGCTCAGTCTGTTGCCAGAGATCTCTGGAGCTGTGTGCTTGTGACAAACTCAGCAGCCATTTGAGTGTAGCTTGAAATGACTTCTTCATAACCTGGAATGGGGCAAAGCAGAGCTAGAAAAACCAAAGGGAGGCTCTCCTTTTACTATTTCACGACAAAGCATTTTTTGCATTTATACTAGATAACGTGCTTAGTCTTCAATTGCAGTCAAACTGCTAGGGATAACCACCCCGCATTCTTTGTTATCAAGGACTAGGCTGCTGGTCAACGTTGCTTAGATCAGGAATCCAGTGGTGCTCATTCATTTTCCTAACTGGTTTCTAGAACGTGTTTACTCTTTACTCCAGCAACTAGTTTTCCAGAGTCTTGAGCAGCAGAAAACCTCCAGTCATCTCAGGAAAAGAATTATGTAACACTAAAAACACTAGCAAACTCAGCATCAAGCACTAGAAACCCCAAAACTAAGGGAAGGTTAGTGGGTCAGTACAATACCTCCTGTTTCCTTTCAATGATATTGAACTTGGTCACTGTTTAATGGCTTAAACGCACTTCTTGAGTCACTTCTTCCGTCACTCAGAGCTGAGACATGAGCCTCTTTGATGTTCCAGAACGAGTTGTTTATGGTGTGAAAGAGTTTACTGTTTTAGTAAATTGTATCACTTCTGTGATCTCTTTTCTGTACTTACAGTAGGGCTGGTATCTGGACTCTTCAGGTATGCAAGGAGGATGTCAGATACACTTTCCCTGAATGCACTGTGGCCTGAAACACAGGAAAAGTGATAGCCAAACAATCAGAAAAAAAGACTAATCAGCTCTTGAAATGCCACTACATTTATTATAGAGCTATTTGTTAGGGGGGAAACAAATGTAATCCCATCAAACACTAAAATGCATTATATAGGAAAGCAAGGGAGAAGAGAAATGGCCTGCCTATCAAACCTGCTTTCATCACTAACTGTTCTAGCTTACCAACAGTAATGAAGATTCATTGGTGAAGCTGATATGGGCTGAGAACTGAACAAATTCAGGAACTGGATTGTTCTTATACCACAAAACGTTCATCCCAGAGCCAGAGGCTTGGAGAGGAAATGGATACAGGACATTCTGCACTCCTGCAAATCCAGAATGGCTACATGTTCCAGAAATAAGTAAATATTTTGCAGCATAACACTCACTTTCCCACTGAGAGAGTGTTCCCAGGATGTCAAGCGCTGACCTTTGGACTCTGAAGCAACCAATCAGGCTTCTGCTGATCTTGCTTCCCAGACAGGATGCTGGAGTTGCGAGGCCAATACAGAATTGCAATATTGTCACTACTGACTGTAGCAAGGGTATACGGGGCAAATCCACTGGCAAGCAGGTCTAAGGGAGAAAGCAGATAAGTTTCTAGCAAATACCTCATGCATGTATTTGTACATGCAGTATATTTTTTATATTACAAGAGAAATGGGGAAGGATGGGCAGAAACCTGTTTCATTCTAATGCAATATCATCTCTGTGGTATCACGAGTCTGACAGTTATGGACAAGTTCTCTTCCACACCCCAAACAACTATTACACAAATGAAGGCTCTTAGAACAAGTGAAAGAAGTCTGACAGATCGATAAGGAAAAGAGTCTGACAGGAAACGTATCAATAGAAACTTCTGCAGTGCTAGTGTACGCTTGGTATGGATAGATAAGAGGAAAGATGACCATTTCTCTGCCATCACTGACATGTAGTGGACAAGTTCTAGAGGGGTGGCCGTGTTAGTCTAGCCCAGCAAAAACAAACAAAGAGTCTGGTGGTGCTTTTAAAGACCAACACATTTGTTTATCACATGAGCTTTTTTGTGGGAGAAAATCCCACTTTGTCAGATGCTTGAAGATGGGGTAAGTTCCCCTGGTAAGTTACACATCTTCAAGCGTCTGATGAAGTGAGATTTGCTCCCAGGAAAGCTCATGTGATAAATAAAGGTGTTAGTCTTTAAAAGTGCCACAGGACTCCATATAGTGGACAGTAGCTTCAAACCCATGGATATGGTTGCAATCTATAAGCCAAGTTTAGCCGTGAAGTGGGATAGCGGCAAGATGGGAGAAGAGGGTATTAGATTCCTTCTTGGACCAGACGTGGCACCACGGGTAAGTCCCCATTACCAGCCCTTCTCCATGTTCTGTTTGGTTGCACAATTTCACAATATGGCCTGTCTGAAATCTTTTAAGGAACACATTCCTTCCCCAGGCACCCTCCCCCAGACCACTACCAGGTACTGCAGCTCCTCCAGATGAGCCAGTGTTTGACACAGGAGACTAGCACAAGAGGACCTGGAGGACAGAAGAGTTTCAACAGCGGCAGAATCATTCACAGACCTATTCAGCAAACCTGGAGAAGAAAAGGAGAGAGCTGAGGTTAGTTGAGTAAACACAGAGGACAACAATGGGTTTGAAATGGAGGTGGCGAATCAGAGTTTTCAGGGAAGGAAGGAAGGGATTTACTGCCATCTCCTCATTGAACAATAATCCCCTTTCCCCAGCAGGATATTATACATGTCAGTAGCTATCCCACAAATACTGTTTCTTTACTTCACTCTCGTTCCAGCACAATAGTTGCTACTTCAATTGTTCACTTCCCCCTGCTCATTAAAGATACAACTCATCCTCCCATCCCTTCTGCACAGGGTCCACTCTTGTCCTTTATAGGCAGTGTGGTTGCGTGTCTGTCGCCATTATACCTGGGTATTCCACCGGCTGGGAGGCTGCTCTCAGAACACAGTCCATTGGCTGAAGCAGAACACTCAGAGCTTGGATTCTTACTGCCTGTGGACTTAAAAGGAAGACGAAGTAGTGAACAAAACACTTCATTCTCCCCAAAAATTTGCCCCCACTTGATTAATTAATTCGTAATGATTCACATCAGTGAATTCTTTCAGCTTTAGATCAGAAAGAGAAACACGTTGCCATGTGGGGATTCAAGCTCTGGCCCAAGCTAAGCCAGGAGAGGAAGGAGAAAGATTCTTGTAGTTTTCAAGTGACCCCACTGAACAAGCAGAGCAATAGAGCAGACAGGTTTTGGTGTGAAGTTTTCTAAGAGAAGGGGACCATAAGGGAATGGAATCCTGGGCACCCTTTTTCCCATCAAAACAATATCATATACTCAGAGTGTAGACATTGCTTAACCTGCAACACTGGATCATGTGCACCCAGTAATTCTCTATTTATGATAAACTAGATTAACTGCTCCTCACATAGCTGGGTTAGGTAGAAGTCCCTAGAGCAGTGATGGTGATTTCTGCTGGCAAGCAGCATAAGAACATAAGAAAGGCCGTACTGGGTCAGACCAGAGGTCCATCTAGCCCAGTATCTGTCTACCGACAGTGGCCAGTGCCAGGTGCCCGAGGGAGTGAACTCAACAGGCAATGATCAAGTGATCACTCTCCTGCCATCCGTCTCCATCCTCTGATAAGCAGAGGCTAGGGACACACAGCGAGTGTGCTCCTATTAGAGTGCATGTGTGAAGGGGAAAGAAATAGAGGAAAATGTTGTATTTGACTTGCACTCAAGATAATACCTATTCTGAACACTACATTTAGCACGAGAGAGCAAAAAATAAAGTTTGCCATGCCTACCTTAGAGGCTGGCTGGCTGTACATGGGATTTGAGAGATTATACAAGGCATTTACTTCTCCTATTCCTCATATTTGAAACTGGACTGTCACAAACCATCAGCACCTTCAGCTCTTGAACAAAGTTTTCTGTACCAACCTTACATTGGCAGCGTGTTGCACCATAAAGTTTCCCTCCTCATACAGCAGAACATTAACAATCAGAAAGGCACTGAACTACTTAAAAGGTTTGCAGAATAATAGTCCAAGAACGTAAGAAAGTTTTTTAAAGTTTGATACCAATTATTCGTACCATTCCTGGAGCTTCAGTACTCCCACTGCCAAAGGACCGGCTTGCGTTGGGTTGAAGTGCTCCAGAGCACATGTCACTGATGTCCACAAGCCACATTCAGGACAGCTCAACACAGGAGACCTGAGGGGGAAAAGTGTTAGTAGATTTTTGTGCACACACCTTTGAAAAGACAATCCCGTTTCTTCTTACAACATTTTGGACAGTACTACATGAATCCAAATTTCAAAAGGGTCTTCACCTTGCCATGCTAAGGAAAAGATCCACTAATGAGTGCCTTGTGCAGACTGGCTTCTTCTCCAAGAGATACGCAATTGACTCCGATAGCTGCAACCAAAGTGCTTCAGTCCACGGATCATGACAGCATCCAAACACACTAGTGAGTAGCTTCAAGGACTGCTTGATACGAGGGGCAGAGTTGGATTTAAGGGACTCTTCTATGTGCAGGATAATCATTCGAGCACATCCTGGCCAATCACACTCCTTTATATTTGCAAGTTTAGTCATTTCAGACTGTAGAGAGAAGGTGAGCATGTGCACTAGAAGCTGATTGGCAGCCGAGACCACAAACAGGCTGGGATCTCCCTGCAGAGTGAAGATAGCATCCATGATTCCTGTGTCGAAGAAAAAAAAAAAAAAATACCCCAAGCCATGACATTCAAAGAAACACAAGGTTTGTTGTAATCTGAGACTTCATTGCAATCTGATCATGTCACCCTACTTCTGAGTACCTTATACACATTAAAATGTCAAGTTAAAATGGGAAAAAAACCTTTGATCTCTGAAAAGAAGCGTCAATATATCCATCATATCCACAGGAGGAAAAGGGAAATAAAAAATGGCACCACGTCTGACGGCCTTACTTGTAAAATTTCTATTTTCCCACCTGTAATATTATAGGCGGTGTGATAGATGGATTATGCTAACAATTGTTTGTTGGGGGAGTGGAGAAAGTGTTACAGAATCAAATGATTGCAGCCTCTTACAAACTATTTTCATGGATTTTTTTTTTATTTGACCATTCCCCTGCAGGGGCCACGAGACCAAAGAGCGCAACCTTAGGCTGAGAACCAGGAAGAAAGATACTTGGTTTTACTTTCTAAAAAAGGAGTGAACTATAAAAAGTAAACAAACAATATTCTAATTTTTTTTTTCAATTTTTACATTCTCAGGTGATGTTAGTAGCACCAGTACAGAAAAGTGGTTCAACGTAAAGGTGAGTAACCTGATAATGTCACTTAGGAATTTCTCCAGCATACTCCCAATAGATGAAATGATAGGAAGTCTCACCAAACAAGGGCCCAGTACGATACAGCCTTGCTCACAAAAGCAGATCTTACTCATGCAAGTAGCCCTAATGAAGTCTAATGTGGTGTATCTGAGGTTTAAAGAGAATAAATAAAATCTTTGGGGTATAGAAGCTAGCAGCTGGAGGTGGCTGTTGATTTTAGGCTAGACTGATAATCGGAGTTAAGATGCTCTGTATGTGTTAACTATGTAGCCAATAAATATTAAAATACTAGCCATTAATTATTATTAGGACTAGTGGATATAAAACACAAATAAGACTGCTCACATTTAAATGCACAAATAACCCAGGCTTCATACCTGCAAACTTTTAACTTCCCTCCAGTCTACAGTACAATAGCCCTGAATTATTTCTAATAGAAATAAGAATTTTGGTTCCTTTTTAATGCACTATTGTTACTTTGCTTGTTGGGTAAGTGTGTATTTCTCCCTCCAACGTATTGTTTTATTTTGTCTTTTTACACTGAGGAACCTTAATACATGTGCAACAAAAATAAAGTAATCCAGTTAACTTTTACAACAACTTACTCCCTTTCTCTCATGATTTCCTCATTTTCTTTTTCTTGAAGTAAAATAATGACATCAAACTGTAATAACCTGTGACGATTCCTCTCATTTAACACTGAAGTGACAAATGGCCAAGGCACATTAAGGGTTTAAGAAGTTGAAGTAACAAAGCACTCACCAGAGCTGCACACAAAATGGAGGGCGCTCTGGTGCTGCACCATGCTGTGGACGCCCATAACCCAGCCGCTTCGCACAGATGCCTCTTCCCACTGAGTTCTGCTCAGAGGCCCCACCTCTCCAAAGAGATTGATCAACAACTCCCCCTGCTGAGTTGAGATGAGAGACACAAGTAAACTATAAAGCAAGAGGAGTTTGGGGGACTCAGAGCTTAATTGTATAAATCAATTTGACAATAAGTAGTTGAGTAAAACCCTACTTAATTAAAACACTTAGGAAAAGGTGCTGTGCCTATCTAGGAAAAATACTTGTTACATGCTTAAGCCAGGAGTGAGATAAATGTTATAACAATTTGAGGTGGATTTTTTAGGGCTTTCGGAAAAACTATGACAGCCCTGTGAGGTTGTTTTCTACCTACCTGTTCTCTTTCCTGTAGGTCAGTCACTGAGTGCACTCTAAAGTCAAAGACTACCATACAAAACAAGAGCATTTTTTATTTTTTTTAAAGTATTTTCCTCCATATCTGAGGCACACAGAGACTGCTGGATCCCCACTCCACCCTACTCAGAGGAAAACTAAGTTCCATTACTTAGCCTAGTTACTGCTGTGGGATGCTGTTAGCAAAGCACTTCAGAGATAAAAGCAATACATAAATTATTATTATTCTATGTGCTTATATGTGAAGCACAGGATATGGTAGAGACAAGAAAATCAGTGCATTGTCAGAATTCCCATAGCTCAAGGTTTGTAAATCTGCCTTAATGTAATAATGTTTGCTGAGCTGCTTGGCATGTGATAGCTGCTTTATATCTAAGGCCTGTATACACTGTAAGAAGTTTTCACAGATTAACCCACTGCCCAAAAAGTGTTTCGGTCCCTGTTAGTTTAGTGTGAATTGAAGGAGAGATACTGGTGTGCACCATGGATTTCAGTGGTTTATTTTTCTCCCCCCAAAATGCACCCAGCTTGAGAACAACATTCTGGAGCCTGATTGTCTCACTCATGGAGTTTAAGGCCAGAAGGAATATTAAGTCATCTAACCTGACCTCTTATGTATCACAGACCTCTAAATTGCACCAGTTATCTCTGTATTAAACCCAATTAACTTGTCTGGCTAAAGCATACCTTCCAGAATAGCATCCAAGAGACTGAGAATCCTACTGTACTGTAGTTTGTTCCAGTGGTTAATTACATTCACTGTTAAATTTGTGCCTAATCTCCAATTTAATTTGTCTGGCTTCAGTTTCCAGCCATTAGTTCCTGTTATGCTTTTTTTTTTTTTTGCGCTAAAGTAAAGAGCCCTTTAATAGATGGTACTTTCTTCCCATGAAGGGACTTAAATAGTGTAATCAAGTCACCCCCTCAGTCTTTTTTTTGATAAGCTAAACAAACTGAACTCTCTGTCTCTAACTGCAAGGCATTTTCTCCTGTCCTTGAATCATTTTTGCGGTAGTCTATGCCCTCAATTTTTAAACTACTTTTAAAAAATGTGAACACTAGGTCGGTATGTCAGATCTAGCACTGGTCTCACCGAGACTAGAGAGGTAAAGGCACCTCCCGACTCCCCTATTTATACATCCACGGATTTCATCAACCTTTGTTGCCACAGCATCAAACTGGGAGCCGATGTTCAGTTGCTGGTCCACTCTGACCCCTCACTTCTTTTCAGAGTCACTGCTTTCCAGGATACCCCCTCCCTGCACCTTCTGTAGATATAGCTTGCATTCCTTGTCCCTAGATGTAAAACTTTGCATTTCACTGTATTAAAACAGATTGTGTGAATTGCCAAGCGATCCAGACAATTCTGTATAACTACCCTGTCCTCGTTATTATCTACCACTCTATTCATCTTTTGTCTCATATCGAAACTTGTTCAGCAATAATGTTCATATTTGCTTTCAAATCACAAAGCATTGAACAGTATCAGACCTAGTACAGGTTTGTGTGGTACCCTGCTAGAAACATGTGTGATGATGCCCCATGGAAGACTATGTTTTGAGATGTCAGTTAGCCAGTAAATCCATGTAGTGCGCTCCTTTTATAGGACATGGTGCTGATTTTTTTAAACAATGTCATGTGGTAGCAAGTCAAATGCCTGAAAGTCTAAGCATATTACATCTACACTGTTACCTCATCAACCAGACTTTTAACCTCAGAAGAATTATCAGGTTCATGTAAGATCTGTTTTCCATAAAACCAGGTTGACTTGCATTACTTGTATTTCTATCTTTTGATTATTTTTTTTATTAAACTGAATTCTATTATAGCTTTTTCTTTATTTTGCCTAGAATTGATGTCAGCCTAAAGCTACCCCAGTCATCTCACTTGTCCTTTTTGAATATTAGGGTAACGTTTTAGCAGTCTTCTAATCTTTTGAATTTCCTCACTATTCTAAGATTTATTAAAATGAACACCAGGTGCTCCATCTAGAAATGGGCCTATTCCATTGCTAGGGATGTCTTTTGTTCCTAATATACTGTAAAAAAGTATATTTTATATTTTTTTCTCTCATTGTCCTAAACTCTGCACGCCGAGGAGTTTCCTCTGATGTCTTTGGTTTCCCTACCCTTCATAACTCCTAATTTATATACTGAGTGCTATCTATTCCTCCACCCCCTTTTTATTTCTAATTGCTGCCTTTACTTCAGTACTGAAGTAATATGGGCATTTAGCCAAAGTTGTCCTCTTTCTGGAATAAGGAGTAATAGCATTTTGGCCATTTTAAGCTCATCTTAAGAAGAATTCCCTATTTTCATTCACATTTTTCTGTCTCAGTTTTCCTCCCAGTCAATTTTGCTCAGCCTTGCTAAATTAGCTCTTTTGAAGCATCCCATGTTGCTCATATTAACAGCAAGCAGGTAATGATCATTAGTCTGTAGACAACCCCTAACTTTCAGTGAGTTTTAATTTTTTTCCATCATTCTGAGGTCCAAAATAATAAGCTCACATGGAATGCAATATCTTGTGCTAAAAAGTTATCATGTGCTTTGGTAACACATTGTAAAGACAAGTTCTGGAACTAAACCATATATATTAACTGATTAATTTTGAATGATGGTGTATAATCTGAATTCAGGAAATACAAAATTAAAAGCCCCTGAAAAGAGTACCTGCAGTCAGAACTGTCCCTCGGGGGGAGCAGGGCCCAGTGCCAGTCGGCCTAGGTGGGGCCCTGCCCCCCCCATGCTGGTGAGGGGTGCGGTGGGCTGGCTCGCTCTGTCCCCCGGGATCCCGGTTGCCCCCCAGGGAGCCAGCCCTGGAAGCCGAGGCTGGGAGCCACAGCCCCATGCCGGGAAGATGAGGCCCGGGGAGCTGTGGCCCGGGCAGCAGTGCATGGAGGCCGCGGCCCAGGAGGCGAGGGGAGAAGCCGAGGCCACGGCCCCAGGCCGGGAAGCCGAGGCCGCCACCGCCCCAGCCGCAGCTGGGACCCCAGGCTCCCGCAGCCGGCGCCCCAGCCGGGGAACCAAGGCCACCGCCTGGAGCCGGCTCCAGTCGCGGTCACAGCCGGGGACCCTTCCTGGACGCAGCCAGGAGTGTTGGACAGGCTGCAGCAGGGTGGGCCTGCGCACCTGCCCCACCCCTGGGCCTGCGTGCTCCGCCCTGGGGGCAGGGCCAGCCCAGAGGAAGCGCTCCTGACCCGCCCCACTGCTTTCGGCACACATGGCAGCGGGGAGCAGGGGGAAGCACGGCCGGGGGGGGGCCCGCAGCATGGGCCCCGCACTGCCTCGCTGGGAGCGGGACAGCATAGGGCCCAGGTAACTGCGGGGCCCGAGGCGATTGCCCCGTTCATCCCCACATAGGATGGCCCTGCCTGCAGTGCATAGGAGCATGAACACACAAATCTTTGAGAAAGGTTTACATATTACCACATGCCTCAAAAGAAATTAACAAAGGTGAGACAGTCACATAGGCAGTCATTCTATAATCAGTTTTAGGATTGAGATGTCATCTCTTCCCTTCTCCCAAGCATCTGAGAGCTGTGTTCTGCATACATACCCTGTCGCATGCAAGGAGAGCAAATAGCAGTTTTCAGTGCTTTCTGTCTGCGCTGACAATTCCATAGTGAATCTAGCAATGTGACTCAATGTTTGAATGACTTCTGGATTGGTACGTTCTTACTAGAAAATAAGCCTATGTATCTATTTTATTCAGGTCAACAAAATCTGAACAGTAAAACTGCTTCTGTGACTAGTTGATTAATCCGTAATTTACCTGTAAATGCTGGAAGCAACTTTCAGAGGCTGCGAATAACCCTGTTAATCTCAAAATAAAGGAAAGAGTGCTGGAACTTGGATCCCTCAGTTTCAGCACACCCGTGATAAGGTCTGTCAGACAAGGATTCTTCTGTAAAAGCAGCAGGCTAGATTCTGAGAAAGAAACATGCACGGAAGGTGACTATTATTTCTAGGACATGTTCCTTTATTTCAGGGGTCAGCAACCCCTGGCACACATGCCAAGAGTGGCACAGAAGCTGATTCAGAGTGGCATTCAGCACCTCCAAAACTGCAGCTCCAGAGCACAGAGAAGTTACTCCAGGCTCTTCTGTTAGTGTTGTGCCTGAGGACCCTCCTCCAGCTGCTGCCAAAGAAGCTGCCCAGAGCAGCTTTCCAGGGTGTGCCTGCAGACCCCCCACTCCTCCACAAAAGAAGCCACTCTGGGTGGCTTCTTTCAGTGTCAGGGGACACTCCAGCCCTGGCTGCTGCCAAATTCTCAGGGGGCAGTAGCTGCTTTTTTTTTGGGGGGGGGGGCATAGGTGGCACCTGCTGAGGGTTGGTGAGGAGGGGCTGGCATGGGGGTTGGCAAATATTTTTTAGAGTAAGAATCTCCACCACTCTCAAGAAGTGACACAAAACTTCTATAGAAAACAATTTTTTTTTGTTCTAGTATGAAAGTGTCCTGAAAGCTTCCCTCAATTTGGAGGGGGCTATCACCCTCAGACAACCTATCATTTTATTTAATACCTACAGGATACAACCAAGTGCTATGTACAATTTTCCTTAAACATCTGAGATGATCCCATCATCTTCCAAGAGACACAGGCCAAATTCAAGTTCCAAAGGGGTAGCCATGTCAGTCTAATCAACGAGTGTCCTGTGGCACCTTAATGCCTAACAAATTTCTTCAGGCATAAGCTTTTGTGGGCTCCAACCCACTTTATCTAATTCAGCAAAACAAACAAGGAGTCCAGTGGCACTTTTAAAGATTAACACATTTATTTATCACATAAGCTTTAGTGGGAGAAATTCCCACTTCATCAGGGATTTTCTCCCACGAAAGCTCATGCGATAAATAAATATCTTTAAAAGTGCCACCGCACTCCTTGTTAGTTTAGGCCAAATTCAGAAAGCCAAAACTACCTGTTTTTGTCAGTGTCTTAAACCAGTCCAGTAATTTCTCTAAAAAGGTGTCATCGGAAATGCGTTGCCTTGCGTCAGCCAGAACGGCGCACACCGAGGGCAGGAGCTGAGAACATTCGCTGTCCATCCTGCACCGACCGGGCTGTCTGCTGAGAAAAGAAAGTGAGAAACAAACTCAGTGGGTGTGCAACCGCCTCTTCCTTACAACCTTGCCTTGCCGCTTGCCAGGGCTGGGCCAAGGGTTTTTAGCCCCCTGGGCCAGCTATGATTTTGCCCCCCCTTTCCCCACATGTTAAAAAGAGAGAACACACAGAAAAAATTCTCTTCCATCTAATGTGGTGCCCCATTAAAGCGTGGCACCCCCGGGGACTCCCTAGTTCACCTGTTTGGACAGGCCCTGCCAGGCCAGTCTGGGGACAGCTCCTGCCCTAAATAAAGGCCCCAGGTTTGCTCCAGGGCAGGGAAATGGGCAAGCCCAGGGGATTGGGGGCTGCATTCAGGAACAAGCAGCCACCCACCCCCGACCAGCTGGCCGCGCTCCCCACGAGCCAGGGGAACCCGGGGTCCCTCGCAGCTGCCACGCGCGCACCGAATACGGAAACAGCGCAGAGATGGCGCAGCCAGACCGCGTCACCCACCTCACCGCATACCGGCCTTGCCGAGGCGCTATCTCCATTGGCGACTGCTCCGGCCGCAAAGCGCGCCCCCCCACCGTCGTAAAACAGCAGCTGTGGCACAGCATGGGGGCGGGGCTATAGCAGGGAGCCGCTGCTGAAGCCGGCTGGGGCGTTCCAATTTAAAGCGGGAGGCAGCGTGGACTGGACGAGGGTGTGTAAGCCTCGTGCAAACTCGGTGTGTGGACACACGCTTCCACGGGCTTGGAAGAGGTTCATGACAGCCTCCATCGGGAGGTGTGAGCTCTGCCTCTCGGTCAGGTTTAAATCGAACAAGGAGTTTGGGGACACTTTGAAAGAGTAACACATTTATTGATCACATGAGCTTTCATGGGAGGAAATCCCACTTGGTCAAGTGTCTGAGAAAGTGGAATGTTGCTCCCATGAAAGCTCATGTGATAAATAAATGTCTTAGTCTTTAAAAGTGCCACAGGACTCCTTGTTTGATTTCTGAACTAGACTAATATGGCTACCCCTTTGGAAGGTTTAAATTAATGGCAGAGTCAGTATGCTGCCTTTCTCTTTAACTTCCCCACAAGAAATGTGTGGGGGCAGATTTACTTGGTGATAGCTTCATGGGGGTAGTTGTGTGAGTCTAATTCAGTAGAACAAAGAGTCCTGTGGCATTTTTAAAGATGGTCATTAACATGCAATAAATACATTTGTTAGTTTTTAAAAGTGCCCCAAGACTCCTTGTTTGTATCATGATAGCAGTGTTCAGTTCGCTCTCAATGTGAAATCCTAGAGGAGACAAGGAGGCAAGTTCTTAACTTGTTGTTCTTAGCTGAGATGATGATCCCTGTGGGGATTGCAGGGTTAGTCCATAAGTGTATAACAAACAAGGAGTCTAATTCCAAAGGGATAGCCCTGTTAGTCAGTTGCAGAAAAACAGCAGAATCTAGTGGCACTTTTGAAGATTAACAAATTTATCTATCGCATGAGCTTTCATGGGAGAAAATTCCACTTCATATATAAACTATACAGGTGTGAGGAGTCACTGTTATACAAATATAACTGTGTGTGCACTAGGGATTGTACCCATTGAATGGTATTGTTAGACTATCGTATTTCTAACCCAAATAGTTAAATCATTACAAAAACTGCACATAGCCCAGGCCTAGTTGTTGGCAGGTATGCATGCGGTGCAATTAAGCTTCACTTATACAGCAGGATGTTTGAGAACTAGTGGCGGCTTAAAGATCATATGGAATTGTTTATGAAATCACTTAAATTTGGTGTTTATCCTCAAGAGTCATCTCATTTCCACCTCCCCAAATCATTAGGTTGATCCTGGTGGACAGGAGACGGTTACATTTTGGGGAATGGAGAACTAAATCTCCACAAAAATGCTACAGCTGACTGACTGCGAGATGAACTAGAAGGCTAGTTCTCACTTGATCTGAATTCAGAAGTCTTTTTCTGAAAATAAGATTCTGAGAACCAATGAGAATTTTTACTTGCTGAATGGCCATTTGATGGCACTATTGCTCCACATAAATATCTTTTGAAAAGCCCATTGGCGTTCTTCATGCCAATAAGATTTTTAATGACCTCAGATAAGTGTTAATGCTCTTTCTTTTGGGCTTTGGCTTTGCAAGCCTGAGGGTCTCTCACTGCTCTGTATGTAAATTATTGACACCTGAAATGTGGAATTGGGAAACCAGTTATAGAGGTGATATTTAAATGTATAGTGAGACTAACATTCTTATGTCCATTGCTATTGTCACACAATGGGTCCTGTCCTTGGGCCTTGACAAATTAAAGCTATATAAAAAGTATGCCTACAATAAACTTTTCCTCCTGTTGCTACTGTAACCTTCGGGTGGGCTAAATTCATTTAGTTGCCCTTCTCCAGTGCCCCACAGAAATCAATCCCAACCCCTATGGGGAAAGCAGCTGGAGACCCAGGATCCAGTCTGTACAGGACTCAAGGCGAAGCTTGCTCAGAGCTACACTCACACATTAAAATACTACTACAATAAACATAACAATGAACTTTATTAACTACTAACTAAATGAACCTTATCCTAAGAAAATAAACTACAATTAACCAAGAACAATCCCTTGCATGAAAGATACCCAAGAGTCCCAAAGTCTGTGTGGAGTTCACCCAACTCTCAGCTACAGTCTCTGTTCCAGTGTGGAAGCTTGAGTGGCAAGAAATAGCTGTCCTCTTCTTTCTTTGCTGGGATCCTCTGTAGCATTACATGCAGGCTTTCTCTTCTTCTCTGCAACCAGCCCTCAGTCCCATATGCATGTCTGCAAGGTCTGTTGCAAATGACTCCTTTACATGGAGAAAACATCTTGTTCACTCCTGGCTCAGCTCCTCTCCAGAACACTGACCACATGGTCTCCTTTCAAGGCAGCTCCTGCCTGCTGTCTGCTCAGGCTGCTGCTCTCCAGTCATCTGACTGACAACATCACATCATACCAGCAGGGTACACTGTGGAGCATGCTCAAATTGCTACCACTCCCTGCTACTGGAAGTTTCCAGTTGTGGGTCACTAATCTGCCCAACAACAGTAACCCACCCTCAGCAGGTCTCCCAGAGATAGCCTTTTCAGGCATATGGGTTACACTACTACTTGTTCAGTTCCAGCACTGATAGCAAACCTTTAAGAAGGCTGACATAGATGAGTAAATTGCTGTGCTGGCATCTTTATCACAAGGTCATGTAGAGCTTCTCTAGGAAGGGTTAGACAACAATGTGGCAAACAAAACACACACCGCTGGCTGCACGAGTGCAGTCTACACTAGCACTTCTGCTAGTAGCAATGGTGGTAGGTAGTAATGGGGAAATTTTAGAGTGCAGACAATGAGTGTCAATTGCAGCAAGATGCGATCCTAGATATAAAAATATATATAACTGAAACCTGGATACCAGTAATTTGAAAGCACTTTACAAACTTTAATGAATTACATTTCACACACACAGAGTGAGTTAGTAACCCCTTTTACAGATAGAAAAATGGAGACACAGAACAGCTGATAGACTCTAAGGTCAGAAGGGACCAGTACGATCATCTATCTAGTCTGGCCTAGGCTACAAAACCTCACCCACCCACTCCTGCAATAAGCCTCTAACCTACTATGACTGAGTTATTAAAGACCTCAAATCACGATTTAATGACTTTAAGATACAGCGGTACAGCTGACTGGCTTATCCAAGGCCACACACAGGGAGCTGGTGGAGGACTGAGATTCTCATTTAATTTTTTGGCTCCTGGAGCTGAGACTTCATGAAAAGCCCTAGACTTTGTGCCATTGGCCAGATGCTGTGCAGACCTCTCCCTTGCCCAGATGCTCTACACATGGCCTGGAGCTGCAGGGCCTGATGCCTCAGGGCAGCCTTGAGAACTAGTCTCTGATGTGGACCGGTGTCTGCCCATGGGGAGGGTCCCTCATTTTGCCTGCCAGCCTCCCTGTGGGTGGCTGGCCCTGCAGGACCTGGCTCTAGCCTGGGCATCCCCACCAGCAGAACTTCCCCAGCCAGCCCCTCCCGCCTGGCTGGCCAGCAGATTCTGTGTCTCCCAACTCCGGGCAAACGCTTGGTTGTCCCAGCCTCGGGTCGAAGCCGCTTGGCCGCGGCGTTCCCTGCCCTCTCCATCCGGGGTCACGGCCCGGCGCGGCTGGTTGCCATGGTCTCGGGCCGGAAGTTCTGAACTCGGGGAAGGGCCCGATCCAGGCTCGTCCCGTCCTCCCTCCCCGCCGGGGCCATGACGCCGCCCCCGCTCGCCGGCCGCTCGCCGGGCTCCCCTCCCGCCATGTCCCGGGCCGCCAGCGAGCTGGCCGTGGAGGAGGAGCTGGTGAGCGAGGGCTCGGGATGGGGCGGCTCGAAGCGGGGCCGGGACCGCGGGGGG
>ML685786.1:9158371-9200608 GCA_007922175.1 Pelusios castaneus
GGGGGACAGTGGGACCGGGGCGGTTGATGGGGCGGGGGACAGTGGGACCGGGGCGGCTGATGGGGTGCGGGACAGTGGGACTGGGGCGGTTGATGGGGTGGGGGACAGTGGGACTGGGGCGGATGATGGGCAGGGGTCAGTGGGACTGGGGCGGATGAGGTGAAGGGACAGTGGGACATGGGGCAGATGTGGGGGGTGGCATGTCCATGGGTGTCAAAGGCTCTGCCCTAGTTTCACTGGGATGCCCACTGCTCTGGGGTCTGTGGAGCAAGTGCAACCTTCTCTCCAGTAGTACATAAAGTGGGGCATCATAATGAGGTCACAGGGTAACAGCGTCGCTGCAGTGATGACACCCCACTATTCATTGTTAATAGGTTGTACCAGATATTCTGCATGCTGTGGTGTAACCAAGGGACTTTGCTGTTGTGGACTATGATGAGGAACTATCTACCTTAGTTCCTATTTTGGAACTCATCACCATAGTTTGGGAGAACTTCCTGAGAGTAAAAGACATCAGTGATATTGCTGTCTTCTTTCCTTGCTGACCAGAGACAGGGTTAGGGTTTTTTTTCTTAATGGATGTGGTGTCCGCGTCATGCAGTGAGATACTGATGTGGCCGCGGTGTTTGGACTTCTCTTGGTACAATCAGATTTCTCAGCAGCTCCATTTGAAATGCCTGGGTTGTTGTGAAAATGCTAAGTAACAATTTTTCAAAACCTGTGGCAGATCAGGCAAAATGTTGTGTGTAAGCAGTGTTGAACCCACAAACGTGGTATAAGTCTTTCTGGGTGTAAGGGGCTACTGGATGCTAATTCCCTATTGCCACCAGCTCACTCTTTGACATTGGGAAGTGCTTTTAGTGTCCTCATTTGTAAAATTGTTTCACCGTCACCTCTGTTGCACTTGACTAGACTGTTTGAGTTCCTCTGCTGAAAGCGGTACTGTTCCATTATTGTTTTGGACAGACTTACTGACTGTCCCTCTTGTTTAGCCTCTTCAATGAGAGATGGAGATGTGGGTTTCAGGACTCGGAGATTCTATCCATTAAAAATTTATATGCACATTAGTTAATTTTGCTTCTGACTCTATGTTGTTTACCTGTCCTTACTACTGTTGTTTCCTGCCTGATCGCTAATATCACTGGAGTTACATAGCGAGATCCAGCAATGTGATAAAATGCCCCAGGAGTAATAAAAATAACCTGTCAGTATGCTGCAAGGAACATGACCCAGGAAATTAAAAACTGCATAGCGTGGAGTGTGAAATGTATGCCTACCTGCAGTCTGATAGCTGCTTTATCTGTGCTTTCTGTTTACTCTGCTGCCTTCTTGTCAGCCAACACTTAAAATATGCTTTACCTCTTCTCCTGCTTCTCACAATGAGCTAGATATGGATCTTGCCTAGGAACAGGCACCTCTGTAAGTGCCAGCCAAGCCAGCAGCAGGTGGAAATGAACTACATGATCCTTTCTGCAAGGGCAATATAACATGAAAATCATAGAAAATGGAAATGAAATTTTCCAGACTTCCTTCTGTTCTGGATGTGCTCATGCATGACAATTAGATAGGTTGGTAAAGATCATCTGTTGGCTCAAAATGAAGAGAAGCTACTCTTCTCTATTAGCACCATGTTAAATCAGTAGCTATCTTCAGGCACTGTGAAATGAAGGGATAAACATGGGAAATCTGTTGTTCTACTTCTTTCAGATACTTTTACGGCCCCATCATCTTTGTGTCTCAAAGTCACTAATGTATTTATCCTAACAGCACCCCGGTGAGATAGGGAAGTGCTGTTACTCTCATTGTACAGAAGGGGGACTGAGAGACACAGGGTAAGTGGCTTGCATAGGGTCACATGGGAAGTCTGTGGCAGAGCAGGGAAGTGAGCCCATGTCTTGTAAGTCCTAGTCTAGTGCCCAAAACACTGGGACAATCTTTCCTCTCTGAATTCCAATGATAGTTCTTCCTCTGACTCACTGTGTAACCCTGGTCAAATATCTGAAACTCTCTATGCTTCCAGTTGCTTGTCTTTAAAATGAGGATGGTGCTACTTGCCTCTCAGGGCTTTTGTGAGGGTTGTTTAATGTTGCAATTAAAAATGTGAAGCAGTCTAGAAGTGCGAAGGTATTAATACTGAATTAACTGGGATTAGCCACCCTGGGTGACTAATCTGGAGAGCCTGTAAATGGGGGAGTGTTCAGGTTAATATAATCATCTTCTGGTATTATTCCATCTAGAATATTAATGAACATAGAAAAATAATTCCTATTTGTTCAGTGCAAAGTTACTTGAGCGCGAAGTTACAGGTACACCAGACCTTTTATTAGACTAAGGGAGGGGATGAAGACACGCCCTGCCCATCCCACCCAGCACTGTCACTAGAAGTCGGAGAGAGGATAGCAATGATTTTAAAAGAGTATAAAAGTGTTATTGAATGAGAAGTGAGATTTTTATGACAAGCTTAAGAAAATGTTGGGGTTCCACAGATATTTATATGTTACTACCTTTCTGAAATTGATTTAGCCCGCTGCAGTGATTTTTCATTCTATCTGTACTGATGCTATCTGATGTGGTGAATAAGCAGTCTAGCTGTAGCCCAGGCTTTCACCATTTTAGGGTAAGACCTTGCAGAGGTTCCTCTTTAGGAAATTTTTCCAAACTACATTTTCTCTTTATAAAAGTAACAACAGCTGAATTTACTGCAGTGATTGTTATAAAAATGTTTAGTAGGGTGTTATTTAAAATCTGTAGATCTGTAGGTTAATTAACAATCCAGAGACCAGCAAAGATTATATGCTGCATATCTACTCCCCAGGGGGAAGACAGTCTGTCTGCAGTAACCTACGAATCTGACACACAGATGGTGAGTTTTGTAAGCAAGGTGTCTTTTGTAAATACTTGAAAAACTTCTCAGAATCTGCTTACATGCAGTGCATCCCAGCTATGTCTACTGATTACTGATATATAGAGCTAACTGTATTGTCCCACCAAAGAATTTGCCATATGGAAGCTCCAGTAATGCCAAACATTATGGGACTTTCACAATTCCCATGCCTGGTCTGGGACCCTTTGCAAATTGCATTCAATGAATTTCTCAAGACCATCCAGTTAAGGGACCCTAAATTGTCTCTTTAGTGAACTGTAGTTCAGTGATTCCCAATCTTTTTGGCTGGAGGGCTACAAATATGATTTGTACAACTCTGAAGGGCCACCAGTCTCTGCCAGCAGCCTCCCTCCCCAGAGGGAAGGCGTTCAGTGAGGAGGATCTCCTATCCCCCTCCTTGCAAAAGGGAAACGCTTAGCTCTGGTTTTCGCTCCGTAGGCAGTGACTCCCTTCTGCAACCACGGGACGGAAGAATGGTGCTACTCTCCCTCTGGCTCCTGCAGAGACTCCAGCATCTAGGGACCCAGATGGAGCACTTTGCTGGGTGCTTTTCTGTGTTCCTTGCTACAGTTCAGGTGGAGGGACGCACCAATCTCCCATCCCCTTGATTGCAACAAAGAGTCTGCACCAGCAATGTGCTCTGCCTGGGTACTTGACAGTGGCTTCCTTCTGCAGCTAGTGGGAGCGGAGCTGCGGGCCGCTCTGAAAGACCCTGCGGGCCACAGGTTGGCAATCACTGCTGTGGTTTAATTGAACAAGTGAGAGGTTTTTCTATCTACCAAGGAATTGTAGACGCCTTTCTCTGCCCTGTGTTAGTCCTACACCTCTAGGGACTTGCAGATTCCATATTTAATATGGACTGGTGAACCTCACAAAGTTGTTCAATAAATGAGCAAAAATAAATAGCTTTGGCTTTGTAGCATACATCATTTTTGTGTAGCACCTTAATTGTGGTGGGTTGTTCTGTTTTGGTGCACACTTATATTCATTTGCTATAGCCTGCTACGGGGGCATCTGAATTTTGGTAAAACTAAAGCAATGAGGATTGTGTATTGAGTTTCCTTTATTATACATGTAGTCATGCACTATGGTCCTGTTTCTTAGAAGAGTTAATATTGTTTTATTAGACCTCTTCTGACTCCCCATTAGAAGAGGCTTCAGTCTGTTTTCTAGATTACATGGTGACATGTTTTAGGAATGGGAGAGTTTGAATACAGGAAGCCTCTTTTTATTTTTCTTTCAGAAATTGAAGAAGAAAACTTCTCATAAACCCCCCAAATCACCAAGTAAGTGTTACCAATTTTTTTTCTTACGTCTTCATTGTCCTGAGTGACGTTGATGTCCATGGGACACAACACAGCACACAGAGACACCTAAAAGAAGTTCCAAAAGGGTAGCTGTGTTAGTTTAGTTCAGAAAAACAAGCAAGGAGTCCTGTGGCAGACACCTAGAAGAAGAACATCTGTGATTCTCTGTGGAATGTGAAGCCTTCCCATCTGAGGGTTATCTTCCATAAAGAGCGACATTTGATTTTTCTAGACTTGGGTTGGAGTTTACAGTTTTCTGGAGACTCTTCTCCTGGGCAGTATCTGAGTAATAGTGCACTTTTCACCCCTTTTCCCTTATGGTGGCAAGTAGTTTGCAAATAAAACTCACTGTTTGCTTTTTACTTCCTGGGAGAAATACTGTGTCCTTTGCTGTTCCCGGTAGAAAGAGATCCAAAGTTTTGGGGTCCAGAAGTACTGGAGCAGGGCATCCTAACATTCAGTGGATCTACTGGGTTACATACTGTCTGAGTCATGGAAGCTGCAGAAGAGTTTAAGCCATTCCATTTTTCAAGTGGTCCTTTTTCCATGATTGAGGAAGTTGTCCCTTGTTGTCATAGAATTCTTAATGTCTATAAACTGCAGATAAAATAATTTATTAAGTCCATTCACAGTAAACTGTCTAATACTCTATTTTTTCCAGAGTCTGTATTTCAGACCTGATGTTTATGCATTTTATAAATAGTATATAATATTTCTAAACAATGGAGTTTTTCTAATTTGCTAGGTTTTTATTAGGTGCATCCCCTTCTTTGTACATATACACACCCTCCTTCTGAACTACCTCTGACCCATATGATCAATTTACCTTAAAAATTGCAGTTTTATTTCTGCCTTGGCCTTTGACACATCGTTTTTGGCTATACTTTTATTAAAGTCATGTAAGATCCTTTGTATTGGTAGGAAATAGAAGTATATTCTCTTTTTAATAGACTATTTCAATGTATTAATTTAGGTGTATGTATATTTCTTATGGGTCCAGAGATGTATTTAAAGTGTATACATGAATATGTCTGTATATACTAAGTCATTTGACTATTTCTCTTTTTCTAAATGCATTTATCTTTGTAACAACAATTTCTGGAAGATGTACTTCTTTCTTATTTTGTTACGACTATGTCTCAAGTGCTGTCTCTTGTTGTTCTTAGAAGCTAAGCTTTTAAGGTATTATAAAAAATATTTTGATAAATTAGAAGACTATATCAGAGTGTGATGTATTTGGGATTATGTTCAAGGAGAAGAAAATTGTTTTGTGATATCAACTCTAATAAAGCAAAGACAGGTATTCTGCATCACTCAAATATTTTCTCTTGCCTTAGAATCTCCATATAACTCCACATATCTGTACCCTAAAAAGGCTGCGGTTTGGAGGTCCTTGAAGGGAACAGGAGTCATACACCGTGAGAACCCACTGGCTAAAACACCAAGGGAGATGTGGCTAAGATCTCTAAAGCAAGGTATCAGTATAAAAATTCCATCATCCACATCTGTAAGTAAAATTTCATAGGGGTTATAATGTAACATAAAGTATCCCTGCTAACAGTGGGTGCAGCTTCCACTGAGTTCAGTATAAATTCATCTCGTTTACTCCAGAGCTGAGTTTGGTCCACAATAATGTTTTACATTTAAGATCTTTTTCGTTGGTTGATCAATATTTGCATAACTTTCTCTAAAGTGTTGAGTACCTACAGGCTCTGGAATGCCTCCAAACAGTAATTTGTCCTTGATTAAACGCCTCGCCAGAATTTACTTGTATGGTGTCTAGTTGGTGTGTTAGGACTCAATTTGATTTATCTAATTTGTGATTGTTTTTGAATGTACTTGTTTCTAGTGGGTGTTAGTAGAGACTGCTAGAGCTGTTCTGGGCTTTGCTGCTGCATTCACACAGAGTAAAATGAATGTACAGTTATCTGTGGGCGGTTTTTCTCATTACTAGCAGGTATGAGCCAGCCTCTGAAATCAGACTTTGATGCGAGGCATGCATGGACTGACCTTTCCAGCAGTACTCCAGAATATTTAAAGGAAGCTCTAGGCATGAAAAAGCCAAAGCATGCCCGTTCTTCTAGCAATGGTGAGATCAGAAACTGTGGCAATATAGTTTTGTTTAAGATCCTTGTTCTGATAAGGCAGCAGCAACTCTCATTCCACCTATAGAACAAACTCTCAAAATGGGGTTCTCTGAGAGCTGGCTGGTCACATCATGCTGGCTCTTCTTCTTTGTAGCAACTTAATCACATAAGATATGTGCCTGGCTGAAATTCTTTGTGAAGTGTTGACTCCCCTTTGTTACTTCCCTCTACACAACGTACGTGTTACATTATGCTGCTATGTAAAAATCAGTTTGATTAGATGAGAAAACCAAAACGGACACATACACATGAATCTTGCTTTTAATCCCTTTGGCAATAAATTGTAAATTTAAAAATCACATTCTGTCTGAAAACTGTGTGCCTACTGATGTTAATGGTAACACCTAAGAGCACTATCATTTTAAAAAGCCAGAAAAAATACACATTTTTCTATTTTTTTTCCAAAGTATTGTGTGGCTTTTGAGAGAGCTTTGTAAGTAGTGGCTTTCAGTATTTTCCTTTATAGGTCCATTAGTTTATCATGTTTTTGAGTGCATGTCTCCTACAGTAATGGGGGAAAGAGGCTTTTTTTTTTTTTTTTTAAAAAAGGAGAAATTTCCCCCAAAATCTGGCAAGGGTTTCAGGTGCAGCTGTGAAACTTTTTTTTGTTTTTATTGTTTTAAATTGACTGTATTTCAAATGAATGCTCCTCAAGCATTATCTATGAGATAGTCATTCATAAAAAGAAATGCCTGGTTTGGATCTCCTTTTGTCAAGGGTTTTCCTTATTTTGTCTTTCTTTTTGTAGGCTACATCCCTGGAACGCCTGACTACAAAGAAAAGGAAGATATGTATGATGAGATTATTGAACTGAAGAAGGTACAGTCGCTTTTCTACTTGAATAGAAAAAATTCTGTGCCCTGCCTCATTCATCTTTGGGTCCTAGCCCTGACAAGGTCAGCAGGTCTGGTTCTTATACCTGGAAGAGGCACTGAGCCTTTTCACTTCAGTAATGTTAGGACTGAACTGAAACCATGCTTTAGGAAATGTAATTGTATAGTCAACTCTTCTAGATGTGGGAGGCCACGAAGTATGTACCCAAAAGACTGAACCTGAAAAACCCTGACTTGGATTTTAAAAATGTTGATTGAGGTTGGTCCTTTTGCCACTTGAAGTCCCAGAGCAGGCCCTCCTAATCCAATGTGATGGTCCTCTCTGGCTATTTTAATTGGATTTTCATGGTGTCCAAGAGTGAGTTAATTGTGAAAGCTTACAATGTACCTTTGACTTTTTCCTGCTTTGAGAACTTGGGCAGAACTTGTTAAATGAACCTGTGATTTCTTCTGTCACAATTAGACAATACAAGCTCAGAAAAGTGAGGGGGATCGGATGAAAACAAAGATCCGACGACTGGAGGAGGAGAATAACAGGAAGGATCGACAAATTGAGCAACTGTTGGATCCTTCCAGGGTGCGTCTTGTAACCTTTCGCAGTAGCATAGCTGACGGCGAGATTCTAGTCAGTATTGGTGCAAGATGGGAAGGGTGGTGTTCTTGAATTTTTAGAGTCAAATTGAAAGGCCAGCCTGTTCAGAGTAAGGGAAACTCAGTCTCGGTCACTCTTTTCCCTATCTCAGACACGAAATTCTGTAATGCGATGGCTTCAACTTGAGTATGGTTTCTAAGAGCTTTCAAGGTAAGTGTGGTAGGGGAGCACAGGAGGTAATACTAATCAAGCCTGCCCCCGTGCCCATCATTTTTCTTCTCTGAATATCTCAATTGTAGTAACAGTGAGCTTGCCTGAAATAGAGATTCAGCTAATAAAAGATTATATCTGTTCCATATATCCAAGTTTTGCTTTTCCAATCTATCTGTTAATTGCAGGCATGAACTTCAGTTCAAAGACAACTTATATTTTGTAAATGGGTTTATTCAGGAGAAGATGGTTGTCATTTCTAATGGTAAATTTAAGCTGTTTTCTCCTTGGGAAGCCCATTTACTGAGTTATTTACCTCATGATAGGGAGCCAAATCCTGTGCACAGTCGATGGCAGATACGGGGCAGACTCTTCAGCCATAGAGCCGAAGGAAAACCCTATTGTAAGACCAGTGTGCCTAAAAGAGAAACACTTAGTCATTAGGGTACAGAAAATCCTTTAGAGCACTGGAAGAACATGTTCCTGGCCTGGAAGCTGGGAGTAAAATTTGCAGGGAGGAAACTAAAGAAGAATATAACAAAACTAAGTTGATTTTTGTTGTCTTCTGTTGCAGGGCTCTGATTTAGCCCAGACTTTGACGGAGAAGAATGATACTAAATGGGTAATTCTTCATCTGCACCTTCAACTATGATTTTTCTCCTTTCCAGCTACCCTTACTGACAGAAGAATATCCCAGATACAGGAGGGGACTATGCAATTTAATTCGGCGATTATATAAGTGATGTCTTGATTATTGTCAGATATGAGACTACCAAATTCTAGAATTAAAAGTAATTCAAAGAGCCTTTTCTCATTCCCAGAATGAAGGTGTTTACCTCAATACATTTGCTTATTCACAGCCCTGAATTTAGCAGGGTAGATATACATTTGCACTCTCCATCTCGTTTCCCACACCCCCTAATAGCGAATGGAAGGGTTTATCAAGGGTTATGTTTTTATTTAGTGACCACTTGTGACATGAAATTCAATACAGACAAGTACACAGTGCTACACTTAGGAAGGAAAATTCAAGTGCACAACTACAAAATGGAAAATAATTGGCCAATGATAGTACTAAAGAAAAGAATAATGTGATTACAGGAGATCACAATTTAAGATGAGCGAACAATGTGATGCAATTGCCAAAAAGGCTAAGATTCTTCTGGGATGTATATATAGGAGAATTGTATATAAGACTTGGGTGGTAAGTGTTCTGCTCTACTCAGCACTGGAGTACTGAATCCCGTTTTGGATGCCGTACTTTAAAAGGGGTGTGGACAAATTGGAGAGAGTTCAGAGAAGAGTAAGAAAAATTACAAAAGGTTTAGAAAACCTGATCTCTGGGGAAAGGTTACAAAAACTGGACAAAAAACTTTTGGTCTTGAGAAAAAAAGACTGAGAGGGGACCTGATAACAGTCTTCGTATACGTAAAGAGCTGTTAGAAAGAGAATGGTGTTTAATTATTCTCCATGTCCATTGAAAGTAGGACAAGAAATAATGGGCTTAATCTACAGCAAGGAGTTTTTTCAATATTAGGAGAACTTTGAATATTAGGAGAATGTTCAATATTAGGAGAACTTCCCTACCTCCAAGAATAGTGAAGCACTGGAATAGGTTACCAAGGGAGGTTGTGGAATCCCCATCATTGGAGGTTTTTAAGAACAGGTGAGACGAACACTGCTAGGGATGGCCCAGGTATGCTTTGTCCTGCCTCAGCACAGGGGAATGGATTAGATGAACTCTTCAGGTCCTTTCTTGCCATACATTTCGAGGATTGTACTCTTGTGTATTTATAGTGTTTGCACATAGCTCTAAATGTGGTTATATTTAACCTAGCTGTGTATTGGATTTAGCTTTCTTCCTCTGAGAACAACACTAATGCTTACAGTTTGTTTTGTCCTGTTGTATATGGCTAAATATGTATGATTAGATGAATTTGGAAAGGTGAAGTGGGTTATCAGGTAACAGGAATTCTGACTGGAGATTCTGAGATGCCTCTAGGTCTGCTGAGCTGTGTTCTTTCCTTTTGGTAGGTAATCAGTGGACTGAAGCAAAAGATTCTCAAGCTGGAACAGCATTGCAAAGAGAAAGACAACACTATCAAGTATGGTTCTTTTGGGGGCAAGGTGATATTTTGGACAAGATGGGGAAAGGGATTAGTTATCCATTTTTCCTATGGAGTTAGATTCTCCTACTCCTTGAGAAAAATGAATTAAACCATAACCACATGTGACTCTTGCTACACTCGTCCCAAATATTTTAAACCATTAAGGGTCATTCCTTCCTTACCAGGTCTCCTGAGGTTAATGTTGTCTTCTTCCATTTTCAGCAAATTCCAGACAGATGTGAAGACCACTAATTTGGAAGAGATGAGGATTGCTATGGAGACCTACTATGAGGAGGTACATCTGGTGGGGTCCCTGGCTGGTGTAAATGGGGAGGAAAGGTTCAGTGGCAGAATCTAGGTAGAAACAGTAAACAATTTGACATGTTTCTGAGATCCCACCTGCACCTGTCTGTGTGTGACTATCAAGTAGATGTGTGTGTGTTGTGTGTCTGTGTATTATATATAAAAGCATCATCTACATGAACTTGTAAAAGCCTTTAACCCATTTTTACTTCATCAAGACAAGTATTAAAACTATGAGCACAGCATCTATATTAATGCTAGCAAAACCCCACTCTCATTTTGGCCATGGCATCATTACCTATGCTAATACCACAAGGAACTTTTTTTATATTTTCACTTCCCAGCTACTGTTCAGTAGGTTAACATTCTGAGCTTTCCAACAGCTTTCAGTGCCAGCTGTGTATGTCCGTTAGTGCAATCTGTTTTCTATGCTGCAGATTCATCGTCTCCAAACCCTGCTGGCAAAATCTGAGGCTGTGGGGAAAAAGTATGTTTATTTCTTTTGGTGCATGTGCACGTTTTATATGTTTTTTATATATATAATTTGTCTGCTATGCTAACTGATGGAAAACAATTGCATGTAAATTGTTGTTTGCCTTAGCATTCGATACTCTTGGATTTGTTTTTCCACACTACCTCTGTTGACTTCACAGCATGCATATCATTCATCTTGCTTCCACAGTAGATCTGAATTGATGAGCTTTTAATGAGGAAAACCAAAGGCATCTACCTCAATTACAGTTTTAAATTCCCTAAAACAGGGAATCTTCGTAAGGAGACATTAAATCAAAGAACACCCTCAGTGTCAAATAGAACAAAGAAATACATTGTTATTTACAGGGAATCCAAATATCAAAGCTGTTTGAAAACAAAACAAAACATTTTAAAACAGAGCAACTGAAGGCTCAGAAAAGGATTTCTAACATTTATTCCCCATAAGAGAAAACCCATTTCCTTCCTCCCACAATTGAACGGCTTCTCACGGTAACATTGTACAGAGATTGCTGGATTTCTGAATTATGTACACTTAAATCAGTTATGTAGAACACTCTAAAACAGAGGTGGGCAAACCGCAGCCTGTCAGAGCCTTTCACTGGTCATGACTGGAGCACAGTGGCCACTCCCCTGCCTGGCCTGAGCCTGCTCCCTCCCACCACATGGGTCGTGCTGTATATTCCTTTCATCCCCTGATCTGGCATTTGTAGTGGATTAAAAATTGGAATTTAGTTAGTCACTATTAAAAATATTCCATTTCTTTTGGCTCAGGCATGTACTGAGTTAACGAAGTAGCCTTTCAGTGCTGAAGGCCATCAAATTCAATTTAAGTTATAGGTGAAAATGAGTCAGAAGATCTCCTTCTAGTGCCCATTTGTGCATAACTGCAAAAGATGATCGTCCGGACAGTCATTGCTGATTGGATGAGCGGCTGAGGACTGGAATAGCAAATGGTTCCTAAGGCCAGAGCTATGATGCACTAAAGGAGCTTTGAGAGAATGTTTTTTTGCAAGATGTCTGCCTGTATCATTCCAGACTCAAGCTAGTGTGTTTAGGCTCTCCTCACCTGAATCTTAATACCTTTGCCTTTTAGATACATGTGTAAATAAATGCATCTTTAAAGTACATTTTGACCCACTCTTTGACCCACTGTTGAGCGTAAAAAGAACCAGACAAGTTATCTGTTTAATTCTCCAAAAATAGCTGAATTGCTCTGGCATCAAAGGGTGTTGTGTCTCTTTGCTGCCAAAGTCATACAATCGCGGCTCCTCAGCATAGTCTATTCTACACAATTTGCCAGTCTGTGATTGTTTCCCATCACACAGGTCTTGTCTTCATTCTCTGAGTCTATTTCTTACCTGGTGTTGATGCTAGTGTATCTTTATAAGTGGAGAGTGAAGCTAGTCAGGGGACTTCCTTCAAAGGAGAAAGAGCATCTGGTAACTAAGCACCGCACTCACATTTCTGAAAATATAGCTGCTTACTTAGAAATTACTTGTAATGCATTGCTCTTTTTTTTTTCCTCTCCTAATCCCAATCTGCTTGTTTATTGAGTGTGTGTGGGGGGAAGAGAGGGGAAGAATGTGTGTGTCTCTCATTTTGTTTGTAGTTATTGCTTCTTTGTGCTGTGTTTCAGATGCCCTCCAGAGAGTAGAGAGTCCCAGAAACGGCTGAAAGTGCTGAACGCTGCTATCCTGCGATTATCCAAGACCATCCAGGAGTTGCAGGATGAAAATAAGAGCCTGAAAGCAGATCTAGACCGAGCGCTCAGCAGCTACACTTCTTCCAACAAAACAAAAAGTATGTATTGAAAAGTTAAGGTTGGTAGCTAGGTGTCGAGTACATAGAAAGGAGGTGGGAGAGAGGTACAGTTCATAGACTGTGTGGCCATATGGATACAGCTCCTCAGGACGTTGCAGAGGTGTTACCTGAATGGGCAGCAATCAGTCCATAACCATTATCCCAGGAGTATCAAACTGACTCTCTGTGTGGGCTGACTTACATTTTCAGTTGGGTTCTATGGGCTCTTGAAAGGGACAAATGTTGTTGTCCCATATGACTGCAGAATGTGTTTCGGTAGCTGGGGAAGTAACAGAGTACACTGGAAGACAATTAGATTCTCTTTTGAAAAAGTAAATGCATTTGTGAAATCATCCTTCCACTGTTCACTAAATGTTGATCTACAGACACTATAGACTTAAAGAAAACCCAGACCCTGAGCAACACACTTATACCAACCTAATCCCCATTGTAGACAGGGTATGTCGACGGGAGAAACCCTCAAGAAGACATAGGTACCACCTTTTAGGGAACTGGAGTACCTCCTATACCAGTGGGAGACACTCTCTTGTTAGCACAGGAAACGTCTTCACTAAGCACTACAGCTGCAGCACCATATATGTAGACAAACCCTAACTTACCCCTCTGCATTTTGGCCACAACCATTTATCTCCCCACTTTCGGTTGTCACCTTCTTTTGCCTATCCACAGCCCTATCTTTGGCATGCTTTCCTCCACTGCCTTTGGGGAACCTTCCTCATTCTCTTTACTCATCCCCCGTCTTTGTGCCGTTTCCTCTTCTGGGTGCTGTTCTCTGAAGTGGGAGCGAGGAGCACCCCTTCCTTGAAGCTTTGGGGTATGTGGCAGCAGGAATCAGGGAAGATGGGGATGCTGAGTTCTGGTGTGTAGTGTTGAGGTACCCAATCAGGCATGAGTTTCCTCCTCAACTCCAGTTGCTCCAGCTCCCTCCCAGTCCCCTTGAGCTACAGCAGATAGCTGTGGGTCAAACTCATTTGTTAAACCAGAAGGAATTACTGACTGGAGAAGGAAAGTGTCCAAGGGCCTGGATCTGGCCTGTGGGCCCTCTGTTCGACACCCAGGCTTGTATCCATTCAGAGAATCTGGAGGAACAAGACATTCTCCATGAAGCCCTGTTTTCCATCATTCAGAAATATACTGGACTGGTTTAAATGGTCTAATCTGAATTCTGAAATGGTTTGAGTAAGTTGTCAAACATTTCTAGGCCATTCTGTCTTTCAAGGCAGCCGCCCAAGCTGGTTTTCAGTCTCTTACAATGAGTAGGCCTTCTGTAGGTAGGTCTTCTTCCTTTTTCAAGTGATTTGTGCTCACTAACCCAGCTTCATATTTAAAATCTTGTTATCTTCTTTAGATTACAATGAGTGGAGCAGGCAGAGGCTGGTGAGACGGATTTCAGAACTGGAAAAAGTGAGTGAAAGAAACCAGATTGCCTGTCTTATTAATCGTAGAATAGAAAACACAAAGTCACTGCTCTGTGTTCATGGTGCTTTATCCTTCCAAGATTCTGCTTTGATGGATTCTCACACATGTGAACAGCTATCTGAGCTGTTCCCTTTTCAGCTATGTCATATTCTTCTTGTATAGCTGCAGCTTTAAGACTGATCTTCCTTTGACCCTGCTTTCCTTTCCTCTTTCCAAACTGGGCTAGATCCCCAGCTGATGTAAATCAGTATGGTTCAGTTGAAGTCACTTTATACCAGATGAGAATCTGCCTTCCTCCGTCCCATATGTCTTATAGAAGAAGCAAGAGACATTTTTCAATTATTTCCCCCTGAATCTCTAGGAAGTGCATGAGGTGGAGAACAACAGATTGCAGTCATCAGCTAATGGCACATCACCATTGTTTGCTCCATCATCTTCAGCTTCTGTAAAGCTGGATCAGCCAACCATTCAAGAACCTGATCCCCTTGAAGAATGTGAGCGCCTCCGAGGTCTGGTGAAGAAACTGAAAGGCGATAGGAGTGAACTTCAAAATCAACTGGCCATTAAATAGTAAGTCTGACTACTCTCCGGGATGTAGTACTTCTTCTGTGACAGTCTTTTCATACGTGTGAAGTGTTTCATGTATCGTGAGAGGAGCTATGTGAAAAGGTCTCACATTTTAAAGAAAACTGGAACGTGAGGTTTTGTGGGGTTTTTGCAAAAAAATGAAACAGTCCACTCTTTGTCACATCAGCTTTGTAAAAGCTTGCTGTGACTGAATGGCAAGTTTGATCATCAGAAAGGAAACTTCTATATGTTTCTGAAGAATTTTAAAGGGTGGTGACATTTTGTGCAAGGTAACATTTATAAACTCAATGGGTGCGTCTACACTCGTAAATTAAGTTGACTTAAGCTTGCTTAAGTCGACTTAATTTACTCTGCGTCTACACTACACTTTCTTTAAGTCGAATTAAGCAACTGCTTAGGTCGACTTAAGGAAAAATTAAGTCGACTTTGTTAAGCCTCGTTTTAAGTTGACTTTCTGCTTAAGTTGACTTTCTAAAGTTGACTTAAGCCAGTGTAGACGTGGAGTACTCCTAAATCAACTCTAAGTCGACTTAGGGGCCTCCAGGGCTTCCCCACTGCCCTCCCTGCCAGGGTGGCTGGCACAAGGAGAGCCTGGCATGCCCCCCCACAGGGCAGGGCAGGGCAGGGCAGGGCAGGGCAGGGCAGAGCCCTGCCCCTATGCCCTGCCAGGGTCTCTGTCCCCCTTTGCCCCATTGTACCCAGGTACAATGGAGCAAAGGCTGAGCCCCCTGGCACTTGGCAAGGGGTGCCCCCCCTGCTACCGTGGATCAGTCCCAGGTCCACCTAGCCCCTACAAGTCAACCTAGGCGTCCAGTGTGGACACTTTAGGTCGACTTTGTAGGGTCCCCTCAAAGTCAACTTAAGTGTGGACATGCTAAGTCGACTTAGCTAAGTCGACTTAAATTAACAAGTGTAGGCATAGCCAATGTCTTTAAATCATAATTTGAGGACTTGAATAACTCAGTCAGAGGTTAGAGGCTTATTGCAGGAGTGAGTGGGTGAGGTTTTGTGGCCTGCATTGTGCAGGAGGTCAGACTAGATGATCCTATTGGTCCCTCTTGACCTCAGAGTCTATAAGTCTATGTGTGCACAGAGCAGCCTGTATTTCAATATGATCCTTCAGAGCAAAGATGCACAAAGACCAACACCTAATACCGATAGCATGCAAGAAGTCCTTTTTCACCTAGGCCATGTATAGTGTGTGGTGTTACAAGAACAAATATATACTTATTTAAAATATAAAATTACTGTTCAACTTTAAACAAACAGTTTTTATTCAAAATAAGTTTAAACAGCAAATAATTCCTCTAATGCAGCATTTCCCAAATCAATTTGGTCACGGAACACTTTTGAGCTTGGAATATGTCGACGAAACACATACATGCTGGTACAGAGGGGAAGGGGAGGTTCATACTAAAAAAATTGATGCACGTTGCTCAAAAGTTGATTTGAAAGAATTAGAAGGAAAAATATCGCTAGCATTGAAATTTTTTCACAGAACAGCTATTCACATCGTGCAGAACACCAGTATTCCACGGAACACAGTTTGGGAAACACTGCTTCAATGCACTGAAATGCAAATTTTATAAACATTGCCTTAGCACTTAGAATCCCCTCTTCTTATACAGCTCAGAGGTGAAGCAGTTACAGCAAGCAAAGACTGAACTGGAGAACAAGCAGCAAAAGCTACAGGAGATGGAGAAAGGAAAGTATGAAAAAGAGGAAACTTTGAGGTACTTTGATAGGCATTTTCCAATTCTCATACTAACTGGTTCAAAATATGAAGTATGTCATGTGGATTATGGGAAGCAATGATTAAATTAGGTATCTGGGCAGAACTGTTTTTGCTAAATGAGGATCTTGGCATGAGTTTTTGGGAAGATGATTTGAAGCAGACTCTGATATCTCTGAGTCTAGAAGGATGTGGTACAGAGGAGTATGGTGGAGAAGCTGAAATATAGGATTAAAGTAAACTGTGAAAAGTATTAGGCAGAATGATCTTTTTCATCCGACTCTTTTCTGAGAAGAGAGGTCGATCTTCTACCTTACCCCTGGTACGCTGACCTCTAGCAGTGTGATTTCCCATCTGCTAGAACTGAGCAGTGATCATAAGAGAGACAATCATGGCAAATAATGTGATCCTGTTAAATTTGTCAGAAACTAACGTCAAGCCAAAGTAAAACACATATTTTTGCCACAATCTTAAATCTGCTAGTCGCTGAATTATCGGGTCAGGTCCAGAGGCATAATTTATAGCATCAAAGTATCTCTGTGACCGTGACCATCTTTCATTTTAATTTAGTACTGTGACATCTCTCTTTGTGAGTTCCCTTTTTATATCTGTCGTTATGGAGACATGCATTGTGTGCTCCTGAACAGCAGAACGGTTTTGGCTGCAAATAACTCTGCACGGCCTATTACAGGGAGGAAATCCAAAGCCTTACACATAAAGTGAGAGAACTGGAGGCGGAGCGACAGAACAGGACACAAGCTGCAGATGATGCCATGGTAATGCCAAACAAGGTATAATCTCATTATTTTTGACACCCCATTTATACCCTTACAGACTGGGCAGTTGAAGTCTTTCGGGCTGATAGGTATTCAGGGCCATGATGGAATTCTCATTTTTTTTCAGATCTCTTCATATACTATCTTAAACTGTAATCAAGGAAGATTGTTGTTTCTTAAACCCCTTTCGTTTGTAAATCACAATCTTTTTAGATGTGCTTTCATTTGCATATGGGTCCACAAGGGAAAAATGTCAGCAGGTGGTCCTTTTTGTAGCTGGTCCTTTTAGAAACAGGTATACTTTATGGGTCAAATCCTGTAGTCTTCACTGAGGACCAGATTGACAAAGGTATTTAAGAACTTAAAGATGTAGATAGGCACTTAGTGGGATTTACAAAACCACCTGTATTAGCCATCTAACTCCTATTGACTTTCATTGGGAGTCGGGCATCTAACCCACTTAGCAACTTCTTTTGTGTCTCCTGTAAGGTGCCAGTCTGCTTTTATAGCTGCTTATGTACATTTGTCAGTCTGGTCCCGGCTCATTTCACAAGCAAAGCCATTAAATTGTTCATGTGTTTTGCTGGAGTAAGGATTGCAGGTTTTGCTTGTGTGATAAGTGAGTTTAATTTAATAGATCGTATCTTTTGTGTAACATATACTGTAGAATTTTACCCAGTAGTTTCTGCTTCAAGCCCATAATTTCTGGGCATATCTTTTAGGAAGACATCGAATATTGATTTAAAGATTAGCAAATCTTTTAAATCTCTTATTTAAAGATGGATAATACAATACATTATTCCAACAGTTAATTAAATTACCCAGAAATTTGTCTCAAGTTTCTTTGTGATTATCTAACCATAATGTAGAGCTGGACCTTGCTTGCTCAGTGGAGTATTACAAGAGCGCACGTGTTTAAAAGAGGGGTTTAAAAAAAAAAAAACAGAGAAAAGAATTGTGGGGCTAAAAACCACTTCAAGCAGATAGTTTGAGGTTAAAAATATGGAATAGTATATTCAGTTTACATTGGACATTATTTCACAGCACCAGAGAGAAAAATGCTGCAGGCCCTTATCATGATTCTCCTTCACTCGTCTGTCTTTTTAATAATAACAAAAATTTTAAAACTAAATTC
This sequence comes from Pelusios castaneus, assembly GCA_007922175.1. Lineage (NCBI taxonomy): Eukaryota > Metazoa > Chordata > Testudines > Pelomedusidae > Pelusios > Pelusios castaneus. The sequence continues at coordinate 9,176,722 of ML685786.1, forward strand.
CTCAGGAGCATGAGCAGAAACAACCAAGACACACAAACTGATATTAGCACCTGTTAAAAGGTTTGTGCTTTCACATATTTGTTTCTGTATTATTACTAAATTTTATCATCATGCAATTTGCACAGACGTGCAAAGATTTCCTAAATAAAGCTACTGTATGTGTATTAAGCTGGGAGTTCTGTGGCACCTTTAAAGACTAACAAATAAATAAATTTGTTAGTCTTTAAAAGTGCCACAGGATTCCTTGTTTGTTTTGCTGAACTAAACTAACACGGCTCCCCCTCTGGAACTTGTATGTATATTGATGCTTTTTCTTTGTTTGGTGTTGCATGTATTTTCCTGGAGACCCAAGGGCTACGACTTTTTATTAAAATTGGTAAATTGGTTGCAAATTCAATACCTAGCCAGTTGTTGAACCGCACACTTCTTTTTATTATGCTTTTGTCTATATTGCCGAAAGTGTGCAACTTTTCCCATTAGGATTAGCTTTGTTAAATCGGTGGTCTACACATGGACTTTTGATGCCAGTTTCTACTTCCATGATGCTCTGATGAATCATGCAATATTCGTCTGCAGCAGAATGAACCATTTATACACCGTATGCAAAAGACTGCGGTGAGAGGGAGTTTCAATTAAGTAATATTGCTGATGCGTCTGATCACTGTATAATGAAAAATAGAGACCATGATATGGTTAACAACATAGTATGAATAAGGGAACCCTCTTGGATAGGGGGATGTTGTTTTTCACATAAGATGCCATTGAGTTGGTGTCAGTTTTAGATTCTGTGCTCTGAACTGATAAATAGTAGATGGAGTCCTGTAACTTTAAAAAAAAAAAAAGACAACAAATTTCTTGATCAGTGTGTTTCGCTATCAGAATTTTCCAGATGATGAGCTGAACCTAACAAATGTAGATATCTTTTAAAATATTATTTTCTCCTCCAACTTAACTCCGTCCTGTGAGGAAATGACGTCCTCTATTGATCTCGCTCTCTCTTTCAAGTCGCTTGTGACCGAATTGTCTTACAGCTCCAGAAAGAAGCCCCACTCAGCAATCCCAGTTAGTAGGGTACGCTACATTTAAGTGTTTTCCCTTCACAGCCTTCATCCGCCTGTTTTCATGAGGGCATGGAAGACCACAGGGAAGAGCAAGCAGCCAAAGTCATTCAGAGCCAGTGGAAGGCATATAGAAACAAGGTGAAATTCTTATAAATGGACAGAGACATTTTTTAATATCTTGCCGCTTCACCTTCATTTCAGGTTATTGAGCAGCCTGCTGATGAGCATCAGGAATTAAAGAGAACTGGTGAAATAATAACTAAATAATAACTGAATTTTCTTCTTCCCTTGGATAGTGCTCTTTTCTTCAGGACCACTGATTAAGATTAGTTCTTTTCATTTCTGTCAAAGTCTGCTGGCATTGTAACAGAGAAGGCGAGTTTTGGTAGGAGCCATTATGGTTTGACTGAATTAATGCCAGCGGTAGCTAAAACTAGTATATGGGAGCCCTGAGTACAGGAACTGGTCACAAATTTTCCATTAAAACTGTACTTTCATGGAAAACTGGATTTTTGATTAAATTTCTTCTTTTTTTTTTTTTTTTTTTTTCATGATACATGTCTATTTTCTATTGAAAATTTTGGTAGTTTTGGGGGGGGAAAAAAAAAAAAACCAACCTAGAAATTGCTTTAAAAAAAATTAGCTGAAAACAAAGTTAATGATGTATGTTGATGTCTATGATTTCCAGGGTTATAGGTAGAGGACCATAAAAATCCCCTATCAAACTAAAGAATAAACAATCCCCAAAAATCCAGTTCCAGAAAGCTGCCCCAAGGAGGAAAAGCTGGGCTTTTCATTGTTTTGGGGTGCCTTTTTAGTGACTGTAAGAAAATCTGAGATCTTTTGGAGTGATCTTTGTTAAATAAAACTTTAAATCCAGATGATGTTGATTTAGAAGTTTTTTCCATTTCAGAAAGAAGAAAATGGTCTGGATGAGGTGAGTGTGTACAGCACCAATAAAATGATCATTCAAGTTCACTTTGTAATTAAAAAAAAGTATAAACAACTGGTTATATAATTTTTAGAGATTTTTATTATGAGATTCGATATGATAATAGGAGCACTAGTTATTGCTATGCTAGTAGTTCAAGTTGTGTGTCAGTTTACCTTCTGACACCATCCTCTTTTCAATTGTTCATGAAGACTCACCTCAACTTTCTCCTTTTGGTTCAAATTTTCTGCCAAAAGATATGTCCTTTTGGAAAATGGGAGCACAAATGGTTCTGGCATTTTTGAGTATAAGCAGCCATGGGTGAGAAGCGTTTTCCCATTATAACAAAATAATTCTTGCAATCTTTCTATGAAGAGCCCTACCTTCAAAAAGTCTGGAGGTTGACATTTGAAATGGGAAGAGCTTTTATTAAAGCAAAGTGCCTTTGAGAGTTCTAGTGAAATTTGGCTTTAATTTGAGCATGTTATAAGCCTCCGATACATGTGTGCGCATTACATTTTTCACAAGATTTTTCAGTAAACTCGTAAGGTGCACCTGTGAGAGAGGATGTGCTGTGAACATTGCTAATCTAGACCCTTAATCCACATTGAGGATCACATGAGTGAACCTTTGTGCCTGCATGGAGCCCTGTTCAGTCAGTGGGTTTCCCCTGGGTGAGGTGTGCTTGCAGGATTCTCAGTCTGGGATTGAGGTCTTAGTTGCATAATAAGATGTATACTGAGAGTGTACATGGGCTGCACAGGAGACCTTGGTTCTGCCCCTGCAAACTTGGTAAGATACGAAAGAACGAGGAAAGAACAGTGTGCACTTCGTAAGCATCTCGGAAAACTCCTAAGCTGTCCTGCAGACCACCTCAGTTGATGGGTCATGGCTCTCTTGTGGGATTTACACCAGCTTGTTGCCGGTGTCTTATAGCATGTAAAGCACTGGAGAGTGAAGCGCCTTTTACGGTTTCCCCAATCTTTGTCCTTTCAAAAAACCTAGGATCTTTTAGTCTAAAATCTAACAGGGTTGCAGGATTAAACAGCTTGGGAAAAGCCTCAGGCTAAGGTCACTCACACAACTTTAACTCTGTCGCTTGCATGTATGTATTATAATTAGAGCTAGTCAGAAACTGGACTTTGTTTCTTCTGTGGAAAATTTTGTCTGGAAAAAATATATAAAACTGAAATATTTCAGCTGAAAACAGGAATATTTTGGTTCTGAGATGCTGCTGTGGTACCTCCTGGGAATTTGTTTGGGTGTCTCATGCTCCCAGTCTCCTCTGTGGGTTGCGCTCCCTGTCCAACTACATCTTGTAAGATGCATTGCACTCATCATTCATGGTGAAGGAGTGCCATTGAATCCCTGAGTAGGGTGCATCACAGGAGATGTAGTCCAGCTGGGGAGCCATGCTCATAAAGGATACGGGGCTGGAGGAAACTGAATTAAAGCTTCCATGATGCAACATGGCTGAATATCTGAATCCAAGTAGATTGTTTTATAGGCACTTAGATTTTTTTGCCAAAAAAAATAAAAAGTTTTCCACAGAAAGCAGACATTTCTCACACACACATACAAAAAGTTTTGTTGAAAAACTCAACTGTTTTGACAGAGTTGACAAATTTGTGACCCACCCTCATTGTAATAGAGTTCTTAATTGCACGATTGCAAACTGTTCCTCTGCTAGCACACCGTAATAACATATGCATTTTTTCTTTAGCCTTAGAAAATCCGCTTTGAGTAGGTTAGTAAAGAGAAGGATGAGGTGTGCCAAAGCTCTTTTTACGCTCCTACAGTGAGAAACTGTATTATCGATCAGAATGGTGATTTCAAGATATCACTTTATGACAGTGGTTCCCAACCTGTGGCCTGAAGGCCATGGTCTTTCAAATGGCCCGCTGCTCCCATCCTGCTGGCTGCAGAAGGGAGCTGTCACTTAAAGAACTAGACGGAGCACATTGCTGCAGGGACCGGTGCCCACTCTTTGCTGCAGCCAAGGAGATAGCAGATCAGCTCTCCTCTCCCACTGGCTGTAGCAGGTAATGCATGGTAATGCAGTCCGCCTGGGTCCCTAGGCACTGGGGTCCCTGCTGGAGCCAGAGGGAGGGGAGCACTGATCTGCAGAATAGAGCCATAGCTTAGCGATCCAGGTGTGGAGCACACAGAGTTACAGGATGTGTGTGGTTTCCCTGCTGCAGCTAGGGGGATGGACGATCAGCAAGGAGGCAGCCTGCTCACCGAATTTCTTCCATCTGGCTACAGTGCTGGAGACAAGGGCTGCTGGTAGAGACTGGTGGCCCTTCAGAATTGTAAAAACAATATCTGTGGCCCTTGAGCCAGAAAGGTTGGGAACCCCTGCTTTATGCCTTTGATACCTTCTCATGTTTGGGAACCTAGTTCAAAATTTAAATCCTTTAGCAGAAAGGAAGAACATTTGTTTAACATAATCATCAGAATGTTTGCCAGACTTCCCTTGATTTCTGATGATGTTTCTAAGCAGCAAAACCTGCTGGGTAGCTGGGATCTATGATGGGAATATGGTTGCATTGCTGTATTGATGAAGTGTGGGCTAATGTCAGCAGCTTGACTGTAATTGCATTTGACAGGCTCCATAATGTGCAAATTCTCTGGTTAAATTTACTGTGGAGTTGGGTGTCTGTGTGGTTCTTTTCTCATGCATAGGTTGGAACCCTTCTGGGTTGCAGAGGGTGCATGTGAAATGGTTAGGGCTGCCTCTTGATTAGAGGGGAAGTGCCTGCATGTCAAACAGTGGTCATGGCACAAGGAAAATAGTTCTCTCTCCATTTTCCCTCTGGACTCTAATTTGTAGCTGCCATCTTTCAAGGGAGTTAACTTCCATTTATCTCTCTCTATGCTAGGCGGCTTTTGTGATTCAGGCAGCTTTCAGAGGACATTTAGCCCGACAGAAATTGTTACTCAGTAACACGCTCAGTCCAAAATCTCCCACCACGCATAGCCTTGGAAATAAGGTAACTGTTGGGGCAAGTGGGAACATGGACACAGCGTGCTTCATTTTCTCATTATTTATAGTCAGTTTACAGTGCAGAGTACTACGCTTCGAAGCCTTCCAGGTTTAGTTCTGTAACTCATCCAGCCGGCCTTTTTAATACTCTGGCCTGCGGTGTCATTTAAATTCCAAAATGCAATAAAGCCCATTTGCTGGCTTTCCTTTTCACCATCTATACTTCATATTCCTCCTCAGAAATAAAGCCAGAGTAACCCTGTGCAGTAGGCTGCAACCTACATCCAAGCTGCTTGCTTTCTTTAGTTGGTTCTGCCATCAAGTAAGAGTAAAGGGTTCTACTGGTAGGGTGCAGCCTTTCAAAAGCTGCACGACACCCCAGGCACTCATGGAGTCATAGTAGCACAAGGCAAATGTTACTCCTCATGCTTTAGAAACAAGAAGGTGGAAATGATGTTTTGGCTTGGCGTCTGGTATCCAGCACGCTCTGCTGAAGATATGCAGCGTTATCTCTTAAATCATGTCACACCTGCTTCTGACTGCCAGGCTCTGAATATAAAAAGACTTCTTTATTGATTAAACAATTTAATTGCTGTAAATGTTCTGATTTTCCTGAACAGCCATTTAGATCTATGGCTGTCAAAAATGAATGGAGAATTCTCTATCCAGGCTCTCTATACATCATAATGTTTAAGCTCAGTTTGGCAGGACTGGCGACTTCTGCTTGACACAAAGCAGTCACAATCATATTGGAGGCTGCCTTACCTCTCTTGGCTTGAGAAAGCGTCTTGTCCACAATACTGCTGAAATAATTTAACATGCATTTCAGCTGCCTACCCTTTATCTGTCCTTTAGTTGAATACGGATATTTCAAATTTGTTGTTTAGCAACTATATGATGACAAAAAACAACAAGAGTCCTGTGGCACCTTATAGACTAACAGATTTTCTTCGGCATGAGCTTTCGTGGGCTATAACCGACTGCGTCAGCTGCAGGGCTGCTCTCCTGGCCAACTCACTGAGCATGCCCAGAGATCAATGATCTCAACAAGAAGGGCTGCTAGTGCTGAAATGCCACCAGAACAGTCAGGCTTCTGGCCCAAATACCATTTCCATGCATTCTTTCAGAGTTAATTATCAATCACCTAAGTCAGTATCGCTCATTTCATCTCTAGCCGTACACAAGGTGTGTTTGATAAAACAAACGTACATGGATGGAAGTTGTGCTTTCCCATAGTATAGTCTCTATAGGAAGTTAGTTCAAAAATGTCAATACCTTTGACTATCCTAGTTAATACTCTGTACTGAGGAAAATCTGTTAGTCTATAAGATGCCACAGGACTCTCATTTTTTGTTGTACACAGACTAACACGGCTACCCCTCTGGAAATTTCTATATGATGACAGATTATCATTGGATCAATAGAAGTCTAGTAAAATCCCAAAGGGTTGCAACTCAAAAGTGAATACTTGTTCGCTGCTGGGTCGCACCACATTCACAGGCAAGAATAAAAATGTCAAAGGTACAATGGCGTTGGCATGACATTTGTTAAATGGCTGATTTTTTTCCCTCGGGTCTCTTTACACTGCAGGGTTCCAACATGTCTCATGGCTCCGGCTCTCTGAGCTTGTCTTCTGACTTCAAGGAGGAAGAGGAAGTTGTGACATTTGTCCAATCAGTTTTCAGGGCTCAGTTAGCACGGGAAGGCCAGCATGAGGAAGAGTAAGTCAGGAACAGATGTCTCCACCAAGACACAGTATTGTAACATATGTGCATGGTTATATTAATGTCAAATTGTACTAGAGGCTCCAAGGCAGCAAAAGAAAGAGCCCCTTGGAGCAATATGTATTTTCGGTATGAGCAATTCACAAGTAAAATGCATGGGGAAGATCTGCAACAAAAATTCCCCATCCTTCTATTTTTGCAAGGGTTCTTCTTGCAACTATATTTTCCTCATGTAATCTTGTTTTTTATCCTTTAGAGAGGGGGAAAAATAAGTGTGGAAAGTTGTCACGATATTTTCACACAGGTAACAATCTGTGCTACTGCACTGGGCTAATGTAGGGGAGTCTAAAGCCCTAATCTTAAAAGGGGTAAATTACAGGGAAAGGGGTAGAATGGAATCCCATGTGCAGCCCAGTGACTGCTCAGCAGGAACGTGCTGATTTATAGAATGGTTTAGATGTCCTATGACTGTATTGACAAACATTTCCTCTTCTTCCACGATTTACTGAACCCAAAGTTGTAGATACCGTCATAGTTAAAGGGCAAACCACACTGCTATCTGAGCCTGCTCCTTAACTGACTAGCTCCAGGCTTTCACCTCTCTCAGTATGGAATCACACAATTCTCCCTCTCTTTGACAAGGACCTGGGTTACAGAACCCTGTGTTCTAACCTCAAATACCTCAGCAGGCCTGACCTAATTTCAGCCACTACAGCTCTGCCCTGTGGGGATTGTGACAAGTGGTGTATACAGAGTGATCACGCAGCCTTTTCTGTACTCAATATGGTGTGTTTTTAGCAGTGGGGTTACTTCATAGAGCAATAGAATAAGGATTTTAAAACAGTCTACATGCATTGTGTCAGATCAACCAAATAACTTTCTTTGACAGGATATGAAGCCTGGTGGATAGGGGTGAAATGGTAGATGTGGTATATCTTGACTTTAATAAGGCTTTTACTACTGTCTCGCATAATCTCTTCATAAACAAACTAAGGAAATATAGCCCTAGAACAGTGGTTTTCAACTGGTGTGTCGCGGTACACTGGTGTACCATGAGAACTGGCCAAGTGTGCTTTCAAATTTTATACAAAGTTAATGAAAATCAATGTAAAACAAATATTGTTTCATCTTAAACAATATTCTAGCCAACCAAAATCACAGCTCATAAAACTTGTGAAAATTAATCATCAAATTAAAAGCGAGGTATTGGTCTTTTGATTCTAAAACATGAACATTCTAAATGCAGGTGGCCAAAGGGAAAAATTGAGATGAAGTGTATTTTTTTCTGGTGGTTCTGAAACATTAATTCATTTGATCCTTCTTTAGCTTGTTGTATGCACTATGTTGCAAACCTCTCTAGTAAAACCGTAACCATAGTAAATGTGACATTTATGGGCAAATCGATTCAACTGAAAAAGGTGGGTGTGCCATGGAAATGTCTGTTTCGTTGAAGTGTGCTGTGTTACTGAAAAGGTTGGGAACCACTGGTCTAGATAGAGCTACTGCAAATGGTTGGAAAACTGTTCCCAGAGAGTAGTTATCAGTGGTTCACAGTCAAGTTAGAAGGGCATACGAAGTAGTGTCCTGCAAGGATCAGTCCTGGCTCCAGTTCTGTTCAATATCTCCATCAACGATTTAGATAATGGCATAGAGAGTTCACTTGTAAAGTTTGTGGACAATATCAAGATGGGATGGGTTGCAAATGCTTTGGAGGATAGGATTAAAATTCAAAATGATCTGGACAAACAGGAGAAATTGTCTGAAGTAGAAAGGATGAAATTAAATAATGACAAATACAGAATACTCCACTTAGGAAGGAACAATGAATTGCACAGATACAAAATGGGAAATGACTGCCTAGGAAGGAGTATTGTGGAAAGGAATCTGGGGGTCAGAGTGGATCACAGGCTTTATGAGTCAACAGTGTAACACTGTTACAAAAAAAGCAAACATCATTCTTGGATGTGTTAACAGGAGTGTTGTAAGCAAGGCATGAGAAGTAATTCTTCTTATCTACTCCATGTTCATTAGGCCTCATCTGCAATATTATGTCCAATTCTGGGTGCTGCATTTTAGGAACGATATGGACAAATTTTTAAAAGTCCAGAGGAGAGGAACAAAAATGATTGAAGGTCTAGGAAACATAACCTATGAGGAAAGATTGAAAAAAAATCACGTTTGTTTAATCTGGAGAAGAGAAGTTTGAGGACAAACATGATAAGAGTTTTAAAGTACATAAACGGTTGTTACAGGGAGGAGGGAGAAAGCTTGTTCTGCATAACCTCTGAGTATAGGACAAGAAGCACTGAGCTTAAATTACCGCAAGAGCAGTTTAGGTTGGAAATCTTCCTAACTCTCACAGTAGTTAAGCACTGGAATAAATGACCAAGAGAGATTCTGCAATCTCCTTCATTGGAGATTTTTAAGAGCAGGTCAGACAAAGACTTGTCAGATATGGTTTAGATAATACTTAGTCCTGCCTTGAATACAGGGAACTGGACTAGAAGACTTCTGGTGGTCCCTTCCAATTCTACAATTCTATACAGGTCTGTCCTCCTGATGTTAGCCAGGTAACCCAATTTCTTCATGCTCCCTTTGCAGAGCCCCTCTGTGTCTGGGCCTGTTCTCCTGGACAACCTGGGATGAGAGACTTTGTACTTTTGAAGGTCCTTTTGATCTTAGGCACCCAGCCCTGGCAGAATAAGTCTTTTGACTTCACTGGAGCCATGCTACATAAGCCTTTATCAATTAATAGCCCAGACATTGTTTTCTTAAAAACTCATGAAGTGTTTTCCTGAAAATATCTTCTCTCTACTCATTGTTTTGTTTCCCACTTGTTTTTCTTAACATCCCCTTTTGACTTAGCTCCATATAGTCAGGAAACATTCTTTCAGCAATTGGCAATCATATAGCATATATAATATTAAGAAAGTAATACAGAGCAGTTTCACATCAACCACGCTGCTCAACATTGTTCCTTGGGTGATGAAATAAGGAGGTGGTTGTAACTTGAAGCCCAACTGTGAAATCATCTGTTTTATACCTCTGTGAGTTGTTATAGTTCTTTTCTCTTCTTTTCTTTGACTGAATCTGTTTCAGGTTTCTTGTCTCCGTCTCTGCAGGCATATTAGTGAACACTGTTTCATGCTAATGCTGTACATCTTTTGCAGGCCCCCTGTCTCCAGAGCTGGAAATGAAAAAACAAGCCCTGCTGTTTCCAATAGGAAGAAGAAACCAATCTCACCAGCGCTCAGGAAACCTTTCCCTTCAGCCTTCACATCTGCCTCTCCTGGTAATTTCATTTCCTTGTATGTTCAAAAGCACGGGGGCTATGAATGGGCATTCTCACAATTCTAAAGAGAGCTTTAGGGCCAGTGAAAGATTGGTAGGCTTGGAGAGTGAAATCCTGTAGCCCCTAAACAGATACCTACTCAGTGTCAGTCCCAGTCCCCCACATTCTGCACTGCCGATCTGTCACAACCTTGACTTGGAGGAACAACCGTTAGTGGGAAAAGAATAGTATCCAAGAGGATATGTGTTTCTCTGTGCAGCCTGTCTGCTTCCAGGTCTCCCCACCATGCAATAAGTTTTGATGGCATTTCAGGCCTTCAACCATGGAGAAGTTGGGAGGATTTTACCTTTCTTGCTTGAAAGGGATAGATTTATCGGCTAATAAAGAAGCATCCCCAGTCAGCCAAATAAATGAGGTAATGTCTTTTCATCTGTCTCCAAGTACAAGGGAGACCAGGTAAATAAAAGATTATTAGCTCTAGAAAATATGGCTAACTAGTGCTATTGTAACACAAATAATTAATAATAATAATAATTCATAAGATAGTACCATTAATGCATAGCCATGAGGGTCTGACTGCTCAGTTATTCCAGGTGGTGGTGAGAGTGAAATCAGCAGAGAAGAAGTTGTGGAAGACCTTATTGCTGAAGGGAGAGAGAGGAGATCAAGGGAACACAAATTTTCTTCTTTGCAGACCTCTTCTGGTGAGTATTGGAAGCAAGTGGCAGGCGGCAAAGAGGTGTTTGAGGTTAGAAAATATTTAGCTAGTCACTGAAGAGAGAGTGAGCATACACGTGAATATAAATCAAATAAATGTCAATTTTGGGCTTGGTGCTAAATGTCTCTTTGGACTCTTTGCTCTTAGGTCTAGTCATTTATACACAGCGTATCCCAATCCTCCTAAAAGGCAAATACAGCTTACTACTGAAGGAAGGCAAATGCTCTGTCAGGAGCACCACCTTGATGAGTGACTGACTATCATGCAGTTGATTATAATTTGTTAACCATTTGAATCCATACAGTTTCCTAAAAACTCAACTCCCCATAGTCTTAGCTCATGCCTGATCTAACCATCTATTAGTGAAATAAGCCACCAGTGCAATAATGCACTTCACTGGTTGTCTCTCAGCTATGAAGGGACTTGATAGCTTTAAATTATTCAGCAACTGAATGAGCTCTCTGATGGCAAACTTTAATTTGATGACCTCTAGATTTTTTCATCAGCTGAAAGTGTTCTGTGGAAATACATTTTGCAAGAAATCTGTTACTTATCCTATCCTTTGGCATTCTTTTTAGATGAGCTGTAAATGTTGAAGTGTTAAATAGGCCTTACGTGGGCTAGGATCAATATGTTTATCCAGATTTAGTTATATCTTGGCTTTTATCAGATCGTAGGACCAGACAGGACTACTGTGATTATCTTGTCTGACCATTATATAACACAGGCCACAGGACCGTCCCTGAATTAGTTTGTGTTCAAACTAGGGGATATCTTTTCGAAAAACATCCAATTTTGATTTTAAAATTGCCAGTGGTAGAGAATTTGTCACACACCTCAGAAAGTATCTACAATGGCTAATTACCCTCAATTAACAATGTTTGCCTTATTTCCAATCTGAAATTGGTTAACTTTAACTTCTAACCATTAGATCCTGTTAAACCTTTGTCTACTAGGCTGAAGAGCCCATTATCAATTTTTTTGTTCCCCCTTTAGGTATTTAGTTTATAAACTGTAATAAAGTCCCCCCTTAGCCTTCTCTTTGTAAAACTGAATAGTTTGAACTCTAAATAGAGAGGTGAAATGCCACTGTGTGGAAAAAAGCTAAAAGAAGTGGCATTTTATTCAGGGCCTTCACTTCATGAGACTTCTGTAAGTTTTTAGAGTCCAAAACTTTCTAAAGATAAGCAAACAGTCTTTGGAGACTGATTTTTAAATGTATTCAGTAAGATGTACTTGTTCAATCACATTTGGTACTTTCCGTAAAGTTGGGGAGATAAGGCTGACAACCACCATGTGAAACTCATTGGTTTAGAAGTTCCTTCTTCTCTGGCTGATAAGGGGGAGTCTGCTGTGAGCAGGTTTAACTAGAGTGGAATCTTTTCCCACCTCTTTAGTAGTGTATAATGTACTCTCTGAAGGTGCTTAGCGGTGATTATTACTTATTTGTATTGCAATACTGCCAAAGACCCCAGTCAGAATAAGGATCCTATTGGGCTTGGCCAAACTGTGGGGCACACTCATCTGGGGGGGAACATGGAGGAACATTGTGGGGGGTGTGGAACCCCCAGGGCCATAAGTGGGGAGGTGAGGAAGCCCCACCACCCTGCTGCAGGGCTGAAAGTGGGGATGCCCCAGTGTTGAGAGCAGAAAAGCCCTTCCTCCCTGTCATGGAGCTCCCAGTAGGGAACCGCTGATCCCATGTTACTGCATGCAGGGAAGCCCAGCAGTCCTGGGTCTCCCACCACTTTGCTGCAGCCCCCGACCCTGAATGTGGCCTCGCTCTCAGCCCCAGCTGTGGGGTATGGAGGAGGAGCGGCAGGGGTTATGGATAGGAGCAGAGTGGTTGCAGGCTGAAACGTTCGGGGACCACTGGGCTAGGCTCTGTACAAATACAGACTTGGAAAGAGTTCTTGCCCCAGAGAGTCTAAAACCTAACATGAGCATGAAAAGAAAAGAAGCAGGATATTATGTGCCAGTGAAAAGACCAGGTTAATGACAAGCACGTCTTATTAGAAAGACCAAGACTGACCTTTTAGAAACAAGCAATGTATTGTGTGAGTCGCATCTTTTTATTGCTGTGTCAGTTTGTAGGAGTTCCCTTTATTTGCTCCCTTCCTCAGTACTATTAGTTCACAAATCTTTTTTTTTCTGAAAATCTTCCTTCATCTTCACAGCAACAGACCTCAAGGAGTGCACTTTGGTTCATTAACGGGGGGGGGGTTGCTTCTGTGGTCTGAGCACATTGCACACACCAGAGGGTCCTTGCTTTCCTCCCACCTTCCCCGCCTCCCATATGACCCCTGTGTGCTACCTTGCACCCCCTTCAATTTCAGAGAACTGTGTCTCCTCTCGCCCCATGTCCCGGCCCCTGTTCCAGCGGCTCTGTGTGCATCTCCCTTGGCTCCCTTTCGCCTCCCCAAAATTCATACTTTTCTTTTTTTCTGGGACATAAGTCCTTCAGGATGTCAAAATAAGAATGCCATCGTTAATAAATAAAAGATAAAACAGAATCTGGTCACAGCTTCGTTTTTAATATTTACATTCTGTAGCAACATGTTTATGCATGTAATGTATAGCACATTTTGAGAGCCAGCCATCATTGTTCACAGCCATCTGTCTCCTATTTCTTTATATAGGACTGTCTGAAAGCCTCTCTATGACATTTCCACTTAGCTTGATCTTGCTTGGGTCAATTTTTCCTTTTCTACCCTGCTAATAAACACGTTTTTATGATGTGAGATGGCTTCAGTTCCAAATTGCTTTGTTTTGTGGTGTGTAACCACTTGAGAAGATTTCATGACAATAAGACAAATCAAGCATGGTCAATATGTCAGTTTAATGCTTGCTATGATCTTGCAGGAAAGGGGAGAGGCGATAGTTGATGCTCAGAAAAAGCAAGAACAGAATTATTCATAACAGTAGGTCAATGGCCCAGAGAACATCACACTTCCCACAAGGGCCTGGTTTAGTCAATGTTGTTTATTTGATGCGACTGTCTTCTTTGTGGTTATTTCAGCCATGTCCTCCCAGTACCAGCTACAGTCTGCGCTCTCACCACCTGTGGATGAGGCTCACTCAGACGAGTCGGACGATAGTGTAGTCTCTCCATCATTGCTGATGAAGAAAAAACATCCCCTCTTCTAGGTTCAAGGAGTGGCTCTTCTCATTCCCTCCTGCAGTTCTGGGTCACAAACAAAAGAAAACGTTTTCTTATTTCTCAAAAGATAAAACTCTTGTTATTTCAGCCATGAAAAATCATTGTTTTGTATAACTTCTCTACTGACTGTATTTTTCTAACCTTCTTACTGTATTTCTTTCCTGACCTTGTGATATTGAGAACGGGAGAGTTGCACTGTGCAATAGCTGTACCTCAGCAGAATTCTTACAGTGCTATTAATATGAATTCCACCTTGCAGGCAGGGAAGAAGAGATGGTCCTGGCCAGAGTTTACAATCTAGAGACCCAAGTGCAACTCTTATCTGTCCAGTTTTTGCTTATGTGAGGAGTCCCAGTGACTATTATATAGACTAGAGGTACTGTTGGGTACAAGCAATGGAGACAAAGATAGAGGAAGGAACTACTCACATTAGCAAGAGGTTGTATAGTGTTCTGGAATGCGTGTTTGTGACTGTCAGCTTGTGTGTGCTAAGTGAAACACCACCACAGGATCCGCCCTATTTATTTTACATGTACTTACTTTTATTTTTTGTACTAAATATATCCATTATGTGAAAAGCTTAGTTTAAGGCCATAAGTCTAATGTTCCTTGTGTGTGTGTGTGTGTGTGTGTGTGTGTGTGTGTGTGTGTGTGTGTGTGTGTGTGTGTGTGTGTGTGTGTGTGTGTGTGTGAGAGAGAGAGAGAGAGAGAGATTATGCTATGTAAGTGGGGCAAAAGCAGAACCACAAATGGATTATGCAAAGCTATCATTAATGTGTGAAAATATTTCACAGAAGTACACTTTTATGTGCTCTATTTAGCATAACGTACTTTTCAATTGTCTGAAATGCCATCTATACAGATGGATCAATTTGCTGAACAGTGCTGTAATTTAAAATCTAATATTATTTTGCCCCAGTTGTCCTCTTCTAGCTGAGATTCTCAACATGATTTAAAATATTAATGAATTAATGCTCAAGCCCCCTGTGAAGGAGGAAAAGTTTATTATCAAGAAACGGCAGCTCAGAGTGGTCGTGACTTACCCAAGGTGACATGAAATTCGTTGTACTCTTGACTCCCAGTCCTCTGCCTAACTTTATCCCGTCTTTCCTCCCTTGTGCCAAAATAGGGAGCTGTCAGTAACTCACAGGACTAATTAAACACAAGTGTAATTGAATCTTACATTCTAATGCTGACTGTAACAAAAGAAAATACACATTTAACCGTTCCTCCATTCATTATTGATTGAGTAGGAGAGCAAATGGATGTCACATGCATAAAAAAGTAACAGCATTTTTCATTTCTGTAATTACGTTCAGAAATGCAATAGGACTCTTAGACTAGAGGGTCCATCCATTTTCTGCGTAGAGGGCTAGCAGAGCATCTGGTAGCTGCTTGCTAAGGAAACAACCTTGAGTCTCTTGTATACCAAAGCCACACTTCTCAGTATAAGATTTTTATCACGTTTTCTCCCTCCTTCTCTTTTTTAAATTAAAAGTCAGCTGGCATTGTTATGCTGAAGCCTGATAAGTCAGTTCTTCATTGAAATCAGGGAACTGAGACTATGCTTTATCATCGTTCATGCCATTACTTGCAGCCAAAGAGGAAACGGGATGGCTGCAGCACAATGCAGCTGATTTCATTTAGTCCCCTCAATGGAAATGCTGCCTGCACGATTTCCAGAGGCAGTTTTTTGGAGCTCCCCATATGCAAACTGTAGAATGTCGTTTACACTCCCATTGGATAGGGTGTTCCTGCTGTTACCGCAGTCATATGATTATCATATTTAGGGGGGCAGGAAAACAATTCTCTTGGCAGAAGCTGAAGGAAGATGTTTTTCTTCTTTTCTGAAACAGTCACGTAAGCTGTGAGAGAGGTTGTCAGTTAGTTAAAATGGTGGTAGGTCTGTAAAAGTTTCTATTTTCTAAAATTTTAGGTCTTAAGCTGTGGTTACATGTCATGGCTGTTTAGAATAGGAAGAGCATAGGGCTCTGACAGATTATGGGGATGGTGTGTGGTGCCTGCCCTGTGATAGGGTCACGGTTGGACCAGAATGGTTTCCCAGCCTCCATTCTGCAGGGAGATACTTGGATGGTGAATATAGTGGATCGACTACTCTCTTAAAATAGTAGGCAGTAATAAAGAGATATTAACAAAGTATTAGAAACTGGATATGGAGCAGAGAGACTTTGATTCTAGCTAAGCAGTGAATTGTTTTTAAAGGAGATTTGCAATCAGTAGTGGTGTCAGTAGACAAGTTCCAGGATAGAATGGAGGGAATATCAGACACAGTGAGTTTGGGGTAAAGAGGACATGACTTCCCAGGGAGTGGAGGAAAACGAATTTCAAGTTTGAAATCTGAGAACAGTCAAAAAATTGAGGCTTCCGTGAGTACTGCAGTCTTGTTCACCTCTTAGTTTGGAAAGTAACGGGACTCGTTTTATATCAGACAGACAAACAGAAGAAAGCAAGCAATAATATTAGTAGCTTTTATATTTATTAAAGGAATACACTGAAAGCACTATATAAATACAGACTAACGTGGGATTTATTTGATTCCTGTCTCTAAGTCTCAGTGACAAAAAGCTAACAGGAGACATGAAGGAAAGAAGGAATAGTATCAAGGTAGATCAAAACCTACAACATCTTTGTCCCCGCAAACCCGCAAAGGAGTTCTGGAAAATGAAAATCAGTGTTGCTCAGGCTTGTCAAGGCATAG
Source organism: Pelusios castaneus (assembly GCA_007922175.1). Lineage (NCBI taxonomy): Eukaryota > Metazoa > Chordata > Testudines > Pelomedusidae > Pelusios > Pelusios castaneus. The sequence continues at coordinate 9,193,313 of ML685786.1, forward strand.
TCCCTATACAAACTCATTCAGTTTGTCATAGGTTAGAAGTTTACTGCAGGAGTGGGTGGGTGAGGTTCTGTGGGCTGCATTGTGCTGGAGGTCAGACTAGATGATCCTACTGGTTCCTTTGGACCTTAGAGTCTCTGAGTTACTGAGAAATAAACGTTCACTGCAGAAGGCTCTCATAACGTTGCGAAGGGTCTGAATGAAAATTAAGCTCCATTATAATCTAGCTAATCTCATTGCAAACTTTCCATTTTGCAATTGTAGAAGTGTTTTCCATGTCAGCGTTGCCCATTTTAAATCTCTCAGAAGATACGGTGAATGTGTGTGTGCGCACACGCGCGCATGTGTATGCCTGTGTGCGCAAGTGTGTGCAGTGTTTAATCAGAATACAACTTCCTTGGGACTACATCTCCTTCATCCTCTTGTTGGTCCTGAAGTGCCTATGCTTGTAAATACCTTTAAAATGTGGCATCGAGGCCTGATATGTTTTGCTGTCTACTGCATAGCATTAAAAAGAGAACTCCAGAGTCAAAGCAGTTTTTAATATAGATGAACTGTAAATGTATTGACCGTAGAACACGAGGAAGAACCAATATATTTTATGATCTTTTAAATATTTCATTTCGAAATGTGCAAATGTTGTACATACTTTTTACTGGTATCTTTTGGATATAAAATCAATTGCTATATATTATTCTCTAATTATTGGACTTTATAAATAAAGTTTATGTTTGTAAATTAATTGTTCATAGATAATTGCATCAGTAACTTTCTGATTGTTTTATTGCCCTGACACATACTGCATTAAAAATGTGATCACTATTTTTTTGATTGGATCATTGTTCAGCACTTTGCCCCAAGTTGCCTTGCTGCACCGCGTGTGTTTAGTTCTTCCTTTTATGTGCTTCAAGACAAATGAGGAGGTGGAGTGGTGGGAAATTGAAGATGTGAGAGGGGTGGAGTTTGTGTTAATTCTACCCCAATGTCCTCACCTGAGCAGGTAGGTAGAGGAAGAGAATTAAGGGTGAATGGCTGTAGACCTCCACAGTATGGGACCCACCAGCACCTCCTGGTGATGATACAGGGAATTGCTCAAGTGGTCCGCCATCTTGTCGTCCACGTTTGGTCTCTCTTATGCCTTTGCCCTTATATCAGCTCCTGGGTCCTGACTGGCCTGGCAGCCCATTGACTCTCGCTTCCCTGCAGAGCTTTCAACCCCTTCAATACCGGAGCAGGGCAACTACGCCCCTACAATGGCATTCTTTGACTCTGTCCAAAGCACAAGCGGAATTGACAGAGATGATGGATTCATACGTCACATATTTGTTCCTGATCTTCTGTTGAAAAGAAGAACCCTGAAAATGTAATGCTACCACCAAAACTGCCGTTGCCTCAGATTTCCCTGCTTTAGGCAGCCAACCAGAAGTCTCATCTGTGTTTCTTGGTATTGTGGCATGAAATTCAAGTGTAAGACTCAAAAGAAACGTCATGCCAACTGTGTGAAGCACTTATTGGAGGCAGACAAAGATGAAATGTCCAGCCTGCCTCGCTTCTTGATGCCGCCAGAAGTGGACTGATCTCAGTAGTCTCCTTTTCTGTTAGGGTGGATCAAGATTAAACTGGGCCTGGGTTCACCAAAACCATGGAGCTCACCAGGCAATGGTGGACATGCACAGAATAATACACTTAGCAGTAGGGTCTACAATATGCTAAAAAGGAGGCAGGAATCCCAGGGTTTCAAAGATTTGTGGTTAATCTGCTTTCATCTGCATCGTCCCTGGATGTTTATGCTGTGCTGGGAGATGAGGGAGGTGGATTGGGCTATGCATGCCCTCTGCTCTTTCCTGAAAAAATTGACTTGATGGAGAGTCCCATGGAAAAGAGGGAGAGTCTAGATGCCACTGTATGAAGTGGGAACACTAACCAGTGCCAGGAAGCAAGAAGATCATCGTAACTGCAGTTAAAAGAGAAAAGCCCTGTAGGTAGCCTCATATTACTTGCTTCAGTCTTCTCCATGCTGGAGAACTCCCCTTAAGGGAGGATGGACAGAGGGATAGCCAACAGCTGGGGAAAGCCCTGGCAATGTGGCTTCATTGGAGGGAGGAGGAACTGAGGACCCAACCAGAGGTAATAATAACAAGGCAATCTGAGGGATTGGGGGACCAGCCTTTGGGTGGTGGTTGATTGGTTGGTTTTCTTCTCAGCAGAGAAATGCAAATGAGTGGAGATGAGTGGAATCGTACAATTTCCTGGCCCTAACCCCCAGAGCACAATCTGACTCAGCAGACGAGAAGGTCCTGGTTTGACATAGGCACATAGGCTGTGGAGGGGCAAAGATAAACTCAGTTCAGGTTTTGCGTAACTAGGAGGTGGCAGCCTAGCATTTCCCGAGATGAATGGAGTAGGATTGCCGAAATATTGCTGAGATACATTTGTCATACTGACCTCTCGTTGATGTCCTGACATTTAGACCCCAGCCTCAAGACAGTCACAAGCTGACCTCGTAGAATTAGTCACAGAGCAAACCTGCATTTTAAAATATGTTTGTTGGCTGAAATCTTTACTACTGCATGCAAGATCTGATGGACAGTGAGCTAGTGTGAACTTCATAGCATAATATAGTCTGAATGATCCACATTCAAAACATAACTTCCAGGGGTGAAGCCCTATTTGTTGCATAATATACGTCTGTTGCACAACCACTAAGAATTAAATTGCATAAGTAAAGGAAAATGTGTGAATGATTTGACTGACTGTCAGAAAGTCTTGTGAAGGGTAAATGCATTTACACTTGCTAGGGCTATCTGGTTTGGTTTCTTCTCCCCCAGAGCTATAGCATGGAATGTATTGAGCGAACCAGTTGAATGTCTTGTTTTGAAGATTTAAATTGGCCTTCATCTTGCCATGTCTTGAATATATTTCAGTTTGGAGATTCATTTCTTTGATTGACCGACTGTGTCTGGTGAATCTTTAACAAACATAATGAATTACTAAACACTTTGCTACTGCACATCAGCAAATTGTAAGTAACTAAATCTCTTAAGGACCATTTTTCAGCAGGATTGCCATCTGATAAGATAACATTTGTAGTTGGTTCCAACTGATTGTGGAACATTTTTAATGTAAGAGTGAATTACTTGCATCTTCCATTCTTAAATATATCCTGGCAGAGGCTCTTTTTTTCCATTTGTTTTGGTGAAGGCAGGAGAAGAATCTTTTTTTCCTTTCTTTTTTTTTTTTGTTTTAACGGAGAGGGGATGAGACCATGAAATCTAATCAGTGGAGGCCTGATAGCCAGAATGTAAGCAAGAATTACCTAAATAGGCACATGTAAGAGATACAAAATGTCTTTGAGATCATAGTTCCTTTCCCCTTCAATGGCAGGATATACCGTAGCTCCTCTAGAATAGAAAATATGCCTGTATTAAATATCTTACTTTATCTCTCTAGATTACAGAGTGCATCTTTTTCTCTGTGTTATATTTTCCCTTACATCTGTTAATGATTTTGTGAGGCTGCTTCAAAGCATTGATATTTCTTTGTTCCCTTCAACCCAGCCTTCATTCCAAAATCTTTATGCCCAGTTCTCCCCAGTAGCAAACATGCAGGTGAGGCATGTTCACTACCATTCTTCAGCCTGCAAGACCAGGTTATATGCCACTTTGATCCTCTGAAGTGCCCCAAACTGATAGTGTGACTATTCTGTCACTTATACTCTTACTTAATTGTATTCAGCTTGTTGTGATTCAAACAGATCGAAACATTTTGGAATGATTTATTTCAGTGCTGTCAAACCAGGTCTCAATGTTGTTTTGAGGGCTCGCTGCAGCTGCCTCCACTCCATGTTCTATTTATTGCTGACAGGTACTTGGACTGAAAGCTCAGTGGATGCAGAAGGAATTTTTTTCTGTCTATGGGCCTGTTGCAGCAGGAACATCTGTAGCACAGATTCCAACAAAGAGCATTTAAGCTTATAATTATGAGACATAAACAACTCACCGCTGGTCACCTGCACAGGGAGTTCTGCCAGCTTCTTGGCCTGGGATTCTCAGTTGCAGCTTGTTGAACTGAGGGTGAAAAATCTTAGATCATGTGAATCCAAAATAATGTCTGCCTCTCCTTGGTGGCACTTGAACACAATGAAACAAATTAAGCAAAACACTTTGGCCTCAAGGATTCCTGTTTGTGTCCATATGGAGAACCCCTCCTTAGTAAAAAGCCATTAAAATCAACTATATATTTCAAAACATTTATAGAAAATTGTTATCCTAGTTTTCAAAGAGCCCATTTTAGTCTTTTGCTTTCCTTATCTATAAGCTATGTGACTGTGGACCCAGTACAATCCCAGATTTCTTTTGGATAACATGATAAAATCTCCCTGAAAATAAAACAAACAGAGTCCTGTGGCACTTTTAAAGAGTAACAAATTTATTTATCGCATGAGCTTTCATGGGAGAAAATCCCACATCGTCAGGCGCTTTGAAGATGGGGAACTTATAGGATGGGCAGAAAATAAATGCAGGGAAGTGTAAGTCAGAAGATCAGGTCAGGTCAAATGTTGCTGTAACGATCTGACCTGATCCTGTGACTTACACTTCCCTGCCTTTATCTTCCTCTCATCCTGTAAGTTCTCCATCTTCAAAGTGTCTGACGAAGTGGGATTTTCTCCTGCGAAAGCTCATGTTATAAATAAATGTTTTAGTCTTTAAAAGTGCCACAGGACTCCTTGTTTGTTTTACTGAACTAGATTAACACGGCTACCCCTTTGGAGCCTGAAAATAAAGGTAGTCATGGTCCATACTCACCTGCTAGCATTTAGAGGAAAATTTTTTAGATATTATCCTCATTTTCAAATAGAGGAACTCAGATATTTAGAGATTTTGTAGCTTGATTTATGTCACAATGGCTCCTAATTCTAAAATAATTTAAATAGACCAGTGATTCTCAAACTGTGGTCCATAGAATGCTTACTGGTGGCTCATGAAAAGCTAACTGGTCACCTAGTGCAGGCTGTTTAATTTTTTTCAGCTGCTGAATTCCAATAAATTACATATAAAGCATGTTACTTTCCCTCTTTCATGTAATCAGTTTATGTCTGTGTTGCCATGAGGATGTTCTACAGTCACAGCTGAGAACACATGTTTCATGTGATCACAGAGGAGAAGTAGGTTGTCTGTGAAGTGATCTCTGTATTAAAAGTTGGTTTCCACTGTAGAAAAGTTTGAGAAATCCTGCATTAATAATAGACTATGTGCCTTTCTAGAGCAAGAATTCACTTACATATGGAACATTCCTTTATAATGAAAAACAGCAAACATTCTAGCAAGTTTTAATCTCCAAAGAAAACAATAAAATCTTTGAATTAAGGCCAGTGAAATTATGATTTCATTGCTCCTGCTTGATTTGGATTGGGACTTCAAGAATTTCAGGAGTTTGTCTGTTTGGATTCATTGATTCTAAGGCATTGTGATCAGCCAGTCTGACTTCCTGTATAACTCAGGCCATAGAACTTATTCACAATAATTCCTTTCGATCTAGGGCATGTCATCTGCACGATGCTAGTGTCATTTAACAGATAAGACTTAAATCTGAGTGTGAGACTGCTCTGTCCCCTGCTATGAAACTCAGCCGTTGGAATCTTGAAAGTTCCTACTAGGACAGCTACCCAGGGAATGGGAAATTGATTTGAGCATTTTATGATAACAATGGAGAGTTTGATCTGCTTCAGGTCACTGGTTAAAGTGACCTTGCTTGGGGGAAAAGATGTGATGAAGTGGATCTTCTGTAATATTTTTATGAATTATATGCATGGCAGTGACTTACTAGACTAGCGCTTGTTATCCAGTTGGAGCTAAAGAGTTAAAAAACTGCTCTGGGGCAGAGCATCTGATGATGTGGCTTGCAGCGTACAAAAGCTTATGCCCAAATAAATCTGTTAGTTTTTAAGCCTCTCGTTTTTGCTGTATACAGAGTAACACAGTTATCCCTCTGGGACTATTTGTATGTCAACTTTGAATTGACAGATCGATCGTCTCTTTCTCCATTCAGTACTTCATAGGAAAACAATATTAGAATGATCAGAGGGTTCTCAGAAGAGGAGCTGATAGTGGGCATGATACCAATTGCAAAGCTATCTGAATCAGTGTTGTTCAATATATTTATTAATGATTTCAAGGGGAAAGTAGATAAACTGTTGATGAAGTTTACGGACAATATAAAACAATTTAGTTTAGAAAAAAAAGTAGGGAGAACCATGAGTAACTTCAAATGGATCTAAGTAAATTAGGAAACTGGACATTATCAAATATTATTTTAACCTCCCATAACTATAAGGTAATTAATATTTGGCCAAATAATCTAAACTTGTGTTTGCTGAGAGGTTCAAATTTGTAGGAACCCCTGAGGAAATAAAACCAAGAACATGTGTGAGAAATTCAGAAGTAAAGAGGATTGGATCATTGTGATCTTTAATAACATGCTAGCTAAGCGCAACAATAACAAAATCTCATGCTTTAGGGCACACAGTAATTGCTTGCAAGTGACAGTAAAAGCACATTCCTCTCCCCCAAACACACAGGTATATTGTGTAGAGGAGGAAGTATCAAAACACAGTTAATGATGGAAGCAGAACAGGGACCTCAATGGAGCGATGCTGTGATCCATTTTGGCGTAGTGGTGCCAGGTGTGGCAATGGGTGCAGGCAGTGCTCAATGGCAGGAGTTGGCAGGGTGTGTTGCATCGGTGCTGAGCTCTGGTGGTGTGTGCTGAATGTTTGGTGGCAGTGTGGTGCCGTAACAGGTGGGGGCAATGCAATGTACCGGGAGAGGTGTGGGGATGCGTGCTGTGTTACTGTGTGGTGGTGTAGAAGTATTCTGATGGTGGGTGTTGGTGATGTAGGATTGCAGGGCTTGGCAGGTGGTGGTGGTAGAGTGCCATGACAGTGCACAGAGTGAGTGCATGCGGTGGTCGTGCAGTGGTGTGGTGGTGTCTGGTGGCTGTGCAGTAGCACGATTGTGCCATGGTGATGGTGCAGGATGGCAGCGATACAGTAGCTTGATGGTGGAGTGGTGTGCTGGCAGTGCAGCGATATGGTGGTACAGAGGTGTGCGGGTGGCGATGCAGTGGTGTGTTGGTGCAGTGGTGTGGCGGCATGATGATAGTGCAGTCGCATGTTGGTGGTGATGCAGTAGTATGGCATGGTAGCATGATGGTGCAGTAGTGTAGTGTAGTGGCATGATGGTGCAGTGGTGTGTTGGTGGCAATGCTATGGTGTGTTTGTACAGTTGCGTGGTGGCATGA